>JARQAD010000007.1:31337765-31937765 GCA_029955455.1 Quercus agrifolia | reverse complement strand
TTGGACTCCAAGGCAAGAAGATCATAACACTGAGACTAGTTTGGGGCATTGACACAATGGAGAATTAAAGCAACGTTGATTATGCCACCGCCATGAAAGGACCATTCGTTGTTCAAAGAAGATGCACGAGCACTGTTGATAAGCCCTATAACGGCTCATGGTTGCCTTAACCTTCATATATATCTTCAACTATCCAACAGAAAATATATATTTCCTTCACTGCCTGCGACTTATTTTGTGCAACCCGAATTCTCCCATGAGTACCTTCCTTACATCAATTGGAAGGTATTTTTTCCTTTTGTTAGAATTGTTCATATTTTCAGTTATTAATTGTTCAAATTTAAACTTCCATTTGAACAATTAATAACTGAAGAAAATATCAGCCCTAGACGGTTTGTATCATTGTTTCATGTATTATTATCTATACTACTATTCTATATCTACACTACTATTTAAAAATCTTCTCTTGTTTGGGATCCTTAATTTTGATGCATAAATTGCTCCCAAATTTACCAATTTGTAAAACTTAAATAATAGGGTTAGACATGTAAAGTTACTAATTTAAAAACTCCTAAATTTTAGCTAAATTAAAATAATAATAAAAAATTTTCTTCTATGATTCTATAGATGTTTCACACCTCCAATCAATTTCTTATCATCATCTGGTAGAATAATTTTATCTGAACTCTATCAATCTCAATCCTCATGTTCCATCTTTTATGCAAATTCAAATTAAAAAAAAAAAAAAAAACAAAAACCAATCTTTGTCACGTTAACTTATCAAAAAAAAAAAAAAAAATCGTTACATTAATGGCCTGTTTGGATGAAGGGGGGAGGGAGGGGAAATGGAGTTGGCTAAAAATAAACTAATTTTACGCTAAATCTACTCTACTCTACTCTCCCTCTCACCCTCTCCCTCAATCCAAACGGACCATAAGAGACAAGCAAGAGAGGATTGCAAAGGAGGCCAACGATCAAAGTAGAATTTTAAAAAAGGTAGGCTATACTCTAATCTTTCTTTTTGTTATTGACATTTGAGTTATTATCATGTGTTGTAATTGACGTGGGTTGCGATCCCCAATCTTAGTTTTTATGGGTTGTGATTTATTTTGTTTAATTTTCCAATTTGGTGGTGGAGTGTAGGTGAAGAATTTATTTGGTAAAGATATGATATAATTGGGTAATGCTGAATGAGAAAATGTGAGCAGTAATTGGGTTATGACTGTACGAATGAGACATGCTTTTTTGGTAAAATTGGCACTGTTATGGTTTATATAAGGGAAGCCTTTTCCAACAATTGCATTCTTGAAATCTTTCGGCTTATTTAAATAGCCATATGATGTTCTAGAGTTGTTTAGTCTATATTCTTTGGTTTCCCTTTTTTTCCCCCTTGAAACTGTTTGGGTCTTTTAGTTTCCTCTCTCTCTCTCTCTCTCTCTCTCTCTCTCTCTCTCTCTCTATATATATATATATATAGGGCAAGAATTAGGTACAGTACTTAGATTATGTTTGGTAACAGTTTTTGTTTTCTATTTTCAAAAACTTGTTTTTGAGAATATAAAGAAAAAACAATTTTCTTGTATTTTTGAAATAAAAAACATGTTTGGTTAGCTGAAATTAAAATGATAGTTTTTTGAAGAAAAAAATAGAAAATACTAAAATATGTTGTTACTAGGATTTGAACTCTAATACTAACTCATTAAATAAGACAGATTCATTAAATTAAATGTGTGTTTTCATTGACTTTTGAAAATTAGAAACTGAAAACAGTCTTTTACATGAATTTAACTAGTAGGACCCACAGTTATGTGAGAGGGGCGGTACACATTTATGGTATTCCAGGAGTATTCAATAATTACCTGTTAGGTTGAGATTTTGCAAGATAATTATATCTTATTTTTCTCAGACAAAAGAAGTTTCGTTATATTTGTAATGGACATTAAATCTATAATAACTAAAACAACTAATATTTTCCTTATGATTTTTTATTTTAAAAGTGGGGGGGGGGGGGGGGGGAAGGGATGAGCATTCAATCTAATAATAATATATTGTTTATTATAGTTACCAAAATAGGCTCGATTTATGTCTAGTAAATTACAACACATATTTATAGGTTAGGAACATGGGAAGATGAATATGGGTTTATATCTCTTACTAGTTCTAAGTACTTGTTTGTGCTACAAAGTTGTTGGAGAAGGAACAACCAATGTGAAGCCAATTCAGGTACTTACATTTAAGTTTTTGAAAACTAATATTGAATTTAGAGATTGTTTTCAACACAACAAAAAAATGGACCTATATTGGCATTTGTGAAATGCCACTATAGGTACTAAAAATGCCACTATTGTACCATCACTATAGACCTTTAAAAAAAAAAAAAAAGGCTATAGCAGCGTTTTAGAAAGCCATTAAAGGGTAGACCTATAGTGGCATTTTTGTAAAACGCCACTATAGCCAAAAACCACAAATTTTTTTTTTGAATTAAAACAATAATTAAATTAAAATTACAATTTTAATTAAATTAAAAGATACAAAACAAACCAAAAAAAATAAATAAAACAGAATACAAACACTATAGCTAGCCCAACAAATTCAAAATGAAACACTGTTGAGGTCTAAAAAATTTCAACATCCAGGCCCAAAGAAATTACAAAGGGCCATTGAAAAGTGAACCTGAGAAAAGCCCAAGAGGGTTGAAGCCCGAAAGCTATAAAGGGACAAGACTTAAAGCCTATGAGGAAAGAAGGAAGAATAGAAAAAGAAAAAAGATCCAGTCTATCAAAAAAATTGATTGACCGGTGCAAGGAGCTGAGTTGGGATCCTCGAGGATTGATAAAGGTTCGGGATCCCCAAGACGTATAACCCAGTTAAAAGTAGGATTAAGACAGCTCACAGGAAAACGCCAAAAGAAACACAAGAAACGAAAGGGGGGGGGGAACGTCCTTCTCGGGCACCAGAGGCAGCAAGAAAAACAGGGAGCGTAGAGTAACCATTCATGATGCAAGTGAACGATACCTCGGGGAACCATAATGAGAAGATATAAAAAGGGAAGTCGCAACAAAGACCTTCAAACCAACAAGGATAGATTCCGCTCACATGGGAAAAATGACAAAGAAGAAGGACGGCCAAAAAAACTGAATCATAAGAGGTTTTAAGGAATGGGCACGCTCCAGATTGGAAAGTCAGCCATGGGCTTTCAAGGAAACAGAATCAAATGAAGGAAAATATGAGAGAACAGGGAAAGGCTCAACTTTCTAGGTGATGGGCACAAAACGAGCTCTAGTACCCAGGGAACAAAATAGAGGAATCAATAGTTCCTTGGCACTCTAGAATAACACTATAAAAAGGGGGGAAAGCAACCGGCAAAAGGGGTAAGAAAATTTATGTGAGAAAACAATAGAAAATCATGACAGAATCCTTGAGAAAACTCTGTAGAAACACTCAAAAAAGTAGTGAAATATCTCCTGGTATCCCAGAAACAGCCACTATGGAACATACTTGGATTCAAAGGGATTCAAACTTTACAAGTCTTAGAGGCTTAGATAGCCATCTAAGTTTGTAATTTTTGAGCTTATTTGAACCTTGTATCACGTCTTAGTGAGCACATTGTAACCATAATTAAGAAAAACTAATGAAATATTTCTTATTAATTTGAGGATCCCCAGCAATTGTTCTGCGTATTTCCTGATTACTTTGCATTTCTTTTGCTGTTTTCATTATTATTCAATAAAAATATTCTCTTTGCTAGTTTATATGTATTGTAGGAAGCTTGCCATATGCACCACTTGATTCTTAAACAGCCCCTTTAGCTGTAGTGAATCAAGCCTAGTCCACCAAACCACAACTATTTGGCCTAGGATCCTTGAGCCCGTGTGCTAAAGAAAAAGGCACCCTCACATACACAAACCCACCTAAAAAAATTCAAAATCAAACACAACATGTCACATCCAAAAATTAAAAAATTTAAAAATTAAAAAAAAAAAAAAATAGCAACTCCAGCCCAACACATTCAACCGCCATAGACCAACTTGCAAAAAGAAATCACCAAATTAATTTTGAATTTTTCACTACTTTCTTGGTTCTATTAACAAAGATATTATCACACTTTAGATAGACATATTAATAATAATAAAATAAAATAAAAGCCAAAGAATTCACAAAAATTAATCAGAAATCTTAGGGATCCATGAAGCAAAGTTGATAGCAAACCAGGGACAGACCACAACTATTATCAAAAAATGAATAGACCAAAACAATCATTATTTATTTATTTATTTTTATTTTTTTGTAAATGCTTACCTGCAACTATACAACCAATGGAATCAAACACCATCTACAAATTTGAACAAAATCAGTAAGCTGCAACACCATCTACAAATCCAAAACCCACAAACATTAACACCACCACAAATTAAACAGAAGAAATAAAATTAGAATGGAGAGGAAGAGAAAAGAATCAATTCAGGTGTGAAGTGAAGGAAGAGTAAAAGAAAAAGAAAAGAAGAAAGATGGAGGAGTGGAGATAAGGGAGAAAAAGAAAGAACCAAAAAAAAAAGCTGAGGCTTGGTGTGGAGATAAGGGAGAGATATGGTAGAGGCTGTTGCACCTATAGTGGCATTTTATATATATATATATATATATATATATATATATATATATATATATATATATATAAAACTAAATATTTTGGAATATGCCATAGAATATTCTAGGCATTTTCTATGGCATATTCCTAGAATATGCCATATTTTGGTTTTGTCACTGAACCTTTATATATATATATATATATATAACTGAATATTTTGGAATATGACATAGAATATTCTAGGCATATTCCTAAAATATGCCACATTTTGGTTTTGCCGCTGAACCTATTCAGATTTTTTTTTGGGGGGGGGGGGGGGGGGCTGCTAGGCTATAGCAGCGTTTTACAAATGCCACTATAGGCTCCGGGTCTATAGTGGCATTTGTAAAAGGCACTATAGGTTCAAAAAAAAAATTTCCCGAAATATTCTAGAATATGCCATTGAATATTCTAGGAATATGCCACTACTATTTAAGGAATATGCCACTGAGGCTTGGTGTGGAGATAAGGGAGAGATATGGTAGAGGCTGCTGCACCTATAGTGGCATTTTATATATATATATATATATATATTCCTAGAATATATTGCTTGGGTTGTTTCACCCTTCTTACTCCTATCAAGTGCTCCAACATTCATGTTAGTTCTCATGCACTTGTAGTATACCCTGTATATCAAGGCTATTTGACTGGTTCCCTGTACCATGAGGGTTCCATGAGTCTTGATGTTCAAAGTGAGGGCTTTGATGACTGTGCTGTCATGAAGACAGATGCTGAAATCTGGAAAACAATTAAAATGTATAGGACCATTAGAAAGGCTGGTTTCTATGGAACCTAATAGACTATCGCTAAATCTGATGTGACGAGCATCTCTAAGGGCCATGAGGATTGTAAAGGAACTATGGCGGCAGTGCCGACCAACTTGTTTGTAATAAAAGTAACTTACAACTGACCGGGCCAAACTTGGCTCTGATACCAAAAAGGGGGGTAAGTTACAACTGCTAGAAGATCAGGCGACTAAGCTCTGATACCAAAAGGGGGGTAAGTTACAACTGCTAGAAGATCAGGCGACTAAGCACTGATACTGGTGTATGCGGAAGGTAAAATAAAATAGCCAACTGTGGCTTACAACGAAAGACTGTGTTTAGGATGCTATTCCTAAAACTTGGCTGGACCTCTAAGGTATTTCTGTTATGAAAACCTTTGCTGAAGAGGGAGGGTATTTCTGCTGTGGTTGAAGAACCTGAAAAAGAGCCTGCCGAAGACTGAGGAGTTGGCTCCTTTAAATAGGCTGGAAGGAGCATCGGATGCTGCTGGGAGACTGCGGGAATCACGGAGAGTGAATTGCTTTTACTGAGGTGAAAGCTGTTTCCGCCGAAAGCAACAGTAACTCTGAATGATGACTGTGAACAGTAAAAACTTTTACTATTCATGCTACAGTGACTTGTCCCCTTGCTTTTCCGGATTGGGGTACTGTAGAAATAGTAACTTGCTGATGGCTGGTACTGTTGATACTGTGGATACTGTTCAAAACAGTGGCTGGTGCTGAATTTGAATAGTAACCGGATTGATAACTTATCCTGAGTGCTGGGTCAGGATGCTTTTCTTCTAGACTTTGTCCAAGTCATACCCGCTGTAGGGATCTTGGGCATCTTGGAATGGATCGCTCGGGTCATAGTTGACTGATCCCTCGGAGGCAGTGGGAGAAATCTGTTTCTCAGATTCTAGCTGCTGGGAGTGAGCTATTAGCTGCTGGGCTAATTCCTTTAGCTCTTTGCTGGATTTTCCGGAAATCTGGACGGAATCAAGGCTAGACTGGGACCTTGTCCTGAGAGCAATGGGCTTCTGGACTGGGGGAGGATAATCCTTATAGACTTGATTAATGATTGAATTAATCTTAAGGCTGTCCCACCATTTTACTGAGAACTCTCGGTCTAGGAGATTACTGTTAATTGCATATTTCCACATGCTGATCCAATGGATCTTGTATCTCTGGGAGAAGACCAAGATTATTGGGAACTGGGATCTGTGCTTAGATGAGGTGCATCTTGAATCAAAGTACCTCAAGGCATCTTGTAATGGCTCTGGGAAGATCAGAGGAATAGAACCAAACATTTCCCACCACTTAAGGAACCAGGAGGGGGTTTGGCCATTATATTCCTTGCCAAACATTAAGAACCAAGAATGATTAAAGTTCTGATTCTGGAAGAAGAGCACTTTTTCAAAGGCATCCATATAGTCATAATAACTGTAATGGAGTACTGAGCCTGATGGAGATTTGTAATTTCTGAGGATCCTTAACAAGGAAGGATGCTGTCCCCATTCCTTACTACTGATAAAACCATTGATGATGAACTTGTGATAGAGGACAATCGGATTGTCCCCTTTGCTGTAGATGTTCTCTATTTGAGCAGACTTTTCCTGGGAGAGGATGCTCTTATAGAACTGGATATTCTTTTCTGGATGTTTGGGTAGAAAATGCCAGTTTGGTGGCAAGACTTCCATGGCTAAGGCTAGAGGATCTGTTATATGAACCAGGTGGGGTTCAATATAAGAGATATGCTGGGTAAAAGACTTTTTCACATAAGGTGACTGTCCTCTTCTTTGGGTTGGGTAAGAAGAAGGTCTCTGGATAAGACTAAAATGTTCTTCTACCTGGTAGGGGTTGATTGCTCTTGGTGCTGGGGAGGCTAAGGCTGAACTGTAACTGGGTTGACCATGGGATGACCTTTCATAGTTTGGTTTTGTTGAAACCAAATAACGATTGGCAACTATTGATGGTGAAGCAGGGTTATCTTGTGAAGGGATTTTTGACTGGGATGCTGGGATAATTTGGCTGGGGGTTATTGGTACAATCTTCCCTGGGTTTTGTGATTGGCTGGAATCACCAGGGTTTTGCTGTTTGGATAATCTAGGGGGCTGGGGCTGGGATTGCTTCCTGGACATCTTGTCTGTGATTCTGCAGAAATTCACGGGTTAGGAAATCAGGGACACTGTTTTGGCTTCCCTCAATGAATTCTAAATCAAAGTCAAAAACCGAAAGGATGGCTTGCCATCGTGCAAAAATTTGTTTTGATGCAATGTTTTGAACATCTTTTTCCAAAACATGTTTTGCTGATTTACAGTCAATTCTGATTAAAAATTTTTGATTTAAAAGGTCACTTTGAAATTTTGAAATGCAAAGTACTATGGATAGTATTTCTTTTTTAATAGTACTATAATTGATCTGAGTAGGGGTCCATATTCCCGAATGGAAACAGACTATCTGTTCTGGGGAACTGGGATCAACTCTTTGGAGGAGAATGCCGCCGTAACCTATGTTTGAGGCATCTGTTTGGACAATCTTGAAGGAATTGTCGGCTGGGATTCCCAAACAGGGAAGGGTTTTGACATACTGTTTGATGTGCTGGACCACTGTGGTATGGGCTGGGGTCCAAGGTGATGGATTGGTTCGAAGTCTATCAAAAAGGAGTTTGCATTGCTGCCTGAGGTTTTGATAGAAATCTGAGATGTAATTGAGAGAACCTAGAAATCTCTGAAGTTGGGTTTTATCTAGGATTTCATCTGGAAATTTATCTGCAAACTGGATAGCTCTATCAATGGGTTTGATAACACCATGATGAATATCAAATCCTAAGAAGCGAACTTTAGTTTGGAAAAGTTTGATCTTTGGGGCTGAAACAACAAGACCATTGAGTTTGATAGTGCTGAGGAATGCTCTCAAGTGCTTCCTATGTTGGTCCAAAGATTCTGAGAAAATGAGTACATCATCGATGTACACAATGGCATGGCTGGAGAATGGATTAAAAATCTCATTCATGATATTTTGGAATTCAGAAGGTGCATTCTTAAGACCAAAGGGCATTACATTCCACTCATAGTGACCAAAGGGTGTGGTAAAGGCTGTCTTATACCTATCAGGCTCTCTGATCTGTATTTGCCAAAATCCACTCTTCATATCAAACTTGCTGAAGATGACTGCTTTACTAAGCCTATTGACTAAGTCTTTTTTGTTGGGAATAGGGTACCTTACCCATTCTAAGACTTTGTTAAGGGGCTTGTAGTTGATGACTAATCTAGGAACACCTCTTTCTATCTCAGCATTTTTCTGGACATAAAAGGCTGGACAAGACCATGGTGATCTAGATTTCCTAATGATTCCTTTCTTAAGGAGGTCCTCTATTTCAGCTCTACAGGTATCCATAAGTTCCTGATTCATTTGGATGGGTCGAGCTTTGGTAGGGATATCCTTTTCATTGAAGTCTTTGACATATGGGAGAGCTACCTCGTGTCTCTTTCTATGCCAAAAGGCTGTGGGTAGATCAGAGCAGACTTCCTGCTTAAGTTTATCTTCAAACTTTCTGATCTCCTCTTGGAGGGTTTTACAGGCTAGTTGGTCCTCAACTTTCTTGTATTTGATTTCCTCCTGAAGATATTTAAGATGTGTGGCCTTGGCACTAATCAAGTCTGAGACTATGTCAGCTCGGATGGTGCTAATATTCCTAGGTATAGGTTCACTTGTGAATCTAAACCTGATGGTTTGGCCAAAGGGTTGGGTAGTAATTCCTTTACTATCCACTGTGAAAGGATAGAGACTACAAAGGAAGGGATTTCCTAAGATGACCTTGTCTGTCAGGTTTTTGACAAGAACAAATGTGGTTTTAAAACACATGTTATCTTGGCAAACATGAGCTTTGGGAAGTTTGAATTCAATCTGCATTTTTCCACCACTTGCGGATGTCAACCGTTCCCTTGACTTTTTAAAGTACTTGGAGGGAATGATTCCTTCTTGGATACAGTTGAGATCAGCACCTGAATTGATTAAGGCTATGACCTCGATTTCAAAATCTTTGCTGATGACTATCCTGACTTTGGAATGCCATTTATGAAAGTTAATCCTAGTGATAACATCTAAGAACGAATCTTTGCTGGGTTCTTGGGTGTGATCAGCTTTAGGGTCAACTGTTTGATTAACTTTATTGCCTGAGGAACCTTCCTCATTGCTTTGACAAGAAGTGTTTTCTAAGGATTGAGTTTTTTGGAAGGCTTGAAGATTTTGCTTTAGGGTTCCGATTTGACTCCTGGTTACCTTGGTTTCTCTTTGAAGATCGTCAATTTTGACTTCCTTCTTGGGCTGGACAGACCTATTGTAGATTGGTTCTACCTTGGGTTGCTGTGTCACAAGCTTACAGGTTTCCTGGACTAAAGACTGGGTAATGTTTAGAGGTTCTTGATCCTTAAGGTTTCCTTCCTTAAGGTGGGAGGCTTTGGCCTTACAATCTCTTCTGTGATGGTCGCGCTTGCCGCAACCATAACATTTTTGAGGCTTGTTAGGCTTCTTTAGCTGAGATGTGCTAGGTACCTGGGCCTCAGGGTTTCCTTTACTAAGATGGGAGGGTTTTTCCTTACAATCTTTTTTGTAATGGTTACGCTTGCCGCAACCATAGCACTTTTGGGGCTTGTTAGGCTTTGCTTCCCTGTAGGCTTTGGAAATGGGTCTAGACATCCTTCCTGCACGCCGTTCAGGCCTTTTCAACCTTTGGCGCTCTCTTCTGGCTTCTAGGGATTCTTCATCAGAGGAAGAACTACTAGAGGTTGTTCTGAGTTTTATTACCTTAAGCTGGCTGGAGCTTTTTGGTAAACGGACGGCTGGCTTCTTTCGAAGAGTAGGCTTTAGTTCTCCAAGTTTCTGGACAACTATTTCTAAGGCTGATTTATCCTTAGAGCGGCTGGGGTTGGCTGGTAGAGGCTTGGCAAGGGTCTGCCTCGGATTGCTGACTGTATCCTTAGTTGGGTCTGGTTCAACTAAGATCCAGGTTTTACCAAAGGCATCAAACTGCTTTGGCTGGTTACCAAAATACCTTTCGAAGTAAATGAAGAAGGGGACGTTACGGGATATTTCCCTCATGAACAGTACCCAAGCATCATAAACTTTTTTCTTTTGATCTCTGGTATAACTGGCTTTGTAGGCTGCTCTTTTAGCCTTGTTTTCCTCAGAATTAAAGTCCTTTCCTAATTCTTCTAGGTCGGGATTAAATTCTTTGGTTAGGACCTTGGTTTTGGATGGTCCTTGATCTGGAGGCTGTTTCCTACCAGTATCTGATGGGGATGGTGGGGATTGCTTACGATCGTCTTGCTCTACAATAATCGAATCCTTTTTAGCTGTGTGGCTAGGTGTGCTAAGTTGGGAATTGACTCTAACTCCCTGAAGCTGGACACCTAAGTCTCTTCTAGACGTTGGGAATGGTGATCCTTTGGGTCTAGTTGAGCTATGCTGGGATGACTGGTTAATGATCGGAGATCTAAACTGGGATGTATCCAGAGGTTGCCTATACTCATAGTTTAGAGGAGATATCAACCTAGATCTATCAAAGCTTATTCTAACCTTTCCATCGGCCAGTTGCTGGAGTAAATCCAGGTTTAACCTAACCGAACCATCGGCTAGTTGCTGGATGAAATCCAAATTTGGATTTTGTGTTGGGTATTGGATCCTGGCTGTAGGATCAATAATTAATTGCTCAGATTCTTGGTCCGAGACTTGGCTGGGGTTGGTGGAAGATACCTGGATATTTAGAACCTTTGCAGAAGGGGTGACTGGTTCCCTCTTCACAAGTTCTTCTTTCTTCTGGGTATCTATATCTAAGGCTGACTTGTCCTTAGAATGACTGAGGCTGGTATGGTTCTTTTTACGCCATTTGAAATGTTTCTCAAAGTATTCAAAGAAAGGATAATTGGCTTTATATTCTTTCATGAATGATTCCCAATTTTTCAACACTTCGACTTTTTGTTCTCGAGTATGGTTAGCTCTGTAGGTTTCTCTTTTAACTCTGTTCTTCTCAGAATTAAATTCCTTACCGAGCATGTTCATATCAGGGATGAACTCTTTGTTCAACTCTGGGGGCTGATGGTCGTATTCAGTTTTCTTCTGAATAGGACTTCTAGGATTAAATTGGTGTATATTTAAATATGATCTAGACAAAGGTATACTATATTCAAAGAATTGATTGAAACTAGGTATGTGTATATCTTCTAACTCCTGATCTAAATCTGAAGACTGGTATGACTCCAAGTTGTTGAATTCATCTTCTTCTGTATACATCTCAGGTGGGTCTGTATTGCTAGAGCTAATGGAAGCGAAAGAGTCACTCCTTCTAAACATCCTATTTATCAATCTGGGGTTACAAGTTTAAACTAACAATTACAACCTAGTCACCTTTGTATCCTCAAATTTAAACTAACAATTACAACCTAGTCACCTTCGTATCCTCAAACTTTTGGATTTCTCAACCTTTAGATCTGGAACAGATAAACACAACTATGGGATAGATACCTCACTGTTCAACTCCTTACCGTCGGACTCTCTTCCAATTTCCGGGACCACCCTAACACGCCTTCTCTCGGCTCTCAACGGGCTGACCAACGCAACCTAGGAAGATTTTTGACTATCCTGGAGGCACAAACAGAACTTAAGGTAACAAATCTCACAGAACCAGTGTATCTGCAACAAACTTTCAGGGATAGACACAAAAATAAGAAGAATAGGGATAACTATGAAGTAAAGGTTAAGAGAAATGAGAAGAATAGGGATAACTGTGAAGTAAAGGTTAACTTGAACAAGTAATCACAGAGTAATAAACAGTTTGAATGATCGGGAGGCTCAGCTTACCACCAAAAGATAGAACAATATAGACTGGCTAAGATAAAGTAGTAGATGAAGAATGCAACATATGGTAATGGTAATGTTATCAGAAAATAGATGTAAAACAAAATATGGGGAATGGGAGATATATCCATAAAATAATTCAAAATAAATATGATGCCAAAATAATGCCAATATTTCTGGATAACTATGGCGGCAGTGCCGACCAACTTGTTTGTAATAAAAGTAACTTACAACTGACCGGGCCAAACTTAGCTCTGATACCAAAAAGGGGGGTAAGTACCTTCCGCATACACCAGTATCAGTGCTTAGTCGCCTGATCTTCTAGCAGTTGTAACTTACCCCCCTTTTGGTAAGTACCTTCCGCATACACCAGTATCAGTGCTTAGCTCTAGCAATACAGACCCACCTGAGATGTATACAGAAGAAGATGAATTCAACAACTTGGAGTCATACCAGTCTTCAGATTTAGATCAGGAGTTAGAAGATATACACATACCTAGTTTCAATCAATTCTTTGAATATAGTATACCTTTGTCTAGATCATATTTAAATATACACCAATTTAATCCTAGAAGTCCTATTCAGAAGAAAACTGAATACGACCATCAGCCCCCAGAGTTGAACAAAGAGTTCATCCCTGATATGAACATGCTCGGTAAGGAATTTAATTCTGAGAAGAACAGAGTTAAAAGAGAAACCTACAGAGCTAACCATACTCGAGAACAAAAAGTCGAAGTGTTGAAAAATCTTCTAGCAGTTGTAACTTACCCCCCTTTTGGTATCAGAGCTTAGTCGCCTGATCTTCTAGCAGTTGTAACTTACCCCCCTTTTTGGTATCAGAGCCATATCATATATATATATATATATATATATATATATAACTAAATATTTTGGAATATGCCATAGAATATTCTAGGCATTTTCTATGGCATATTCCTAGAATATGCCATATTTTGGTTTTGTCACTGAACCTTTATATATATATATATATATAACTGAATATTTTGGAATATGACATAGAATATTCTAGGCATATTCCTAAAATATGCCACATTTTGGTTTTGCCGCTGAACCTATTCAGATTTTTTTGGGGGGGGGGGGGGGGGGCTGCTAGGCTATAGCAGCGTTTTACAAATGCCACTATAGGCTCCGGGTCTATAGTGGCATTTGTAAAAGGCACTATAGGTTCAAAAAAAAAATTTCCCGAAATATTCTAGAATATGCCATTGAATATTCTAGGAATATGCCACTACTATTTAAGGAATATGCCACTGAATATTTTAGGAATATGCCACTATTATTCTAGGAATCTGCCACTAGTATGTTCTAGACAAGGCTCGGTTTATGTCTTTATTACAACACCTATTTATAGGTTAGGAACATGGGAAGATGAATCAAAAGGACGGTAATATTGTATGTTGAGTGCTGGCTTACGAGTAAATATGGGTTTATATCTCTTACTAGTGCTAAGTCTTTGTTCGTGCTACAAAGCTATTGGAGAAGAAACAACCAATGTGAAGCCAATTCAGGTACTTACATTTAAGTTTTTAAAAACCAATATTGTATTTAGAGATTGTTTTCAAATACTTTACAATGTTTTTATTCCTGGTAGGACCTCTATATGTTTACAAGCAAAAAATCATGCTTAAAATATGTATATGTTTCGTTTTGTTTCGTTTCGTTAAAATCATGCTTAAAAGATAATTGAAAAAAAGTACATAGTGGTATGTATAAGTAAATTACAAATTTCGATAAATAATTCAATTTAGCTGCATAGTTATGTTGTTTTAATTGAAGTTCTTATATATGAAGGTGTTTTCAAGAAAAATAACAAAGAATATCATTCATTTATATTTTTGTTTATAATTTTAAAAAAAATTATTTTTACGAAATTGTATGTGTGTAGGAAAAGGCAATGAAATTAGTCTTTTGTTTTAAGTATATTGGAATAAACAAATACTGTAAAATACAGAAAATATTTTACTCAAACGGAGCATTAGTATTTATTTTTATCGATCTAACAATTAACACAAGCTATTTGGATAAGAGGGTGAATAATTATCTAAATGTAAGATTGCTTTGATATATAAATAGTAATAAAATTTGAGATGTCAAACTATCAATGACATATATGACAGTATAGTTTTAATGTTAATAAGCATATTTATAATTGATAGTAGGAAAAACCAAGCTTGCATTTCTTGATAAGAATTTGTTTACAAATTTAGCAGGCAAATATAATAAATTAGATTACTAATGTCAATTTTCTATTTTTCTCATGTACTTGCTAAAAATATATTAAAATCTATTGTTATATTAACCATTTTTATTTCAAAGATCCAAGATTGAATTTTTTTCCTTCACTTGTGCAGCAAAGAGATGACCGTGAATTTGATTGTGTGGATATATACAAGCAACCGGCTTTTGATCATCCTTTACTTAAGAATCACAAAATTCAGGCACCACTTGATCCCACATATTTTGGTTTCCTTTATTTTTATTTTTCTAAAAATTAAAATAAAGTTCTAAATACTTAGGATTCCACGATATCTGCTTAACAAAATTCTTGTAAATAAAGCCTTAAAGTTAGGTTTTTTTTTTTTTTTTTTTGACAAATGACTAAATGAGGATATTCAAACCTCTTCAAGTATCTAAATATTTCTTTGGGAATATGCAGTCCCTCCATCCCACACATATTAGGTTATTACAAGGAGCTCGTGGATATCATGAAACCTTAGAAATTACTAAACTGACTTGTTAGGGTTAAATTAGGATTTTAAAAGTAATTAATTTTATGTATTTGACTGTATTACTTAAAGTTTTTAAATAATTTATAATTTGTTTTAGTATGTTGGAACACCTAAATAGTGGATAACAAAGAGTGATAATTTTCCTAATGGTAGCAAGTATAGATTATTGGTAGACTATGCAAATTTGTCATTCGTGAGTGCCTTATTTTATAGGAAAAAAAAATCATAGTTTGTTATTTTTTAATGTATTTTTTGTATGTATGATGCAATAAATTTATTTGATGTTTCATTTTTCAAATCATATACCTTATGATACAACTTTTGTACTTAGAATTATGTATCTAGAAATTCTACTACACATATAAAATTCTATTACCAAATAATTAAAATAAATTCAAAATTCATTTTACCAGTCAAGTCTCAACAATTAGTGATCACACTCTCAAGGAGGTATGTTCACCAAAAAGTACAAACCGCAAAAATCACACCAAAACTACCCGCAAAATGGCATAATTACATCACACCAAGTAATAGTGCACCACACAACATGGTGCAGTGCGGTTTGCGATTTTATAATAAGAAAACCACACAAACCGCACCACACCACACTCTCTCTATATATTAATATATTTATTTATTTTTAATATTAAATATATTATTAATAGTTTAATAACCCTAATTTTCAAAAAAAAAAAAAAAAAGTTTGATACTCTAGTAGGAAAGCCAACCAAAAATAAAGAAAAACTAGTTCAATAGTTTAAAACTTGGTCCAAAATAAAGGGAAAAATTAGTTTTGGGCTGGGTAGGAAAAGCCCAAAATTTGAAAAATATACCGAGTTCCAATCGTTCAAACCACATCTTATACATTGTATCACACATGTGATTGTAAAAATAAGCTATGGTTCGGTTATGGTTTTGGCTAAACTCTAAACCGCATTGCATTGCACATGTGACCACAAAAATAAGGTGCGGTGTAGTTATTGTTTTGGCTAAATCGTACCACAAAATGCAGTGCTAAAAATGGCCCAAAACCACACCGCGAACACCAATTAAGTATTAAAATAGTATCTTATTAATTGTTTGTAAAAGAAATTAATTTTTAAATTAATGTCATTACTTTTTATAATTATTAGAATCTAATTATTTAATATCATTAACATCCTCTTGATCAAATTTAGATCTTCTAATAAATCAATCATTTACTCACTCTAAAGAGCTATATTACCTGTCCGTTATTCAAAATTTTTTTATTACAATTACTTTATTCTTATTTAATTTTTAATTCGTGCTGAGTAGTTTTATTTTATTCTAATTAGATAGAATTTTAGTTCATTTAAATTAATAGAAAATAAAATTAACTTTTATCTTAATTTACGAAACTTCATTAAAAATTAACTTTCACAAAAATAAAAATTCCCTCCAACTTAATTCATAAAATTATTTGGATCCAGTTTTCTCATTTTCTTATTATTTTAATGTACAAATAATTCAATTGAAGACTTAGTGTTAATATTACTTTGAATAAACCTCAAATGGACAGCTTACAAAGTTGCCAATTTGGGTTGTGTTGTTTTGGCCTTCGCTCTCACAGCCCAAAATGCCGATAGCAAATGTTGGAAATATTCTGATAGCCAAAAAGATTCAAGTTATTTGCTTGAGAACAATATCTTATTGTAATTTCTAGTTTTCTATGGTCTTTGTCTCCACAGTTAAGGTTATGTTGCACATATTGCCTAGATACATGTGACTTGTACTAAGTAAACATTTTTATTTTCTCTCTTTACTTTTATTTTTTTGAGTGTGTATTTTGTATTTACCAATTTAGATTTAACTTTTATTGTTTACTAAACTAACATGCAATTAGTTTAACTTTACAGATGTCTCCAAGTTTTTCTGGAAATGTGCTGAATAATTATTACGACACCAAAATTGGTAAATTTTCCAAAATTGGCCTTCAAGATGAAGATTGTCCACCAGGAATGGTACCTATTATGAAGATTAAATCCAGGCACCTAAGAAATGAGTATTCTCACTCAAGATATAATTCTAAAAATTTTACAAACGATAACCCGAGCCAACAAGTAAGTTAACTATTTGTATTCACTTTTTATTACTATAAAACAATAATATATTTAAATGGAATATTCTGTACGTGCTTAAATTCTTATGTTTTATTTATTTTTTCTTTTCTATTTCAATATTGACCTTGCCAATTTAGTGGCACTTTTTTCACCTAACCTATATCATTTTCATGTCATATGATATGATATGAATGACCACCTGTCTATAATGGAAAATTTCCAATTTAAGACAAAAGTTGGATTTTTACTATGAATAAACAAGGCAGTCCTAAAAGCATCATTTGTTTCTTATATTCTTATCCAGTGCGTTTGAGTTTGTGAATACAATAATTGGGTATATTGTATTCTAAAACCCTATAGCATACATTAAATTTTACATATAATATATATCATTAGCTAATATTAGAAATAATACCAAGTAGCTAGACATATCTAAGTTCACTAGAATTTTTTTTTTTTTTTTTTTTGAGAAAACAAATGTATATACATTTTTCCAAGCCTTGTATCTTAGCTGATACTTTCTAATATTTCTAATAAAGACATCTAGGCACAAATCACTAATCCCTCAATTATCAAATTATCAATATATAGTATAGGGAAGATCAATTTCATTGACCACATCATGTAAAAATAGATAATTTGTGCTTTCAAAAAAAAAAAAAAGATAATTTGTGCAATTTATGATGTTTCCATAATTGGGGTTGTGGAGAAAAAAAAAATCATATAACATATTTAATTAACTTTGATTATATCTATAACGTTTCCATAAAAAAAAAATTTTGGGAGCTTTAAATCATGGATGCTTTCGATGAAAATACCAAAAGGTGCATGCCACTTGAATTACAAGGCTCTTACCAGTTGGCATTACAAATGCTTTATAATGTAGAAGATCATTAGTCTAAAATCAAAAGTAATTAAGTTTCTTGTAGGTATATTTTTTCTCAATAATTATAATGTTCAAAATTTAGCATGCATTCTATGATTCGAATGTAGTCGTTCTCTTATTTATTTATTTCTTTATATTTCTGTAACCACCCTCCACTCTCTGGATATAAATCTATAGCTACTGCCTACCAGTATCACCTCCTAGTTAACATTGTCAAATTGTTAAATGGATTTTTTTGGTATATCAAGGTATTGACAAAAAATGATACAAACACTGAATTTTATAGGGAACTTAACATTATATATATATATATATATATATATAAAAGATAAAATTTAATTTTCTAATTCATAGTATTTAAATGGTGGCTTTTGATGGCACAATTATGTTAAACTGGATGTAGTTCATAAGCTTTTTATTTTTTTATTTTTTTATTTTTTGGGGGTTTCTAGTTTGCTACATATCACACAACAACGAATGATAGAATTTTTCGTGGTGCTCGGGCGATCATCTCTTTGGAAAATCCAAGTGTGGAATTGGGCCAATACAGTATGGCTCAAATTTGGGTTCAAAAGGGACAATACAATGGACTTGAAAGCATACAAGCCGGTTGGGCAGTAAGTGACAAAATGTATTTCTGTATCTCTTGAATAGTCAGTTCAATATACATAGATTGATGTCATTAATAATATAACCTTTCCTTATATTCCATACTAGTTGCTAACCCGTGCGATGTACAGGATAATTAAATTTAAAATCATACATATTTTAAAAAACAAATATCGAGTTCTATATGAAAAAATTATTAATTGAAAGTTAATAGAATAATTATTTTATAATTTAAAATAGTTTCCCATAGGTATTGTATAGGTATCAACCAAGTAGGATGCATATTTTAAATTTAAATAATAATAAAAAATACCATAATGGTGGGTGGTGGCTGCTTTTGTTTTATTATTTATCCAAAAAAAAGAAATAGAATTTAATAGGATATGAACAAATAAATTTTAGTAAAATTTGGATTGTAATCAAATTAAGATTTTTATTAACTTAGAAATTATAGGAGAAGAAAATAATATTAAAAAAAGTTTGTAAAATGCTAATGATGTGACAAGTTCTAGAGAGGTAAATAAAAAGTCAAAAGCTTCTGTTTTATATATTTATTATATATGGATTTAACTCTTATGAATATTTAATATATATGGATTTCACTCTTATAAAGGATTTTTATATCATGGTATTGACATTCATAGGTGGATCCAGCGTTATACGGTGATAGTCATACACGATTAACAACATATTGGACAGTAAGAATCAAATCATTTTCACTCTTACCTATATATAGTGTTTATAAGTACTTTCATGAATAAATCCGTACTTTCGCTTATATGTCAACAGGTAGACAACTTTGGGAACATTGGTTGTTTCAATTCTGTATGCCCTGGGTTTGTACAAGTGCATCCTCATCTTCCCCTCGGTTCAGCTTTCAGCAATACTTCTGTATTTGGAGGACAACAATTCATTACTGACATTTCAATAGCTCAGGTAATACATTGTCCATTAAAGTGAGAAATCATGCCATGATACACCATTCTTTTCTTATATAAATCATTTATGATATTATTTTTCATTTAAAATATTTACTAACAGAAATTCAACAACATTGTAAGTGTCTTTTTTTTTTTTCTTTCTATATAGGATATATTTTCAACCTATGATGTTTATTTCATAATGATTGTCCTTTATCATCAAGCCAAAACAACAAATTGTTTTTGGTGTTAACGGAGTTTGAACCCCAAATTTCTTATTCACTAACAAGATTTTTTACTAATTGAGCTAATGAGAACTTACAAATGTCATTTTACTTTACTAGTAAAGCCAATATTTTTTTAAATATAACGAATCACACCTATATATTAAGACAAGGGTTGAAGGGAAAAGAGAATACTATGTCTCATTAAATAGCCCAAATACCTAAGAGACAATCCTATGGACCAAGAAAAAAAAGTGACAACAATCACATTGATAGTAATTTCTCAAATAATATGTATGTATATTATAATTATTGAAAAAAAATACTAAACCAAAGATTTTAATTTCTGAAATTATTGCCTGATGTAATAAGTGTAGCCATTCTCTATTACCTATTCAATTAAAATCTTTCTTTCTTTCTTTTTTTGCTTAAATGCGTAAAATGTTTGTACTTTTGATTGACATTGGAGCTCTCAACGAGAATTTTTTTTATAAAAGAAAGTATGATAAAGGAAAAGATTCAAAACTTGGATGCATTTATTTTTCACCATCATGTTACCTTTGTAATTGTCACGCACTTTTGGTTAGAGAGTTTTATGGGTGTATTTGGGGTTTGGAACCACGTAAATCTTTATGCTCTGTGTAATTGTCTTTTCCATTTTTCATAACCTACTATTATTTGGTTACACGCCTAAAAAATAGGCATCAAATGCATGTTTCGTTGCATTGTGGATGTATTAAATACTAGCTCCCATATCCTCTCTTTTGACATGTATGTCTCAGCAAATATTGACTGTCCTCTTGGCACTTAAGTAAGGATTCTGCCTTTTGTCGTCATGAAATACAAAATCTCATTGATAGTTTTTCCTTCAACCCAAGCACCATCAACATCTTTCATAATTATTCAATGTTAGTGTATTTCAGTTATTTCAATTATTCAATGTTTGGTACTTCGGTTATGGGTTTCCTACTCCGAATTTGCTTTCCTACACACTGCTGCAAAAATGGCTGGTAATTTGTTTGCTGCTTCTAATGCTTTTCATTTTAATCAAAGTCGTTTTCATTTCATCTTAGTTAAAATTTCTACATTACAATAAATTTTTCTTCTAAATTTTAAAGATAACATCTAGGACTTATAGTATCGAAGTATTCACAATTGTTGACGTTTCTTATACTTTCATGCATGCAGGATGGCTTAAGCGGTCATTGGTGGTTAAAAGTGGATCATCAAAACATAGGATATTGGCCCAAGCATATTTTCACTCTCTTAACCAATGACGCTCGCTATTTTGAATTTGGAGGCGAGGTATATAGGAATATAAATAAGCCATGTCCACCGATGGGGAATGGTCGATTTCCAAGCAGGGCGCTGAAAGAAACAAGTTTTTTTACAGAAATGCAATATGTCACTCCAGTGTACAGTATAAGGGATATTGACCCGCTTCCAATGGCTAAGTACATTAGCTATAAAGGTTATGACTTGAAGATTTGGAAAAATCAAGGTGGAGATTATCACAACTTCATAACATATGGGGGACCTGGAGGGAAATGTGGTAAATAATAGTTGGTATATGCAAAATACAAATAAAAGGAACAAATGTACTTGGTCTTATGCCTATTGTTGTGCAAATAGCACCCAAGGACTCAAATCAATAACAGTAAATAAGCAGAAATTAAATAACAAGCACACACAAAGAACACAAGAATTTACATGGTTCGGCAAACTGCCTACCTCCACGGCAACGACGGAGAAATTTCACCATAAAATAGAGAGATACAATAGTGCACAAGAACACTCTCAAGAAACCCAAATCCCAATACACCCTAACTCTCTCTCACCCACAAGACAAGAAAACACTGTTCTTCTTTTTATGCAGCTGCTGCTAGGTTTTTAGGAATTACTCTCTCACACGGCTACACTTGCTAGGTTATTAGGAATCATGTCTATTGCCATAACTAATAACATATATATAGGGATATATGTTAGGTCGATTGCCTTGGACTCCTAATACAACAAGTATTTGGTAATTGACTTGGGCTTGTGGCAATTCAAGCCACACATACAGGCCCATTTCAACAAATCTCCACCTTGGCTTGAATTGATCAAGCTACACAAGCAAACTCCTCGATCACCTCCACCTTAGCCCTTAAGGGCTCACAAGCTGCAAACACCAATCAAGTCCAAGTAGTGCTTGAACTTGTTTGTTGGAACTGGCTTTGTTAACATATTAGAGGCATTCTCACTAGTGAGAATCTTCGACAAAGAAATATCACCAGACGAAACCCATTCTCTGATCTTGTGATACCGCACAACAATATGCTTTGTTCTTGCACGATATACCTGATTCTTCGCCAAATGAATTGCACTCTGACTATCACAATGAAGCACCATGCTATCCTGCTTGAAACCAAGCTCATTAACCAGTCCACTAAGCCAAGCGACTTCTTTTCTTGCCTCTGTCATCGCCATATATTTTGCTTCTGTAGTGGATAAAGCAACTACATCTTATAGTATAGACTTCCAGCAAATTGGGCCACCATCAAACCTAAACACATAGCCTATCATGGACTTTCTAAAATCAAGGTCTCCTACATAGTCGGAATCCACATAACCCCCAGCTTCTGTACTAGCCCTCTGATCAAATAGGATACTGAAATCACGAGTGCCTGTAAGATATCTAAAAATCCACTTTACTGCATTCCAACGCTCTTTGCCTGGATTTGCCATATACCTACTGACCACACTAACTGCATGAGAAATATCAGGCCTAATGCACACCATCAAATACATGAGACACCCAACTGCATTCGTGTATGGTACTTTAAACATATACTTTGACTCCTCATCTGAACTTGAACACAACTGTGAGGACAATTTAAAATGGGCAGAAAGCGGTGTACTAACAAGTTTTGCATCAAGCATACTAAACCTCTCTAACACCTTCTTAAGATATCCCTTCTGAGATAACCATAATTTACCAACCCCTCTATCTTGGTGAATTTCTATCCCAAGGATCTTCTTGGTAGCTCCAAGACCCTTCATGTCAAATTCATTACTCAACAAAGACTTTAACTTCACAATTTCTTGCTTACTCTTTGCAGTTACTAACGTGTCATCAACATATAGAGCAAGAAATATATAAGAGCCATCAGTAAGTACTCTAAAATAAACACAACAATCATATTCACAGCGCATGTACCCATGTGTGTCCATGAATGAATCAAACCGTTTGTACCATTGCCTGGGAGACTGCTTCAAGCCATATAATGATCTCTTCAATAGACAAACATAATCTTCCTTGCCAGGTTCTTTGAAGCCTCTAGGCTGTTGCATGTAAATCTCTTCTTCTAAATCTCCATGGAGGAATGTGGTCTTCACATCTAGCTGCTCTAACTCCATGTCATGCATTGTCACAAATCCTAGGATTACTCGAATTGAGGTGTGCTTCACAACTGGTGAAAAAATCTCATTATAATCATTTCCTTCTCTCTGTGAGTAACCCTTAGCCACTAACTGTGCCTTGAATTTTTCACCTTCCTTTTTTGACAATGCTTCTTTCTTATGGAATATCCACTTGCAACCAATAGCCTTCTTTCCCTTGGGAAATTTCACTAATTCCCAAGTCTTATTCTTCTGTAGTGACTCCATCTCTTCTAATGTTGCTACAAGCCATTTATCATTGTCTTTCCTATTTATAGCCTCCTTGAAAGTGAATGGATCTCCACCGCTGGTTTTGAGAGCAAAACTAACCATGTCTTCAAAGCCATACCTTTGTGGTGCTTTGTGAACCCACTTCTCTCTACCTTGAGCAATTGAAAAATGCTCTTCTTGTTGCTGCTATGGATCAATCTCAGCATCACCCTTATCACTGGGTGAACTATTCTCGTCAAACTCCACCTCAACAGTTAATTTCTCCTATGGACTATCATCACATGTCTCTACTTCATTCTGTTTCAACATAAAGGCTTCATCAAATATGACATCTCCACTGGTCACCATTTTCTTTGAGATTGGATCCCAAAGCCTATAGCCTTTAACACCTTTTTCAAAACCAAGAAATACGCATTTTCTTGACTATGAATCTAATTTAGAACACTCTCCACTCTGCACATGCACATAAGCTGGACAACCAAAGATTTTTAGACTCAAATAATCAACAGGTCTATGTGACCAAACCTCTTTTGGAATCTTGAAATCTATGCTGATAATGGAGATCTATTAATAATGAAGCTTGTTGTGTTAACTATCTCTGCCCAAAACACCTTAGGCAACCTTGCATTCAATCTCATGCATCTGGCCCTTTCTGCTAAGGTTCTGTTCATTCTCTCTGCAACCCCATTCTGCTATGGAGTTCCTTTAGCTGTGAAGTGATGAGTAATGCCTTCTAATTCACAAAATCTTATGAATTCTTTATCTCTATACTATAGTCCATTATCTGTTCTATGGTATTTTATTTTCCCGCCAGTCTGATTCTCAACCTGTGCTTTCCACTTTTTAAATATGCCAAACACATCAGACTTATGCTTCATAAAATAAATCCATACCTTTCTAGAGTAGTTATCAATGAAACTGACGAAATACTGAGCACCGCTATGAGAAGAAACTGATACTGGACCCCAAACATCTGAATGAATGTAATCAAGAACACCTTTACTTGTATAAGACCTGTCTTGAAATTGACTCTATGCTACTTCCCATACACACAATACTTGCAGAAGTCTAGCTTGCATGCCTTCACCCCCTTCAATAAATTTCTTTTGTGCAACTCTAACATACCACGTTCACCAATATGGCCAAGTCGCATATGCCATAATTTTGTGTCGTCAGTGTTGGACTCCACCAGAGTGGTGATTGCAACTCTTCCTACAAATGTGTTCCCGATCAACCTGTAAAGTGTGCTTACTTTCTGTCCCTTCATCACCAACAAAGCACCTTTGGTAATCTTCATGATTCCACCCTTTGATTAGTATGAGTAGCCCAAATCGTTCAATACTCCTAAAGAAATTAAATTCTTTCTGAGATCTGGAACATGTCTGACATTACTAAGAACTCTCACAACTCCATCAAACATCTTGATCTTCACGGTATCAATTCCAATAACCGGGCATGTAGCATCATTACCCATTTGGACCATACCACCATTGTAAGGCTTATACATGTCAAACCAATCTTTCTTTGGAGTCATATGATATAAGCATGTTGAATCTAAAACCCAAGATTCCAATAAAACATTGTTACTCGATGAAATTGAAAGTAAATCTGCACCAACTTCACTATCATCTGATGTTTCTTCAGCAACACTAGCTGATTTTAGGGGCTTCTATCCATTCTTCTTCTCCTCTAAATGCTCTTTCAACTCTTTACACTGATTCTTGTAATGCCCTTTCTTGTGACAATAAAAGCACTCTACATCTTTCTTTGCATGTGATTTAGACTATGATCTATTCCTGTGGGAGTTCCGTCCTCTTGACCTACTTCTACCCCTATTGCTTGACTTAGACTTTACAATAAGTCCATCAGCCTGAGAACCATCACTATCTTGCTTTATCTTTATATGTGACAAGAGAGCACTAGTCACTTCCTCGAGTACTCTAGTCTCTTTCTCGTACATCAACGTAGTCACTAGATGATCAAAAGAAGTAGGAAGTGACGCTAATAAGAATAACGCTTTATCTTCGTCCTCATAATTCACTCCAAAACTTGATAGTTGGGTGTTCAACATATTAAATGTGTTGAGATGCTCCAACATATCAGAACCCTCCTTCATATGCAAACTATATAATTGCTTCTTCAAGTACAACTTGTTCGTCAGATTCTTTCTCATATAAAGACCTTCTAGTTTTTCCCAAACCTCCTTTGCGGTCTTTGCTTCTTGGATGTTGTGAATGACCTCATCACCTAGGTTGAGACGAATAGCACTAGCTGCTTTCTCATCCATCTCTACCCATTCTACATCCTTCATCGTTTCCAATTTCTTCTCCTTCCCAAGCAAGGCCTTGTGAACTCCTTGTTAGATTAGGAGATCCATCATCCGCCTTTGCCGAAGTGAAAAATTTCCCGTGCCACAAAACTTCTCTACATCATACTTTGTGCTTGACATCATTATTGTATTCAAATGATTAAATCCTAACCTGGCTTTGATACCACTTGTTGTGCAAATAGCACCCCAAGACTCAAATCAATAATAGTAAATAAGCGGAAATTAAATAACAAGTACACACAAAGAACATAAGAATTTATGTGGTTCGGCAAACTGCCTACCTCCACAGCGACGACGGAGAAATTTCACTATAAAATAGGGAGATACAATAGTGCACAAGAACACTCTCAAGAAACCTAAATCCCAATACACCATAACTCTCTCACCCACAAGACAAGAAAACACTATTCTTCTTCTTATGCGGCTGCTGCTAGGTTTTTAGGAATTACTCTCTCACACGGCTGCACTTGCTAGGTTATTAGGAATCATGTCTATAGCCATTACTAATAACATATATATAGGGATATATGTTAGGTCATCTACCTTGGACTCCTAATACAACAAGTATTTGGTAATTGACTTGGGCTTGTGGCAATTCAAGCCACATGTACGGGCCCACTTCAACACCTATGACACATGAGTGTCCTATAAAGATTAATAATTTGCTAAGAACTCTTGGGTTCCATGTTAATGGTAGGGATTTGTATATGATGACTATAGAAGGGTGATTTGATAGTGAATGACGGTTTTTTGAATGGTAAAATTAGAGTTTTGGCATGGATTTCGTGGGTTTTTGGGAATGAATGTCTACTTTAGCAAAAGTACTCCAAAATGACACTAGTAAGTACAATTGGCCTCCCTTCTTTTTTGAGTTTTGATGCCTTTCCTTCTTTATATAAGTGCTTGTTTAGAATGTGTAAACCTTATATAAGTGGTGCAATTATGAGAATAAGATCTATCATTGTCGCAAAATGGACTGTAAAAAATATTTGAAGTATAATCGAAATAAAGTTTTTTTTTTTGCAAAAAAAATGTAAAATGTTATTGGATTGAAGTGATCACACTTAGGGAACCTAGGTTGGCACTTCTGTCCTGGTCAAAGTGGTGACTAGGGCTTTGATTTCTCATTTTTGCTGATTTTTTTTTTAAATACAAATTTTTTATATTTAGAGATAAATAAGGAATTATTTTTTTTTTTTTCGATAAGTTAACATAAAACTCATAGAGTAATTATAGGAAATAAATATGGATAATTATGGGTATGTAAATTTATGATAACATTTAATGATAAAAGCACAATCATTAGTGACATGCGGCGGCCAACTTTTTTTTTTTTTTTTTTGGGAGAAATTTAAATGAATTAATTAATTTTTACTATGTGGAATTATGTCATTATGTGTCTAAATCGTGTTAAATATGGACACGTCAATTCGTAGAAGAAGTATACAGAACACATGACAGAATATAAAATAATGCTTTTGTAACCAACAATAGTGTAGTAAGGTTTTTTACTATGTATCAAACAAAACTAATAAACCATAGTTAACTTATGCTATTGTATGTATGAGCATGGTCATAACAGTGAGCCTACATAGGAAACTGTAACACACCCAAAAAAAAAATTGAGCATCCTCGTCCCATCATCTGGAAGTCACACTCAATCATCTCAAATTGAAATGATGCCTCGACAATGGGGCATGTAAAGGCTTGAGCCAAGTGGGGTGCAATACAACTGAGGTGGAACACGTGCTTGCAGGGTGGAAGACTCGCCAACTGATCCCCATCAACAAAGTTATAAAGACAAATACAACATGTCTCCTTGTTATAGGGAACATGAGACATATCGTTAAATACGATCGTACGAATCCCCACAGGAATGTGAGGGTCAACACCAACCTAATATGTCGATACCGGTATGACACATAGATCATCAATGTAACGAGCACAAGAACACAAGTCGTGATGACAAATGTAGCATCGCAATAGTGATGCCAAACACTAAGTATGCGAGGATCACGCTCGAAAGGACGTGATATAATGACATCATCCATGATAGAATCTCTGCAAAAAGAATATTAATATTTCATTCAGACTTGTATACATGATATGAGACAATTTCATTAATTAAGGACCAGCCTAACATCAACATTAAACTTAATTGATGTCAACAAATTCTTAGATAGAAACAACAATATCTTAATTTGTTTTTATGGGGAAACAACAATTGATTGTTCTTATGTAATTTTCCTCTAATGTTTTATCCATTCTTTGGATAGACACAAAAACTTAATTGTCAAATGAGTGGGGTTTGGGTTGGGCATAAATGAGGTGAGTACATAAAAGTCATTTACCCATTCTAACCTATTTAACCTATTAATTATAACCCAATTAATTATAACCCAAACACAACTCAACCCAATTATTATAGGTAAAATTCAACCCTATCAATTACCCATTAATCAATGGATATATTTATATATATATATATATATATATATACACACATTTATATTTATATATAAGGTGGTAAATATAAGGTGGCAACGGCACAATGAAACCCAATGCCAAGAGCCAACCCCGTTGACCTCCACCTGCCGGTCACTACTTTGCAAATCCCAAAAGCCCACTACTTTCAATTTAAATATATATAAAATTCTATACAAAGAGCCTCTGTGTTCTAATGCTTACAATGAGAAGAAGAAAACAAAGAAATAGATCTTGGAGAGTCTGATTTCAATTTAGCACTTAGCAGGAAACAATAAAGCCTTTTCATAGCAGAATTCTTTTTGGGGCTTTCAAAAGAGGAAAACATAAATGAACACTAGCTTGTTGAAAATAAGCTTATCAGAATTTGTGACGATGGTGCGCTTTGAGGGGCTTCTCTCATACTGTAGGTGACGTTGCAGAAAAAAAGAGAAGGAAAGAGGTAAAGAAGATGGGATTGACTTGCTTTTATTTTTTGGCCATTGGATCATTTGCTTGCCAGGTGTCATTCATCAAAATAAAAACTGGAGAAAAATGGAGGGTTTAAACGGGAGGGGAGCCGGACCCGATACAAACGGCAAAGATTAAAACAAATATTTCTAATCGCTAAAATTCAAGTGGGTACTACACCCCCTAAATATTAAGGGTGAGATTGAAATTGTTTGTTGTGTGGTCATGTGAGAGATTAGGTGGTTAATTAATGTTAACAATTTACCATATAGAATATTAGTTTACAAAAATAAAAACCTCAAGGTGTTGGGGAAAATTAATCATGGCGAAACCACTATTTTGGTCCCTACATTTTGGGGTCACAGTCAATTTGATCTTTACATTTTCCTAACAATCAATTTGGTCCATGTTATTTTCAACTTAGAGTCAATTTGATCTTTACCGTTAACCCACTAATGGAAAATGCCTACATGGCTAACGGTGTGCTTTGTTGGCATGCATGTGACAAAAAAATAAAATAAAATCAAATAATTAACATTTAAAAGGTCACATAAGCATTTCAATAACCAAAAAAAAAAAAAAAGTCATGTCAAACCAAAAAAACTAATCTAGAAAAATTAATTTAAAAAAAGATAAAGAAAACGATTTAAAAAAAAAAATCCTCGATTTCTTTAATTTTCTTGCACTTTCTTAGCTACCAAACACAACCAACTATACACAAATATGAAAATCCCTACCACACAACCCAGACCTCTAATCGAACCTCCATGGCCGATCTAGCAAGCTTGCACCACCACCATCTTCGATGGTGATTTCATTCCTTTGCCCTTCCTCACTCTAGCCTTAACTCTTTTAAACTCTCTCTCTCTCTCTCTCTCTCTCTCTCACTCAAACTAGTGTCTAGAGGAACATCTATGCTATGTGGCTTGAGATATGTGGAAAGGAGGTTGTCAAGGTTTCTAGTTTGTGTAACTAGCCGACTAGTTATTTGTGAATAAAGGAATTTATTGTATGGGTTGTGAATCTGTGATGTGTGTGTTTGATTTGTGAGAACTTGTTCTTGATTGGGGGTTTGATTAGTTCTTTTTGTGTGTTTGATTTTGTAAGGGGTTGGTTGGGATTTTGTAAATAATTTATTGTATGGTTTGCTAATCTATAATGTTTTTAAGGGATTTTATTTTGGTTGGGATTTTTAGATTGGTGTATTATTGGTTGTGTTTGGTAGCTAAGAAAGTGCAAGAATACATAAGAAAATTAAAGAAATTGAGGATTTAAAAAAAATCATTTTCTTTGTTTTTTTTAAAAATTAATTTTTCCATATTAGTTTTTGGTTTGTCATGTCTTTTTTTGTTGTTATTGAAATGCTTATATGGCCTTTTAAATGTTAAATATTTGATTTTATATATATTTTTTGCCATGTGTATGCAAACAAAGCACACCATTAGTCATGTGAGTATTTTCCGTTAGTGAGTTAATGGTGGGAACCAAATTAACTGCTACGAAAATAATTGATGATTCAACACATTTATAATTTTTTTTTTTTTTTTTGCCAAATAATTTAGAGTTTCAATTAGATTGGGTATCCATTGATCTAATATTTGAAAGCCTTATTGAGGTAAGAAAGATAGTGCACAACCCCTTTATTGGTTTTTTTTTTTTTAATATTCAAACTAATTATTATCATCAAATTTTGGGTATTTTTGTAATGAGGGCCTTAGACCTAGACAGAGAGTTGACCCTGCTTTGTATTGTACCACATATGAAATTGTAAAACTAGAAGTTTAATGCGTAAATGGTATGGTCTATTTCTTCTTATGAGAACAAAGTTGAATTCGAATCTCCCTCTTCCATCCACTTGTTGTAAAGAAAAAAAAAGTTGTAAATGTCTACATTTAAATGAGTGATATAAGAGATATTACAATTTGATTAAATAAGCACTATAAACTTATGTGTTATTAATCACAAAAATAGAACTCAAATACGATTTATTATGTTGTTGAAGTGGCATTGCATTATTTACATCTTATTATCACAATGGGTTGTACGTTTTTTCTGAAAAAGTTCTACAATTCGTTGTTTATACTTTACAAATTTGAAGCTTTAAAAACAGTATTAACTTTAATTTTCCAAATGCTCAAAAATTTTAAAAAAAGAAAAAAGAAAAAAGAAAAAAAAATTCGAATAAAAGTTTATATCGCAGAAACTCTACTATTAACTCTATAGTTTAAACTTGGAGAAAATGGGCAAATGCCCCTTTCAAAAAAACAATCCAGCATTTTGCCCAACTTCTCAAATTAATTAGGAAAATGCCCCTCTTTTGAAACTCGATTTTCTCAAAATCGAGTTATAAAAAAAAAAAATTATGGAGATATCTTGGACAGTAAGCTTAGGGCTTAGGCCACATTACATATCTCTTTCACATGGTTTGATAGTAGCATATGAAATCATAGATATTCATACGTAAGTTTGAAGCTTCCTTGAATAATATATATATATATATATATATATATATATATATATATATATATATATATATATAAAAGGAGAGTGTTGATCATCATTCATCAAAACATCACAATCTCGTGGAATGGCATCTTGAATTTATCGCCTGAAAATTGTATATGAAAACAAATTGTTCTTAGGATCTTTAATCTTTTGTTTTATTTAAAACTATATCGGTTTGAAAGCTAGGCTGATCTCATCTCCATGCAACTTGTAGGTGAGTTCTAATTTTAAAATGAAAAATTGTATATTACGTTTCTGCCATATAGGTATTATTCACCAACTTAAATGAAAGAAATAAAAAATAATAATAATAATATCCTAGCATTTCTATAAGGCTATGAAACCTCGGAGCATAAAGTTGCTGGAGATATATTGGTGTATTGGGATTTTTAACTGATGGGGTGACTTTAAAATATGGAAGCTCTTACCTAGGCATGACATAATGGCTCCTTGGGAATTATTGCTCAGCCCTACGGTGTCTCAATTGCTTGATTGTGTATCATAAAAATGGGCAAAGGTTATGCACCAGATCTATTGAAATATAAACACGTGTTAATTATTTGGCACATGTTAAATTACTTTAAATTAAAAAACACAAATTGTTTAAGAGAACGAATTGACTATATTTTTAAATTAAAATCACAAATATTGTAGACATATAATTTCTCTTTTTAAAAAGGTTTCTAAGTTTTAGACTTTTTCCTTTCTTTTCTCAATTATGAATTACCACTTTTTATTTTAAATTCAAAATTTTAAACTTTTATCAACTCTCAAGTGGAGAAAGATTCTAAAAATTATGATGTTATCTCTATCTCATTTTTAAATATTATTTCACGTTACCTTACATTTTTCTTAAAACAAAAAATACACACAGTTATATATATATATTCGAAAAATTACTTCTCCCATTGAATTCCAATGCCTCTACACGAGAGCTGGAAACAAAAAATCAAGGGTTTCAGTTTCAAATAGTTTCTTCCATTCACATGCCACTAACTCATGTACAAATCATATTATATTATGTATAATAAAAATTGGAGTTAGATGCCATGGTTATGCCACATGGTTTCATCAAATTGCAGAAATTTTATTAAATTTTTATATTTTTAAAGAACTAAAAAGAAATAGTATACTACCAGGATTCTAATTCATTTTTATCATTAAGTAGTTTATCTCTTTAAAAAAAATAAAGAAATAAAAAACTGCTTCACATCTGCTTCATGTAAGATTGTAGGTATAGATTAATATTAGATTAATCAAAAAAATAGTATATAGTAAGCATAAAATAAAAACTGCTTCATGTAAGATTGTAGGTAAATTAATATTAGATTAATCCAGACTCTCATTCATTCTTATCTCTAAATTCATTGTTATCATAAAGTGTATCTCTAAAAAAAAATGAAATAAATATTAAATTTTTAGATTTTTAAAGAACTAAAAAGGAATAGTATACTACCAAGACTCTAATTCATTTTTATCATTAAATAGTTTATCTCTTTAAAAAAATAAAGAAATAAAAAACTACTTCATATCTGCTTCATGTAAGATTGTAGGTATTGATTAATAAAAATATATATATTATATAGTAAACGTAAAATAAAAACTTTAGATTAATCAAAAAAATATTATATAGTAAGCGTAAAATAAAAACTGCTTCATGTAAGATTGTAGGTAAATTAATATTAGATTAATCAGGATTCTAATTCATTGTTATCATAAACTAAGTGTATCTCTAAAAAAAAAAATGAAATAAAAAACTACAGATTAATATTTGATTAATCAGGACTCAAATTCAAAAAATCAAGACTCTAATTCATTGTTATCATAAAATAAGTGTATTTCTTTAAAAAAAAAAAATACTGCTTCCTGTAAGTTGTTGTTGTTGTTGTTTTTTTTTTTTTTTTGGTATTAATTTTAACATAAAAAAAAAATCATGTATTGTAGTTGGTGTAGTTTTTATTCTCCAACTTATTGTACAGTTTATTTATTTATTTTTTATTTAGGTGCCTTCCATTTTTCTACCTACAATCATGTAGGTAGGTATTTTTTACTCTAATTTTTTATTATAATCAATTAAATACATTTTATGTATTTGTTGCCTTTTGTTTAAGCTAATTTCCTTATTTTTTCTTTTTTTGAGGGGGTAATTTCCTTATGTTTGATCTAATTCATATGTTAATGGTTTGATCCAATTTAATTATTTTGTTGTCTAATATATATGTAAATTGTCGTAGTAAATTCCAATCATAGACTATTAAATTTACATACAATTTTGCAATCTATATGGTACTTTTTTTTTTTAAAGGTTTGTAAAAAAAGATTTCAAGCATCCTAAGCAAGGTTTGTAATCTAGATGTAGAACTTTGCAATTTTTTTATTTTTATTTTTAAATAAGAACAAAGGTTTTATTCATCGAATAGTTCTATCTTTAAAAAGTGGCCAATTTTATGTTACTTTGTCTAAAGATTTTAATCATTAATATTATTGTTAACAATACTGCAAATCACTTCTATTGTAGATTCATTAGATATAAAATTCATATGCGAATAGTTTGATACATGTAACTACAAATGATATTATAGCACAATTGGTATATTAGAAGATAATTTTGTATTAAGGTGCTATCATTTTATATTTGATAGTTGTTATACCAATGCAATTTATTCCTTTCGTTATAATAATTACTTATTTGGTTATAATAATTATATATATTCTACAAGTTTTAACATAAAACTATACAATGCACGGGCCTTCAACTAGTAAATAAATAAGTAAAAACCTCGCATAGAGAAAGATCCTAAGAATTAGGACAACATCTCTATCTTACTTTTTAACATTATGACATTAAAAAAAAAAAAAAAAAATTTATTGCATGCGAAAAGTGCATGTGATGAGACTAGTTACTTTTAAAAGCCATTTACCTTTAACAAATCCTTAAAAGTTTGAGTGACCCATAAAATAAAATGGACGGTTGGTCCATAGTTGTGGAACCCTCCCAAAAAAAAAAAGGTATATTAACAAATCCTTAAAAATTTGTTCAAAATTAAAAAAAAAAAAATTACAAGTTTAATATCAAAATGAACAACCACTTTTAATTCACGTAGCTACTTGCTAAGGGTCTTATAGCTAAATTGACATTTCCCCATATACAAAGTGCTTAAAAATTTATGAGGAAAATGGTTCGAATTGCAGGATTTGTAGTATATTGTAATTATCTTAAAAAAAAAGAAAAAAAGAAAAGAAAAGAAAAGAAAAAAGAAGCGGTGTAGCTACTACTTGTTGCCTTTCAGTGTATTTACTACCAACTCATCCTTTGTGGACAACAACCACCAATCACCAATTTTGATGTCCTCAAGTGGTGCTATCAAGGAGAACAACCTCCACAGAGGTTAATGTGTTTGAGTTTTTTGTCTTTTTTTTTTTTTTTTTTTTAAATTAAATTTTTTTAATGTGTCCATACTATTTTGATTGGTATATTATGAGAAATCCAACTATAGAGAAAAGAAATGCAAATAATTAAGAAGCCAATGTTGATAATGTAGTCTTCTGGCCTCTAAAATTGATATCTCAATTAAAAAAATTCCTTATACAAAATCTATGCAAATTGAAATTAATTAAATTGATTTTAACTCGATGAAGATTGATCTTGAATGTCATCTACAAGTACGAGAGAACACCCTGACAATATTCTATTGTAGTCGTTGAACAAATATAAGAGAACACCCTGACAAACCTTTTACTTTCTTTGCTTTGAAAGTATTAAAATTATGAAATAATTCTATTGTAGTTGATGAACAAAGGCAATATAGATAACTGAGAGAACACCCTGAAATATTAACCACCTTACTCTACCTTGTATACATCATTTGACTTCTTGTTGCTCTTTTGGGCTTAAAATAGTATTAAGTGTTATATCTCATCTGTTTGGATTTGTTCTTTGGATCTGCATTAGATACTTTTGTAGGTGTTTCAAGCAGTGTGCTTGGAGCAGGTTTTGCAAGTTCTTACCCAGGGTGCTTGGAGCAGTGCCCCTTAAGATTGTTGTAGAATTGATTTCCCAGTCATAGAAAGTCAGTGTGCTAGTAGACTGTTTTTGGTTCCTTTTTTGATTGCCATTTACTTGCATTTATCATATCCTTAGAGCTTAAGATCATCAATTTGGTCTCTTTGCACTATGCTTTTTGGAGTTCCAACATTGTGCAGTCTCATATGTTATGAGTTGAATTTTTTATACATTATTGCTATAAATGTCAAGAAAGTATTTATCTTGTAGAAAGGGGTTCTTATATTTTTTTTTTTTTGGCAACTTCTACAATTTGGAGTGTATGTTAAAATTTCAACACTAACATGTGCACATGAAGCAGATTTTTTGTGTGCTTGGTTGAGTAAGTGGCGGAGTTTGATTTAGCAATAAGATTTCTTTTCTTCCCACTTTTATCATTCTCTCCTACAATCCTAGTCTCATTTGGTGATGGTTTGAACTTTCATTGAATTCTTTTCCCTTTGTAGTGCAATCTTGTTTAATTTTTGGTTATTCTGTCTCGTTCAAATGCAGTAATGCCTCTTATTGGTATGGGACAGGTAGACTGATGGCAATTGTGACCCAACTATGGTTGTTGGGTAGAAAGATATCAGTTATGTTTTGCCCTGTTGGGATTTTTAGGAATTAAATGATTTTAACTTGTCTTTGGATTTGCATCATAATTCGTAAGATTAGCATGCCATTGATTTATTTACTAGTTGTAGAATGTGATTGAGTAGATGCCATCCATGTCCAAACTAGACTTCTTCATAAGCTAGTGATGTTTGTTTTGTGGTTTTGTGACAAGTACATTCCTGGTTCCCACAACTCTTTGCTTAGTGTTTGCAAGCTCCTCTCTTGTTTAAATGCAATTATTTCTCTTATTTGTGTGGGGCAGGTAGATTGATGCCGATATTGTTGTTGCCAAGGGAAAACTATTTAGGTTATTGGTTTGTCCTATAGCTGGCATTAGTTGGGCTTTTTGTGAATTAAATGCTTTTAACTTATGTCTTTGAATTTTGCATCATTCTCTTGAGCCCAAATATGCAAACTTTTCTTTCCCTCATTGTCTGCCTTTTGCTTGCACTTATCGCAACTATTAGGACTTGAAATCATCAATCTAGTCATTCTGGATTGCAACCTCAATTTTCTTTTGATTCATTATTCGAATCCTTAAAATTGAAGGATTATGTTTTTTTTTTCAGCTTGCAATGCATTTCTTGGTGTTGGTTTTTGGAAGGAGCAGTTAGATTTAAATTTTCTTCTTCATTTGAGTGGTGGAGGTTTAAGTATTAGATTAAGGTATTTTTTGAATTCCTATTCTCTAGGTGACTTGGGATTTTGATCATTCATCTTCTCGTTGGTTCTCTCAATTACTTTGTTGCTTAGTTAGTTTTGAACCATGAAATATAGAGTTGCTGCATAAGTTGCTCCACCCTAATTGAAGTCTCCAAGGAGATCCACCACTCTTAATTGAGACAAGTACTTCACGATGACTACTCTAGACCTTTGTGGGAAGAGCATGTGCAATCAAGAATAGCATGAAGGCAAGATTATATGCTTCCATTTTTTATTTTGTTATTTTATGAGGACGATGTTTGATATTTTTAATAACGATATGTCTATAGGGGGGAAATTGTAATTTGGACTTTCTTGTACTTGGGCAAGAGTATGAGCTGTGTTGACTGCAACAATAGGCAAACTCTTCTCTTCTCTTGATTTCTCTTTTTCCTTAGGAGTCTTTTAACACATTGTTCACCCAAACGTGATACTACTTGTTCAATTTTAAGGCATTTGGCTCTCTTTATCTCTTGATTTCAGTATTCTTTTCCTAATATTTTAAGGTAAGTATAGGATTGAGATATTTTGAGTGAGGTTTCCCACTATTATGACTTAAAAAAATTTATGTTTTTTTTTTTTTATTTAAAAAAAAGGTAATATTTATATTGAGTTTAGTTATTTATATTACCTTTTTTGCCTTTGTGTTTATATCTTACTTTTGATCTTTTTTCTCTTTTCTTGCTAGACCTTTTGGGGGTTGTCGATTTTCTGTTATATATATTTTTTTCCTTTCTTTGTAATAATTTTTTTTCTTAAATAATGCCGCTTATTTTTAAATTTAGATTTTTATTTTTCAAGTTTGGATTTTGTGCTTCCTAGGCTGCATTATCAGGGTTTATTTAATTCCATGGGGTGGTGCATTTGTTTGTGGTGCTTTACCCAAGGTTGATTTGGTTTTGTTGCTTCTCAATGAAACATGCTTTTTAGTAGACTTGCTCTTATTTTGAAAACAAAATTCTTGTAATGTAAAGTTGTCATGAACTGTGTAGTTGGTATTCTACATTTTTCAACTTGCTCATGCTGGAAGTCAATGCCAATGCCACTAAAGGTTTGAGCTTTCTACATCCATTTGGTTATCTTGTGTTGGGACTTTGAGTTTCATATTCAATTTGGTTTGCCACTTATTATCTTTCTATCGAATGCAGGATTTTTTTTTTTTAATTATTATTTTTGTGGTATGCAGCTTAAGTTGTGGGGTTTGATTTGGCAATAGACTCTCTTTTTCTCCCTTTTTATGTTACTTCATTTTCCTCTACTATAATCATAGGAATTTGAAGGATAATTTTTTCTTGTTTTAATTCCTTTCTAATAGGGTATGTGAATCCTTTTCCTAGGAGAATTACAAGTTCCAATCTCCTGAGTGAGGCTTTGAAATTTCTATTGTAATTTTTATTCATTTTACTTGCTGTCTCATTTAATTTTTGGTCATTTTATGTTGGCAACCTCAATAATGAATGCTCAGTTTAATCCAATGATGCCTTTTATTTGTGTGGAGCAGTAATATAGCCATGTGTGACCTGAATTTGGTTGTATGGGTAAAACAATACAGGTTTTGCTTTCTCTTCTCTTAGCAATAGTTGGACTTTTTGGGAATTACATGGAATTTTATGTTTCTAGATTTGCATGATAATTTGTTAAGTTGGATTGTTGTTGATTCTTTTCCTTGTCCCACATTGGCTACATTTAACGTGGCCAATTCTCCTCTTCATCTTATATGGATTGTTTAGCTCACTAATTTCCTTCTTTCTTTTCTTTTCAGGCCTACCCCCTTGTCTTATTTTTTTAGGAGGGAGTATGGTTTCTCTATCACTCTGTGGCCACAACTTGGGACCATTAATAGGGTATATACATGACCCATAAGTCTGGGTTAAGGACTCCATACTATAGCAATGATGCACATAATCTTCAATTGTGTGACCCATATATCCCAATTCTGCTTCTTTTCACTCCGAATATTATGTCTTTACATGCCAAAATCTGTATTATATATTGTGTTTCTCACTTGTTGCTGTATTTATTCCCAAATGCTTCAGCTTAGCTTGTGGTCCTTTAGCTTTACTTTGCAAACTAAACAGCTTGCAACTCACGAGGTTAGGTTTTTGTCAACCTATCATAATTTGTGAGCCAAGTCTTTCTCAACCTATTGTAATAGTAATGGTATGATTGTGCTTCTGATTTTAATGGATTTTATCTAGAATTCACCTGGATGAAAAATATAATTCCGTTGTACTAGGCATAGAGGGGCTCACTATCATGACTTTGATTATTTAAGCATGGAAATCATGAAAGCTTCTACATATTAGTTAGCTTGAGTTTCTTACACCAGAAACATGTGAACTATACTGGTATCCCACCCCCGTGTCCTCTTTCAATGTTTCTTGTTTTTATTTGATGCTATTGAAGTGGATAGTCACATTTTGCCCTGTCGCGTTATTCTTGAGATCTTAAGTCTACCTTTTTTGGAATCTTTTTTTATTATTATTTTTTTAATAGAGTGCATACTTATGAGTTTAATTAGAACATTTCTGACAATGTCTTCCCTAATCCATAGGCCGTCTACCTTCATCAGCAACTGCTCCTCCAAAAGGTCTTGGCATGCAGCTTGGTAGAACATTTTACATTTGACAAAGCTTGTCTTAAAAATAAACTAGTAACAATAGTTCACTATAGCAATTGTCACTTTTTAAATATTTTCTTCTCTCTCGTTTCTTCTCTCCTCTGTCTCGCTCGCCCCATCTCTTCTCTCTCTATTTAAGCAAACCCTCGTTCACAGTGACACCCTTCAAAGACTCACCACTACCATCCACTCTCAACCAACCTCCACAGCCATCGCAAGAGCTTCTCCTAGCTTCGCATTCAATTGAATAGCAATGGCAACTACAACGAGTTCATCCTGGAAACTAACTCTATGCTGAAAAAGAAATAATTTTGATTTGGATGGTTTTTATTTTTGAGCATATTTGGGTTATCCTTGTGAAGTAGTTTGATCTGATCGTGTTTGATCATCAATGTCCTTGAATGAAAGTGTTTATGGGTTTGCGGTGGTGTTAGAGTTCAGGAATGTTTGCATATGAGAAATGTTTCGCTTCATCACCCCATCACCAATGATCCCCAAGACCATAAACTTACCTCTTGCTTTCCTCTTCACTCATAAGATTGACCAACCACTAGAATATGAACCATGAGAACCAGAAGATAACATTAGCATCAACATCAACATTAGCATCATCAACAGGTCATATTGCACCAAAAAGATTCATAGACTTTGTGCCAAAGACCGTAATGTTGACAAGGTGTTTCACCTTGTAGACTGCCTCAACCTCTGAGGATACTGACCACTCTCTCAACATCAACACCATCATTCATGTAGGTTGCCATCTAACCATTTCTACTCTTTATAACTTCTCATTGCATCCCCAACTAGTGTACCTGCAATGTTCTTATTGCCAGGTTAACTAGTTTTTCAAACCCCATATAACACATTGCATTTTATTCATCATCTCATTCATCATGGGGCCTCAAGGGTTGCTTACATAATGAGGAAGAGGGTGTTTCTTCCAAGTTTAACGTTGTACGATACATATAAGGGCATAACAGTTGTTGGAGGAAGGAAGTGAGTTTGGGTACCTACCATCTGAGTATACATATAAGGTTCTAGTAGAAGGTTTTTGCAAAGAATCGGACCTCTAAAAGGCAAGGAATCTTCTCCAATATATGCTGAATAAGAAGGGTGTGGACAGAACTAGAATGTTCAATATATATTTAATAACTCGTTGTCTTATCAATAGCCCAATTGAGCTTTTGAATACACTTGTTTTTATGCTTCAAAACTAGCGTCAGCCTAAAGTCATTACCTTAAACACAATAAATGGGTTTTGCAAGATGGGTAGGATTGAAGAAGCTTTGAAGGTATTAAATGATATGATAATAGGCAAATTTTGTACCCTAAATGTTGCGACCTTCACTACTATCATACCGGGTTTATTAAAAGATGGAATAATCCAGGAAGCTTTTGAATTTTTGTATCATGTAATGCCAGGACGAGGTGTTAGGCCTGGTGTTGTGACATATAATGCAATTTTTCATGGCTTGTTTAAACTTTAGCAAACTAATGAAGTAATGGGGTTTTTTATTAGATTGACAAGTGATGATGTCTTGGTAGATAATATAACTTGTACTATAATAATTGATGGATTATGTAAAGCCAAATGAATAGAAGAGGCCTTGAAGTTTTGGGACGATGTCATATGGCCATCAAAGTATCATGATAATTATGTTTATGCAGCCCTTCTCAAAGGGCTTTGTTGCTTGTGCAAATTTAATGAAGCTTGTCATTTCTTATATGAATGGTTTGATCCTGAAGTCTCCCCAAACATTTTTTATTAAAATATTTTGATTGACGGTGCATACAAGTTGGGATTAATGAAAGAAGCTTATCAAGTTGTGGGAGAGATGAGAAGGAATGGGTTGGCCCTAGAAGTTGTAACCTAGAGGATTCCTGACAAATTACATGATATGTGAGAAAGCAATTCTCTATTGAGGATGCAGCTTTGCAATCAAGAGGTGAACCACAAGATATAATTCCAAAGAAAACCTTATGTGGAAAATCTTGAATTTAAGTAGCCATAAGAAGGAGACATTTTTTAATCGAGGATCCTAATAATATTGATGAAGATAGATGTTTTAACCATTTGACGGACGTGACCTCCTTGATTTTGAGAGGAATCATATGAAGGGGTTAATTGATGGATTATGTAAAGCCAACCGAATAGGAGAGGCCTTGACAAATTCACTTTACTTGCAATCTTAAACCCATCCTAGATCTACCCAATTACAAGTAAAGTACATTTTATCAAAAGATTAGTCAATTACATAAAATATTTCCCTAACATTGCGCATATAGGAATGAATACAAAAGGGTGTTCTTCGACTTTTTCAAGATTTCCTCAATTAAAACTCAACCTAAACATGTTCCTACCCCTCCTAAAGTGTTAGGTTTTCATTTAAACCCATCCCATAGCAAACCCAAGCATTTACAAGCCTAAAAAAAAAATCAAAATGAAAAATCAAAGGAAAAGCTTGAAAATGGAAAAAAATGAAAAAAACTCACCAATCCGGCCCTCACGCCCTCAAAATGATGTTACTGTGATCTGTAAGTTTAGGGATGAGCCTTAGCCAACCTTACCTCCCCATTCTAACAAGTGAGATGGAATGCATTGGTGGAAAGGATGTAGGAACTCTTCTTGGACTTGGGTGCCATTGAAGGAGATGAGAGAGTTTGAGATAGAAGGTGAGATTGAAGAAAAAGATGAGAGTTAGATTGTGAGGGAATGAAAGAGAGGCAGAAGGTTTTTGTAGAGGGAGTTAGAGAGAATATGAAAAGGTGAGGGAGATGAAGAGAATGTAAAAAGAAACGGTTGGTAACCATTAGAGAAAAAAAGATGAAGAGGCGGGAACATACCTGATGGCTATACTACATGTAATTTAGGCTTCCCCCCAAAAAAAAAAAAAAAAAAAAAATTCAAATATCCCCATGAAGTTCCTAGAAGGCTAAAAGTGCAAAGGAAAATTAAAAAAAAAAAATACACCCAAAAAAGACGGAAATGCCCTAAGTATACAAAGAACACAAAGACCCTAAAAAAGCATCCCCAATGGATTGAAAGTACCAAATGCATTCCCAATGGATTGAGAGCGTTAGAAGCATCCCCAGTGGGTCGAAAGTATAAAAAACATCCCTCAGTGAATCAGAAATCATTATGAAAACTTCTTTGTGAGTCAAGATTATCAAACAAATCCCAATTAAAATTCAGTAGGACTCCTCTATGGGTCCAAGACATAGAAGCAACCCCCTTAAGAGTTGCAAAATGAGATTTCCCCAATGGAGTTGATAAAACCCCCTCGAAGGTGGAGTTAACATCAATCCCCAGGAGCCATAAGAAAGAAGAATACAGTTTTTCCTCAGTGGAGGAAAGTTTTCCCCAATGAGCAACACACCACCAAAAAATCCCCAGTAAGCTACCCCTTCCCCAGTGGACTGTACACCATCAAGACTTCATGGTAAGTCGGAATCATCACCAAAACACTTCTTAGTAGAATTATACTCACCAGTGAGCCCTCTACTATTCTTCGTGGATCTTTCATCCAAAAAATAGTCAAGCAAGATAGAATTCGTGCACATATCCTACAGGAATTGAACATGCAGGCACGAAACCTAAAGCAAGTTTGAAAGGAAGAACATAGAATTCATGCACATATCCTACGAGAATTGAATATACAGGCATAGGTCCTATACAATACAGAAATTGTGCACACATCCCACGAGAATTGAATATGCAGGCACAGATCCTATACAATATAGAACTTGTGCATATATCCCATGGGAATTGAATATGTAGGCATAGGCTACACACCAGTCAAACAAAGTCAGAATATAGAAATTGTGCACATATCCTTCGAGAATTGAACATGCAGGCACATAATACAGAAATTGTGTACATATCCTAAGGGAATTGAATATGTAGGCACAATGGAAGAGGTAGAGATAGAGATCGAGACCAAGGTCACTTTGAGGCAAGAGTCTCACCAGAACATGTAGAGATAGAGATGGAGAAGACAAGTACTACCTAAAGGCGTAAGCCACCCGGAGAAGTTTAAGGCAAGAGCCTTAGATGGACACCATAGATATATATCCTTTTAAGCTCATAAGAGCACATTTGTATGTTTGGTTGATGGTTGATGGTTGTGGCTGTTGGCCTTGTTTATTTTTCTTTTTAGTGACTTTAGGATAGTGAGTCATTCTCCTTTTGCTTACGATGGGCAAAATAGGTTCTGGAATAGTGAACCTATCGTTGCTCATCTCTTGAGAAATAATGGCGAGAATTGGGACATACTAATCCCATGCAACTCTTCAGAGTTGCACCCCGCCCCATGTATGCGTGATGTGTGTCGTGTGCGTGGGTTTGGCAAAACAGGTTCTGAAATAGTGAACGTGTCATTACTCGTTTTCTGAGCAACAAAGATGGGAATTCAGACATACGAATCCCACACAATTCTTTGGAGTTGCATCTCACCTCATGTATGCGTGATCTGTGTCGTGTGCGTGGGTTAGGTCCGAGCCATATGTTGAAACAAAATGTTTTGTCTCTTATTCTTTTGATTCCATTAGTAAAGCTTACGAATCAAAAGAGGGGCATTTGTAGACACCGCATTTTGTACCCTTTACGACTCGAGCTCTCGTTCCTTAATGATACTGAAATTTTGAGACTCAAGGTTGGTTTAAGGCCTAATCAAATGTTAAATTAACTTGAGAAATGTTAAAATGAAAAATATAACTTTTAATGAGCAGATAAATCTATTTTTGGAAAAGTAAAGCCAAGGAAGCCCTTGGCATACGCACGTAGGAATCAACCTGCACGCGCAGCCACGATGCATGCGCACGAAGACCCGATCCTGCACGCGCATGTAGGGTTTTGGAAACATAAAAAAAGACAAGTTTTCTACATTAATACTGAGGTTTGGAACGAATCCCATATCGTTTAGGAGCCGTTCCAAACCCCCATTTTTCACAATATAAATAGCCATACATGGTACCTTTTCAAAATACACAGAAATCTTAAGGGAAAATACTAAGATTCACTAGAAATAGTTAATCAAAGAGGGAATTTTTCTCAAAGCATCCTTTAGTCAATTTTCTTTTGATTAAGGTCTTTTCTGGCCTTGATCTTTGAGTTTAAGATTACTAATCACATTTCTTATTGATTGTGAATAGATTTTGACTGAGGGGAACGGTCAAAAATTAAACTTTCTTTTTCCTTTCTCTTTCTTTTTGTGCTTTAATCTTTCTGTTTGCTTTAATTTTTTGTTATTATATGTTTTAATATGTCTATGCAATTTAGGTTTATGAAGTTTTATGTTTTAAAATCATGTTTGGATATTAGATTTATCGTTTTGAAGCCTTGCTCTATTTGCTATGTTGCTAGGGTTTTTAGGGAGGATTCCACGTGCGCATAATCCTGCTTGCACACGCAGGCTTGTTCATGCGTGCGCATGATTTGCCTAGAAACCCTAACCCTAGTTTATTTGATTCTGTCTCTTGTTTCCTTGCATAAAGATGCTTATGTTTTAGATCCTTTTTTATTTATTTATTTATATATTTGTGATTTTGACTCACTGTTTCACATGTTTGTTGTTTATTTGCCTTTCACATGTTTAAATTAGGATTTGTTTTTCATTTTCTTGCTTTAATGCTACGAACATGCATTCGTATGTTCATCCATTGATGCCATAGATGCTGAGTTGTTGCAAGGTAAGTGAGATAAGTCATGCATTCACATAAACATGCATCTTTGAATATGATCTTGTTTAATTATAGACTTAAACATGTTTGTTTGGATGAATTATTCTTAATCACATGTTATTTAGATCTTCCCATGCTTGTTTTTTTTTGTCTTGATTTATTGTTTATGCCTTGGATATGATATGATGACATGTTATTAGATGAATGTTAGGTGGATGACATGTATGATAGTAACATGCTAGGGTTTATGTTATACCATAATAGATGAATGATTATGTCTTTTTGGGATGATTAATGCCATGTTGTATGCTTAGATGTATGCTAGTGTGTGTGTGAGTTAGAATGCAATATTTAGTGTGCCTTTAATAGGGTTAAGACATACAACACAATGAAAGGAAGCCAACCCTAGGGTTGGGCGGTTTTAAATGCCTTGCACCTTCCCAAAACTGTACCTAAACTCCGAACCCATATATCTAGTAGTAAGATAAAAAAGATCATTTTTTGAGAGGACGCTATATATATGGTTCTTAGACCATTGCAAAATCTAGGTGGCAACTCCCCCGTTGTGTACACATTGGGTTGGCCTCAAAGAGATTTAACCATAGTAGGAAATTCATTGCCCACTCAAAACAAATTAATTGGGAGCCCAACCTCAAAGGACCTAGAGTCATTTGGGCTGGGCTCGCACAACAATGTATACAAAAGTAACAAAACATCCTTCTTCTTTTTTTAATTTTTTTTATTTAAAAAAATAACAAAATATGATTTTCTCTATTTAAAAAAAAATCTAAATATGGAATTTGAAAATTATGATAATAATTAATAAATTTATAATGATTTTGTTTGTTTATGGAACTAAATCTAGTATATAATATAAAGAAAATATGATGTGTTCAAGATTAGGAGGTTGATCTCAATCAAATTACATGAGAGTAAACTTTTATCATGTGAAACAACTTGATATGAGATGACTTTAGGAGAGTTTTTTAAGTAGGAGGTTTCTTAAAATTAGTGAGGGAGGAAATTGTAAACCAAATTAAAACATGATGATAGTATCATAGTACCACAAGACTTAACCTATTTTGGGCCTTTTGCTTGCTCTCTCTTGGCCCAGAAAGTTAGGCCTAACAAAAGGGTCAGTAAGCCCAATATTTGGTTGGTACAAGGCCTTCTTTATCACATTGTACACAACTACAGATTGATTTGCTGCTTTCCGGATATGTGTAGTTCTTCACAAATATAAAACGCAACTTTTTTCCAAAAGTTACGTTTTATACTCACCAAACACTAAACTTGGGCTGGCTTTTTTAAAAAGGCAACTTTTGGGCTCAAAACGCCCAAACAAACTGGCACTACATCAACACTGAAGTTTCTATCTTTTCCCTTCTCAAAAAAAAAAAAAAAAAAAAAAAAGTTTCTATCTTTTCCTTCTCGTTCTCGGGGATCTAAATGGGTCAGCCCAATCTCTAACCCAATGGGCTATGTTTTATAATTGTGGGCCCATTGACTTTTCGAGTCAAAACTCAAAAGTTGTTTACTCCATAATTTGAAGTCTTCCCTCCCTCTTCACCGCATTTTCCAACCCAACCGAGTGAGCGAGTCAACTACACGCGCCACCATGAGCGAAGACGCTTCATCATACCCTCCGATCGAACCAACCAAATTCGACTTGATTGTCGTCGGCACAGGTCTACCGGAATCCGTAATCGCCGCCGCAGCCTCCGCAAACGGCAAAACCGTCCTCCACCTTGACCCGAACTCCTCCTACGGGTCGCACTACGCGTCTCTCTCTCTCCACGACCTCTCAAATTTCCTCAATTCCCATCCTGCCCCTCCTCCCTCCACCTCATCCAACGGCCACGATTTCACCCCCGTACCTCTCGCCCCTCGCCTCCTCTACTCCCACGTCGAAATTTCCTCTTTTGTCCCTGAGATCCTCGACGACGAACATTCCAGAAAATTCAACATCGACTTATGTGGACCTAGGGTTTTGTTCTGCGCCGATAAGTCCATCGATCTGATCCTGAAATCTGGGGCGAACCAGTACATTGACTTCAAGAGCATCGATTCGAGCTTCGTGTGCGACGCGAGTGGGAGATTGACTAACGTGCCGGACTCTCGGGCCGCGATATTCAAGGATAAGAGCTTGGGGTTGACGGAGAAGAACCAGTTGATGAGGTTCTTCAAGCTTGTTCAGCAACACTTGGGTGGTGGTGAGAATGAGAATGAGAGGATTTCGGAGCAGGATTTGGAGAGCCCGTTCGTCGAGTTCTTGAAGAAAATGCGGTTGCCTCCAAAGATTAAATCGTACACTATCATTTGAAAAGTTCGATGAAATTTAATATTCGGTTAACTTATTAGGAGATTTGAACGGAAATACCACAAGGTGCCTGTTGAGCTATAAGGCTCTTCGGCTTTTCAGTTAAATTATGCATATGTTAAGAATGGTTATGGTTCGAAATGCCGTATTATTTTTGCTAATTCTATTGATGCATTTGATAATTTGAGAAATACAAAAATTTTGTGATTTGGGAATCTATACTGAGATGATACAACAACATTGAAATTGATTCTTACTGAACAAGAGTTTAAAGTGAACTTGGTGGTGTAGAAATAAGTATGAGAAAAATAACCCATTGTTGCTGGTAAAAAAAATTACACATCATGAAACTCAAAATGTGTTTTTATCTGTTATGGTAGTTTGTTTCCAATCTGTGTGATTGAAGTCTGGGTAGGTGATAGCTTCTAATATGGTGCAATGTGGTGTTTGGACTTGATGTTTTATAGGATTGCCTTATTTATTTATTTATATATTTCCGTTGCTGTGCGTAATAGTAATAGTTTGTGGTTAAGTACTGAGAATGTCTATCTTTGCTTTCCTTTCAGGATCATTCTGTATGCTATAGCCATGGCCGATTATGATCAGGACAATGTGGAGCTATGTGAAGATGTACTTAAGACAAAAGATGGTATAGATCGTTTAGCTCTCTACAACTCATCGGTTGGCAGGTAATTTTTATATTCTCTGTTTCGTACTTAATCTGTTTTTAAGTGTTTGTTTTATTTATGTGGGGCATTTTTCTTGGTGCTTCCTGCTATGGGTGTAATATTGATACCATGACCGGTAACTCTGTTTCTTGTCTGGATTATGGCTAGGTTCATATGGAGAATGTAATGTTTGTCTGGATAATGGATGGTTTTGGGGATTTTTTTGTATTGCATGTATTACTAGAACATTGTGTTTTCTTTCTTGCATCCTTGAACCAAGAATGTTCAGTTGGTTTTTATTTTGAGAAGCAAGGTGCCACAAGTATGCGCTTTTACAATTCTTGTCCCTCAGGTTTCCAAATGCACTTGGGGCTTTTCTTTATCCAATTTATGGTCATGGGGAACTACCTCAAGCTTTTTGCCGCCGTGCTGCTGTCAAAGGTTGCATTCATGTAAGTTCTAGTCAAGAAATATATGGTTTAGTTTCTTGGAGCAACATCATTTGTTACTTCCTTACCATTTTTACATCCTGCTGAGTGCTGAACGCTTGTTAATGCCTTGTGAACTTTGATTATGAGAACATTATCTTGTAAATAGGCACATGCATGTTCATATTTGTCTAACCTTTTTTCAAGTGTACTTTTTCTTTTAATGTTTTTATTTATTTATTTATTTTGAAGTGTTTGTATTATGTGTTTTTTTTTTTTCCCTCAAAAAAAAAAAAAAAAAAAAAAAACTTGATCTATTTGCTTGCTGCCTTTGGAAATGAGTTGTCAACTATTTGCTTTGCTCTGAATTGAAGCTGTGAGGCAAGTAGTTGAAAAAACTGGAAGTAGATATCATGGGAAGGGGTCATTCTACGGTACCCCCTATTTGTTTTGGGGGGTACGGTACCCTCCCTCATCCTAACCATTAATTTTTCATTGTTTCAATCCTGGCCATTCATTTGATTTTAATGGAAACCTGTTACTGGTAAAGTAAGTTAGTGTATATAAACTAAAAAAATTTCAGATGGTTCTCAGCCTTTTCTCTTTCTCTTGCGTTCTCTTCTTGTTCCTCCAATTCTCCGATTCTTTCTTCTTCCTTTCTTAGATTTTGCTCTTGCGTTCACTCCACTCCCTTATATTCATGGTCACATTATATTCCTGTTTTTCTATCATTCAAGGTATGATAGAAAAAGTTACAAAATTTTACAAAGGTTTCCGATCTACAAATCATAAGCAGCTTAAAGATAGAGATAGGTTGTTGCAAGTAATTCATCTCTACAATACGATTCTGTTGTTTCTTGCCTTGTTGAGTGAGGAGAAATCATAGGACCTGAGATCAAGCAGTGATTTTCATGGCAAAAAAATCGTTCTTCAAGAAAACAAATCCATATCCAGTAGAAGAAATTTCCGACTCTAACCATCCTCAGGTTGGTATTTCTTAGTCTAGATCCCTACCTCTAGATTGGCAAAATATGGGTTCTTTAATTCTTTGTAGGTCATGTATCTGTTTGGGGAAAAAAATTTCTTTGGTTTTTTCAATTCAATTAATAATAGAAATTTATGCCATGTAATTGATATTTGACATGTACATGCCATAAGGTTCTTTTCCTCTCTTTCTTCTTTCGATTTTCTTGGATTTTATGATGTGAGAAGATAATGTTGAATTGTGATTGAGTTAGTAAATAGGATTCAGGATGGAGGAATTTTTGCATTTAAAGTTTGGGTTATATATATATATATATATATATATAAGAGTGCTTATGCATATACATGTTTGTAAAAATGCCAAAAAGGGCTTTTGTTTATTTATTTAATATTTTTTTTCCTTTATGCATAATGTTTCCTTTCCTTAGTTATTCAATAGGCCATTGTAATGTTTTTGTTGTGTTTGGATTCAGTTGGCTTCTTATCCTGGCAATAGCTATGCTTTGCCATGCTTGGCTGAGCTTTGCATTTGAGCCTGAGGATAATGTCTTAATTCTTCTGAAAAAGAAAGAAAATCATGTCTAGTATTCTATGTTAATGATTTGCTCGTGTTCTTAGTGTTTTTAGAGAAATAGCCTTTATTGATCCAAAGGTCTACACATGGAAACTATCATGATGACTATTATGATCATCATCATCATAGTTTCCATATGTAAACCTTTGAAAATGATAATAAATAGTCAAAATAAGAACTTATGGAACCTTGGTATGAAAGTAGTAATAATTCTAGAGAATTACAACATCTTTCTTCCATAAAAAAGTAGAAACGAGCTGTCCTAACTCCTAACAGATGTAGTAATTTAGCAAAAAAAAGAAGAAAAAAAATGATGTTTTAATTCATAAAAGCAGAGAACTTAAATAGTTCGCATTTTTGCAATAAATATTATATTAATGGGTACAACAATGTTTGCATTGTAATTTTCATCTAGGACTTCAGAATATGAGGACAATTATGCAGAATGCAAAAGAACTCTTGAGGTTTATATCCATGAGATTTGCCTTTCATTAAATGGAAGTAATAGTTGCTCTGTTTGCCAATACAGTCAGGTGACTTCTACACTAAATTGGTGTCATGAATACGGTTGATATCAAAGACTAAAGTTCAAGTTATATAAAATACAATTCTTCAATTGGCTTAAGAAATTTGTTGGTTTCTGAAGGGTGCACTAGTTGGTTCACACAAGGGGAGTTGCCGTTTATACAATACATCTAGTACTAGTTTAGAAAGCTCTCTGTGTGTGCATGGTTGGTTTGGTCAAGTTTTTTGTGCACTAACTGTTAATAACTTCTTTATCTGTTCATACTTTCAGAGAATAAGTTGCAACAAAAAAGCCAAATCAATCTGCAGAACAAGAAGAAGAAATCTCATCAAAAGAAAATCTCTGGTTTCCAGGTAATCTGGTGGCTCTACCGTCTTGTACTTCTTATGAGATTATCATAAATTCAACTACAATTAACTTGTCAATTTCTTTCTATTTTACTCTCTCCTTGTTCAGCTGATTTTCACTTGTAAAGATGGTTTGTATGCTTACTTTGAGAGACAAGTCCGGTTGATACTTTTCAGTTGCTGATCAGTTTATCTAAACAGTTTGCTCCAAGTAGTTCATCAAAAGTTCTCATCACATCTGCAGATTCACAAATTCGGGTTGTTGACGATATTGATCTGGTTCACAAGTTTAAAGGTATAAATAAGATACATCAAATTTTGTCTTCATTTGTTGTTGTTACTTTTCTTTTTTTATTATTTATTAACATGAAAATGCTTGATACATGAAATTTTTGTCTTAAGCCTGGTTGACATGATTAATATCATTGTACCTCCAAAAGTTGATACCTTTCTTCATTTCCTCAATGGTACTTTCATTATGCAAAGTGTTAAAAATTGCTTTGAACTTAATGGCCCTGGTACTCCATGGCTAACTCTTAGATTTAGGCTGTTATAGTTCTGACTTGCAACTATAAAAATATTGTAAATATTTGATCTTTAGGAAGGACAATGGTTAAGTCACTAATTTGGAGAGCAAGAACCTATTGTTAAGCCACTGTGGATCACAAATTTTTTTTATAAACCATTATAGTAGCCTTTTAGTTACAATATGCTAAACCTGTGACCTTTGGAAATATGGTGTAGCACGAATGTGCTTGACTTGGTGCTCTTTAGAGGCGTGTAGAACTTACCTATAAAAGAAACTACATAATAAATTAGTTGAACTTTTCAATAAAATTACTTATCAAAAAAATAAATAAACAAATTATTTGGAAAAAAAAAAAAAATTGCTGTCAAAAGGTATGAATCTCTGAGTTGGACCTTATCAAAAACTTATCAATATTTTGTTATAAATTTTAAGGATATTAATTTATTTTTAACTCTTGTGTTCCTTCTGTGTTTATCACTTTAGTCATAATGTCTTTATTATATGCTTTATTTGATAAATTCCCCTTTGATGTGCAGAAAACTACCAGAATTCTCTATGCAATGAGGTATGCTCTTATGAACATCTCATTTTTCTAAGTGTTGATAGTTATACCATGTAAATGCAGATACTTTAGTTACCACTTGAGCTGCAAAAGGGACAATAAGAAATTCCTACAAGTTAGAAGTTGCCATGTTCAGAACTTAGGAATGAATAATCCAGACATGTAGACCAATTGCAAGATGCATTTGATTCTCTTTTTCAATTATTGCCATGATGGTATTCAAATATAGATGTGAAGAAACACATTGTAGTGGATTTCTTTGTAAATGAATTTTTTCCTTCTTATGATGAGCAAGTAGTAGAGTAAGTAGAAGTCAAGATACTTATAATGGATTTCTTTGTAGTTTTTCAACTTCCTTTAGATACTTTACAACAAGAGACCTGTTTATAGTGCATGAAATTGGGTTGTATATCATTTCACGTTATAGTTATTATGAGGTAAAAAAACAGTATATTTAGCTCCAAGTGCAAGTAGGTGGTATGTTTTCTTTGGACCATCTATGGCATATACAAATAGAACTAATGAATTATTTATCCTTTCGTATATAAACTTGTGGAAAAATGGTTTCATATAGCATTCAAATCAAGAGAGCAAAAATATTAAAACACCTAAAATTTGCCCAATCAATGCAAAAAATAAAATAAAATAAAAAATTATATCAATTTATGTATCACTTGTGCAAAATATGAAATTTAAAATTTCAAAATATTTTAAAATAAATGGCTGAAAGGAGGTCATATGTGATGTTTGTTCTACTGAATGACTTTCCAAGGCAAACTCAACTATATGGCCGTGTGCTAACTACTTCTTGGTATTGCAGTTTTCAAGCTATAACAAGTTTTGTCCATGTTTAAAGATTGTTTTGAGAAAATTCTGCAGATACATGATGCCTTTTATTTCTACATAAGTTTATCACTAATACAATCATCACATAATGTCCTGCTTTTTTTTCCCCTTTGTTTTGTTTTATTGTCCAATTTATTTTATTTAAGTTAACTCATTGCTTCTTCTTTTTTTCTCCTTAGAAAAATACAAAAGCATGTGCTTGTAAAAACAAAGTTATTGACAATTGGAGGACATTGAGATCTTGTGTGGGAGGAATAGAGCTCCTAGAATTGGTGCAAAATATATGGACGATGCAGTTGAAGTTATGATTGAGGAAGGAGAAAAGTGATGAATTCTCCTATTGCACAACAACATGTCAACATTTGGTATCAATAAGTTATGCAATTGAACCTTGCCAAAGAAAAAAGAGTAGAAAATATCCACTTTGAAACAATTTTTTAGTTTGAGATTTTGAATGTTGTTAAAAAAAAGAACCCACGTATTTTGGGTAGTCTCTCTCTCTCTTTAAAATATTTTAGTTGGCAAGACATTTTTTTAGTTGGCTATGATGGAAGATATTTAATCATTATCTTTTCAATTGGTCTATCAATGACTTCTTTGTTTTGAATTTTGTGTAAAAAACATATATTTCGGATATTTTATCGTCTTTGTTGAAATAAAACTTTTTAGCTGTTAAGAACTTTGAAACAATTTTTTAGTTTAAGATTTTAAATGTTGAGAAAAAAACTCATGCATTTGGGTTCTCTCTTTATGTTGATATAGAACATTTTAGTTGCCAATAGTTGGCAAAAAAAAATTTTAGTTGGCTATGATGACAAATTTTTATTCATCATCTTGTCAATTGGATTATCAATGTTTTTTTTATTAGCTCATGTATTTATTAAAAAATGTTACTAAAATTAAAATGTAGAAGGTTTAAGAAAAATAATAATTGGAAAAAATATTTTATTGATTTTTAAATTTAAATCCAAATCCAAATTTAGGTATCCGAACAATGGAATTTCAAATCCTTCATTGTATAAAAAGACCCAAACAAGGAATTTAAAAATCAATGGATTTCAAATCAAGGCTTTTTAAATCCATTAATTTTTAAATCAACAGGTTTCAAATCAAGCAAATAGAGTGGTTGTATAAAAATTTTATTGTCATTTTGGTCTTGCAAATAGAGGTTTTAAGAGGTGTTTTGGTCATTATTAGATTTCACGGGTCCTTCGGTCATTTTTTAGGTTTCAAAGGTATTTCAATAAGTTTCTAGGTTTCAAGGGCATTATGATCATTTTCTTAGGTTTCATGGTCATTTAGGTCATTTTTTTAGTATCTACGAGTATTTCGATTATTTTTTTAGGTTTAGAGGGTATTTCAGTCATTTTTAAGGTTTTAGAATCATTTTGGTCATTTTTTAGGTTTTAATGATATCCCAATAATTTTTTAGAGTTTCAAGGTTATTTTGTTAATTTTCAAGTGTTCGGATGCGTTTTGGTAATTTTAGTATATTTAAGGGTATTTTGAAAATTTTAGAGATTTTAGGGGTATTTTTGTTACATATATTTGTCAGTTATTAGATAATTCAACGGCATTGGGTTTGGTTGGCTACGCTCATATGTAATATTAATACAGCTTAATATGACGGTGGAACTATCAAATATGAGTAAAAAAAAAAAAGAACCATTGATTGTAATAAAAGTGAGGTCATGTGTGATATTGGTACTGTCTAATGTGACAATGAAACCATCAAATGTGAGAAAAAAATAAAGGAACTATCGAATGTGACAAAAGTACAGTCACATGTGATATTGGTACTGCACAATTTGAAAATGGTATTATCAAATGTGAGAAAAAAAATATGAGTACAACTGAATGTGGCAAAAGTATGGTCAAATGTGATGTTAGTACTGCCCAATGTGACAATGGAACCATCAAATGTGAGGAAAAAAGAAAAAAAGAGAATCACCGAATGTGACAAAAGTACAGTTGCATGTAATGTTGGTAATGCCCAATGTGACAATGAAATTGTCAAATGTGAGGAAAAAATTCAAGTACCACCGAATGTAAGAAATGTACGACCAAATGTGATATTGAAAAAAGTAAAGGAATCACCCAATTTGACAAAAGAACTGTCATATGTGATATTGAAACCACATATTGTGAGGATGGAACTGTCAAACGTGAGAAAAAAAAAAGTATGGGAACCACCAAATGTGAAAAAAACTGTCACATGTGATGTTGGAATTGCACAATGTGAGGATGGAACCATCAAATGTGAGAAAAAAGTAAGGGAACCACCAAATGTGAGAAAAAAGTAAGGGAACCACCAAATGTGAGAAAAGAACTGTCATATGTGATATTAAAACCGCACACTGTGAAGATAGAACCGTTAAATGTGATAAAAGAACTGTCATATGTGATATTGAAACCGCACAATGTGAGGATGGAACTATCAAATGTGAGAAAAAAAAAAAGTAAGAGAACCACCAAATGTGAAAAAAAAACTGTCACATGTGATGTTGGAACTGCACAATGTGAGGATGGAACCGTCAAATGTGAGAAAAAAGTAAGGGAACCACCAAATGTGAGAAAAGAACTGTCATATATGATATTAGAACTGCACACTGTGAAGATAAAACTGTTAAATGTGAGAAAAAAATAAGGGAACCACTCAATGTGACAAAAGAACTGTCATATGTAATGTTGGAACCGCACAATATGAGGATGAAACTGTCAAATGTGAGAAAAAAAAAAGTAAGAGAACCACCAAATGTGAGAAAAAAACGGTCACATGTGATGTTAAAACTGCACAATGTGAGGATGGAACCATCAAATGTGAGAAAAAAATAAGGGAACCACCAAATGTGAGAAAAGAACTGTCACATGTGATGTTGGAACCGCACAATGTGAGAATGGAACCGTTAAGTGTGAGAAAAAAGTAAGTGAACCACCAAATGTGAGAAAAAAACTGTCACATGTGAAGTTGAAACCGCACAATGTGAGGATGGAACCGTTAAATGTGAGAAAAAAGTAACCTGGTGTAGCAGGTTACCTACTAGTGGGTACCGTACCCCCTCTTTTTTTAGGGGGGTACCGTAGAATTACTCCATGGGAAGGGATGAAACCTGAGGATAGTTAGAAAGGCAAACTTTGGTTTTGTATTTGTTAAACTTTGAAAAATATTTTTATTTGACATATAATTTTTTGGATAAGTAATACTCCCTCTGTCTTAAATTGTTGGTCTTGTTTCAAAAACCCAACTTCTTAAGAGAACACCATTTATTGTCTTGTTTCTTGGTTAGAAAGGTAAAAGTTTCCAAAATTACCCTTAAATAAATTTATCAAAAAATTGGAATACTATATCTGGAATTATAGGCACAAAAAATATGCTCTATACCAAAACTGGTGCCTAGCATTTTGGAATACTTTGAGGAGTAAAATACAAATTGTAACTTATCCTCTTAATCAAATATGAAAAACCTACTTCTTCCACAATACAAAAGCTATTGGCTCCAAGCATTTTGGATTACTTTCTGATTATTGGACTTGCACCTTTTTGTTCTTTTTAATATTGAACTTTAGTCCAACATCTAGAGGGTTGCTTATGTTCCTCCCCAGAACACCCCACAACACCCCACAACACCAACACCGCCACCCCCCCCCCCCCCCCCCCCCAAAACACACACACATTTCTGTTTTTACTTTTATCATGCTGTGATACTTATCTGCATATGAGCTATTAATATGCAGGTTCTGCGAATGCCAATGATTGCCCTACTTATGGACAAGGTGCATAATTTTTTTTTTCCTTTTTATGTGTCCATTAGAAAAAATTTATTAGACCTTAGTATGTCTATCTTTTTTAAATTCATCTTTTCCCTGGAAATTTTCAGTGTACTGGGCATTATAAAGGAGTTAGATTATCTTCGGGTCAAGACTTATTCAGCCACCAGTTAATCCTGGATCCATCCTCCGTAGTTCCGTTGCCATTAATTTCATCTCCAACAGATTCTCCAAGAGAAAATCGTCAAATTTTAGGTGTGGGAGATGAAAAAAGGAAAGTTGCTCGGGGAATATGCATTACAAGGAGTTCCTTAAGGCCAGATACATCAAATTTTCTGGTGGTATATCCTCCAAGATGTAAGATCAAGTTTCTAGTGCTATTACTGTTTTTTGTTGAATGAATGAGGGGATAAGAAATCAAGAGAGAAAGAGAGACTGACTTTTTTCCCCCTCCCTCTAGCTTTGTACCCTGAACAGGTTACATCAATTCGAGCTCTCCAAATAAGTAGCGATTTAGCTGTTTGTCCATCAGGCATGTAAGTTTATGAGTTTTTGAAGATAACTACTAGTCTCTTGACTCTCTTCTGCTTTTGATGTTTTACCATTGAGTATATCAGAAGATAGAATGTTCTGGAGGTAGTGCATTTCAATCAGGAAGCATTAGATTTGTGCCCAATAAAATAATTGAGGTTTGTTGCAGTAGGAAGCATGTATAATTTGCCTAAGATCAATTATGTTTGGTCCTCAGTTGTTAAGTCAAGAGTGCAATGTTGCCTTTTTGAAAAGATTGTAAAATAATCATCTCCTGATAATCACGACTTGCTACCTTGATCCTGAGTTTAATTTATTTTGTTTCTTATAGGTGTTTTGTTACATTCTTAATGTTGTCATTTGTTGCTTAAAAGAATTTGATTCTGTTGCACATATGTAAGATAGACAATCAGTTTGCTAGTTAAATTAATTTTTGATGGGATCCTGATTTTGCAAGTGAGCATTGAATGAAGGTTTATTTTATTTTTTGATAGGTAAAAATAATAATATTGAAATGAGACTACTTTATGAAAATAAGCATGAAGCAGCCAAAAAAATTACAATGGGAGAAATATCTACACATGAATTGATTCTATGAAGGGCTGAATAAAGTTAGAAATATCTACACAGCCAACATCCTGCTTCCTGCCCCCCACCACCACAGAAAAAAAGGCAAGAGAAAAGAAAAGAACAACATGTTCTTCTTTCTCAAGATGTTGATGGTTGTTTGAAATTGATATGTAGTTAGAAAGAATGTCAAATTTTACATTGTTTTAATTTTAAAAAGGTTGGTATTTGGTGTGATGTTAGATACTTGGTGCTAATTGTGGAGGCCTGTGTGCTATAAAGTGGCTATATTATTGATGGTGGTTATTGACTCCTTTTTTACCATGTCATGTGACTAGCATTTTATGTGGATTCCCTTAGTCTCCATTGCCTTCCTGAAATGCGTTTGGCATTATTCCCTTCTCTCTTTCAGGTTTGTATTATACTTTTGTACTTTGTGTCATGATGCCAACCAAGGGATAAAGTCACTGAATGCTGCCATGGATTCTCTTCTCACACTACCCAAGTCCTCACATTCTGAAAGTAGTACAATCGTTCACAGTGAAAATTCAGCAGAAGTAAAGCCCACTGTACTCTGGAAAGCATTGTATATTCAGGAGCTTACCATGGTGATCTTCTCATCAGAACTTTTCCATTTTTAGACTCTATTTTGTACCATTATGATGTTATAGTTGTACACTGAAAGTGCTCTTCTTTTGCCCCCCTCCACAACCCAAAAAAAATCCCAAACCCCAAATTAGTTTGAAACTCTCTTTTTGATTACCCTTTGGGAGGACGCGGCATAAACATGTGGATAGGAATAGGATAGCCAATGAGCCCTAGCTTGAATGGCACTTATTCCCCTCACAAGTATGAGATGGAGTGTGAGATTGTGGGTGCAAGAATCAGTGCTTGTGTAATTTTCTCAATATAACATAAAATTAAACATGTGGATAGGTAACCTATTGGATAAGGCATAACCCTTGTTGGTCTGAGTACCCTTCAGAGTTCTTATATGTGGACATTCTTCGTGATACCCAGCAAGTGGATGTGATTTGTTTATGTGTAGCATTATGGTTGACACGTATTGGTATCTGATAAGAATTTTATGTTGATTCCAGGATCAATTTGAATCTATCAACTCCACTGCGATGCCAGATGGAAATTTCAATTACAATAATATTTTGGATGCAGCTTTGAAGGTATTTCATCTTTTGTTGGACCTTCATAAGTTCAATGTTTTGTTTCACTGTGTATGAATTTTGGTACTTCTCCACATCACTACATCTTCATGGCATAAACTACTCTGTTTTGGGTCATCTCCCATGCAACAATTGTTCGGGAGGAAATATGAAACAGAATGATTGAATAACCAGATCACTATTTCTTTCATAGATTATTTTTTAACGATCAGTCTCTATTTTTCTGTCAGTTGTCATGTCATAGGTCTAATCTATTGAGGCATTGGTTATGCTTATTTTCACGTGTTGACTTACTGACTAGAATTTGGTGGTGGTTCTGGTACTTTGGTAGCTATTTCAGAAGATGTATCCTGATGAAGAACTCTTTCCAGAAACAGTTTCACCTGAGAGTCCTGAGGATGATAATGAGTTTAGTGTAGAGAGTTAACGTGCTTTACTGGACTAGATGGTGTTATCCATCTTAGCAGTGCTCTGCTCGGAAAGTTATGAATTGTGGATGGCTTGAAGTGCTGTGTATTGCCTTGAGAAGGAGAACTTCACGTTTAAGCAATCTACTGCCTCATATGTTTTCACAAATTTTTGTAGCATTATATTAAAAATGGCAGATACTGCCCTTTCATTTTCTGAAGTTGTTGTACCATTATTCAACTCTACCTTAACCGTGCAACAGTGGCTGCCATGGCACCGTTGTACATACAAATTCTAGTAGGATGTCAGTGGCACTGTTGCACATACAAATTCAAATTCTAGTAGGATGTCATGGTTCTTACACGTTTGGTAAAAATATTTCATCCATCTTAAAATCTTTTTTTTTTTTTTTGGGAAATCTTGCAATCTCATTAAGTTGTGATTTTCTTTTTCTTAAATATTGAGGATCCATGATGGATCTGCTAGTGTGATTTGATTGGATTTCATATATGCAAGTCACTTTTATGTTTTAATAGTAGAGCTTATGCAAACCAAACAGAATAGGACTCCAATGTTATGGTGATGCTGGAGGGTTGGCAAGTTAATATGAAAGTGGGGAGGGTTAGCCATTTTCTTAAGCTTTGATCGAATACCCAAAAGCTTTGCCATTTTATTGCGAAAATAGAGCTGATGGTGACATGCAAAGTAGAGAGGGTTGGCAGTTGACATCCATAATTTAGCAAGTTAAGGGCCTATTTGAGACAAAAATTTGTTGAATAGTACCTTTTTAGAAAAATTTTAGGTGAATAGCATGCGATTGAAGTTAATTAGTTAAGTAGACTGTTTCTGGAACTCGAATTTGCTAAACTCAAGTTCCAATTGGCTTAGTCGTTTGACGTGGATTTAACCCAAAAAAAAAAACACATGAAACTCAAGTTTGCTAAACTCGAGTTTTAGGCTGTTAAAAAATTTACCCAAACAAAACTCGAGTTTACTAAACTCGAGTTCCAATCGGGTAAATTCTTTTTAAATCGAACTCGAGTTCCAATTAATTACAACACCTGCCCCACCAACACTCTCAGTTATATAACTCACTCAGTTTTATATATAATTCACAGATGTCACCCAAACTCTTTATCTTCACATCCTGCAACCTGCATTGATCATTTTACAAAATTAAAAGCTTCCTTCTTTAATTTGTAGGTAAATATCTAAACCTCATTTTTTTTTGGTTAAACCTCATTAATATATGCTTTCATTTGGTAGATATATATACACATACCACTTTTATAGTGTTTATGGGTAATGTGTTATTTGTTCTTTGTAATGTTTTGTTTTTTGTATTTATAATGGGTTGTTATTTGTTCTTTGCAATGTATAATGGGTTTTTCTTTGTGATTGTTATTTGTAATGCGTATGGGTAATATGTAGTTATTCTTTGCAATGTGTTGTTATTTATAGTGGGTTGTTATTTGTAAGGTGTAACCAATTTTTTTTTAAACGTTAGTGACCATTTAAAAATTCAAATGTTTATATTTGCTTGGATACAATATTTTATATTTGCTTGGTTAATAAAAATTTTTGCATGGAGATAATAAATGTTATATTTTATATTTTATATTTTCTTGGAGATAATAAAAATTTAATTGTTTATGAGTGCTTGGTGGACCATACAATGTTATCTTTTATGTTTATATTTGCTTGGAGACAATATTTTATAGTTCATATCGGATAAAAGTGTTATACTTGTCACTAACTTTTTTAGTAAACTCATTTGACTTTGAATAGGCTTGTAATGAGTTCAATTGATTTATATCTATATTATGGTGGGGAGCCCCGTAGTGATGTAATTCATGGAGTGACGTATGAAGGGCTTGGTAAAAGGTTAGAGATTATTTAGCTAAAAAAGGCAGGAGATCAATTTGAAGAAGTTGAAAAAGAAAATTATGAAAGAGCTAGATTTGGACTGTCGGTTCCATGACATAACAATTATATATTGCACTCCGCATGCAATTTTAAATGATCGCATTGTCTTCATGCTTAAAAGGTGAGAAGCATGTTAAGATTATGTTTGACAAGATAAACTCTATGCCCCAATTAAAAATACTAAGTTGAATATACGTGTGGAGCCTTGTACAAAAGTCGGCGGTTAAGATGTACAACAAACAACTTTGGAGGGTGGTGGATGGGAAGAATTACAATCATTACATGCTGATGGTTATCCAACTCTAAATCCATGCACCACAATTGGGGGTTATATGCTACCATGTCACGAGACACCAACTCCAATGGAGGTTTGTAGATTTAATTATCAACAGGATTGTATTCAATTTCTAGGGGGGGGGGGGGGGGAGGGGGAAGATGAAGACGATGTTGATCATGGTAGAGATGAGTATGAAGAGATGATTGGGAGAGATGGCTTCCACGATACCACACCATATATGGATGATGATGTGATATTAACTCCTCTATCCTGTCTGCGTGACAGACGTACTTGGAATGATCATTCCATTTTTGAATATGGATTGCATGTTCCACCTTCCAATTTTTTACTACCTTGCCCCACGCATCTATTTTATGCAATTCGCAATCAGTATTAACATGTTCGGGTTGTTCCTGCTTTAGCCCAAATTTTCGGAGGACACGATTAGGTAAGTGGAATTCTACAAGCCAAAAACATATAAGTGGAATTTTCAACCTCCACATATTACTTCCATCAATGTGAAAACTAGGAGGAAGGCAGCTCAATTCATCCGCATATGGCTCCCACTTAACCAATGGTAGCCACTAATAAAAGCAACCATGTTAAGCAATTTCCCATAATTTGCATAACAAGTAGTACAATAGTGGCAATGAAATACTTTTTTATGATTATGATTATGATGGGTGTAATTTCAAGAACATAAATTGTTATAAAAGTTGTATAAAAATAAGTATTATACCTAGTTAGGTTGTGTCGTGGCAATTTGATTATGATATGTGGAAAGCACGTGTGTGGGAGTGTTCTTTGTACACTTAGCCCCTACCCACCTACAAGCATGTAACATAGCATGGTCATTATGTAAAACTCGAATGATAAAATGATTGTGGCATAATACATCTAATGATAACACACTAATTATGCAATATATAATTACTTCATGGCAAGAGGAATTGGTGGTGGTGGTGGACCACAAACACCCTTTGATACCTTCTGTGGGGACATATGTGGGAACCTAGCATAGATCCATAATTGAACCAAAATCAATGGTCCACCAATTTGCTTTGCATTCTTGGGTAGATTACAAAGGTTCTGCATGAACTCCAACCACATGAGATGGACCCTATCTCTGGACTTGTCAACAAATATCATATCCCCTTATAGGGATAGTACATAGCAGTGAGCAGTGAGCATACTGATGAACTTGCAACTCATTGGCATCTAGAGGCAGCGGTTGTCCAATATGGTCGATGAGCACTTTTATTTGAATCCTTTGATTGTCTACACGGTTTGAGGGTCATTTGGAATTTGAATTCCAAGCATTTTAGCACACACAGTTGTCCAAGTTCTTTTAGTGGATCCAACCATTGCCTCACCCTCGATGGGCATCTCCATGATAACTTCCACATCTTGCAATGTGATCATCATCTCATCATGCAGTAGGTGAAATGTATGGGTATCTGGGTGCCATCGCTCTATGAATGCAGTGATCAATGCATGATCAAGCTTTATGGATGGGACCATGTGCTGCCCTCTAGACTAGGCAACCTCATAATGGCAATGACATGATCATCTACCGTTGGATCTCAATGTATCAACTTTTCATGGAAACTTTAACAATCTAGGGTGCTAGGAGGATCCTGCAAATGTTATAACAATAGATAAATATCTTATACTACGGTCAAGTACGTAATATGCCATTAAAGGACAACTCAACATCCAAAAGAAGTAGTATAATCTATAAGTTTTGATTAATGCTTTAAAGTTATAAAAATACCGCTTGTGTACATATTAGTCCTCAAAATGTCACATCTTTGCCATTACTTATTAACAAGAAGCATGATGCGAAATTTTTTACCTAGCCTCTAGGGTTCCAAAGTAACTCAGATTGATGATTTACTTGCTTCGTCAAAACGCTACCATTAATGGGTATCATCATGCTGCAAAAAGATTTTATGTCATATCAGATAAAAAAGAATTATAGGACCAATTAAAGAAAAAAAAAATGAAAACCATCGAACGAAAATCTTGTATATATATAAGGAAACAAAATCTAATGGTAATCAGTACATATGGCACCAAAAATGATTCAAATATTCACAATTGACTGGGGGATATTTTAATAATCAAAATTTTTTTTTGATATAAGATAAAATTTCTACTCTAACCTAATCTAAGTGTATATGTGTGTGTGAAGCTCCCTCTTGGAGACTTGAACCTCGACCCTTGTCCCCCACACCCACAAGCATTTATACTAGTTGAGTGACCACCGCATCAATGACTACTCCTAAATCAATACAAATGAGGAAAAAATATTCCATGCACGAAACATATGGTCCATTGTTGTGCAAAATGTTTTCCATAATACAACATGAATTCAATCTTCTTGTAATACAACATTACATTACTTATTATTTTATAAATACTTGCCATTCTACCTATATTGCAATCTTGATGGGGTATATACAAGTGGATGTTTCATATTTAGTTTAAGATTTGGAATAACTAATCAAATCATATTCATGAAATCTGGTGTGGCCAACTATGAATAAATCATAGTTACCATCACAGGCGAAGCCAGGGAGGCCATGGCCCCCCTTGAGTTTTGAAGAATTCCTAGAATTATAGTACTAAAAAAAGAAAAGAAAAAAAAAAAAGAAGCAAGAACCGCACCCCCCCCCCCCCACCCCCAAATTTTTGACAAAAAATACATAGCAATTCAATCTTAAAACCCAACCCATTCTTTGGCCCATAAACAATTTTGCTTTAAAAAAAAAATTACTTGTTAGTTTTGTAACACCGTAGAGTTTTATAACTAAGGAGATTCGTGATCTTCATCGCATTGATAAACTAAAAAACTTTACAGCCAACATCCTTCTCTAGTTGGTGGTTAGTCGCATACTTGGATTCGTGCATCGATTGGTTAGTCATGTACTAGGAGCTGTGGATTGAAAAGGAGAGATTGTCACTACAAAACAAGTCCAATTGGCTATTGAGGTAAGGGTTCAACTATAGGTTGGTATAAGGTATTGAGATTCCTTTACTTGTAAACACTTGTTGTGATAATAGTGGATTCTCGGTAGTGATGACTTTAAAATCACTCGGTGGGGTTTTGCCTTGGAGATTTTCCCCATTCATAAACAAATCACCATGTCAACTTTATTTTCCGCTACATATTAACTTAGTTGGTGATTTTTTTGTGCTACCACGCATATTGCATTGAATTAATTAATTAACTTGGCTAATTAATTGGTTAATTTATCACAATGAGTCAATTCATTCTTGGCCTATCATAAAGAATGTCCCTATGCTTATTATATTCACTGTTTTGCACATTGCCACACCACTACATCCTCCAGCAAACAGAATGATGAGTTGAAAGATGCTTAAGCTATTGATGTTGTAAGAAAATTAGCAAATAATGAAATAGAATGTGATGCATAGTATGTGATTTATGTGAAAAGTTACAGAAGATATAAATCACAAGTTTTTTGTAAATTCAGAATTGTAGTTCGTAGTCGGTGATGAAATTGGGCATGTCATCTGCGAGGACTATAACATATCAACTAAAATGATTTGTCTTGATCATGGAAGTGGAGACTTCTAGTTGATGTATTGATATGTTTTAAGAGTTAAGACATATTGAACTGGACTGCTGTAAGATTTATTATTCTCCTACGACTGTCAAATGAATAATAAATTTCATGACTTATATTTACATGAACTCTTAATCCTGAGAGAATAATGGACTTGATCATAAAGTGTAGGTTGTTTTGATATCAGGAGTGAGATCTAAAATAACGGTCAAAACCTCAGTATGTTGGGCAGCCACATTTAGTGTTGATGGAACATATATTCTCAAGATGGAATTCATGGTCTCTTAACAGATACACAAAATATTCCTTTGAGATAAGTTTAATGAGTTTGTTATTCAGAATGTTAGGCCTAACTACTTTAGTAAATAGTTACTAAAGTATATATATTTATGAAATTGGATTTCATAAATATATGATGAATAACTTAAAGGATTAGACCGGGTACTCAAGAATTAAGATATAGTAATTTACAAAGAGACAGTCTACATTCATGACTTTGTATTACTACAAATATTTTATGAAAGGGTTGCATGTACAATAAAGTCTTGGGATATAATTTATTAATAAGGCCTATAGTGCAATTATATTTTTATAGTGATATTAAATATAATTAATGGTAACTTTGGACTTATCAAGAGTTGACAGAAAAGCTCAAAGCCCATTGGAGCTAGTGTCTTATTTGTTCTCTTTTGGTCCCACCCCAAGCCACATACTAAAGCCCAATTGGAAAGGCCCAAAAGGCTAGCCCAATTAGATAATCAGTTATATTGGGAGAAACATACAGAATTTGAGTAAGAATGTGAAATAATATGTGTATGAGTGTTACACACTTTTTCATTCTCTCTTGAACAAACTGATTGAGAGACTACACTTCTTGGGCACAAGTGGAATTGGAGTGAAGATTGAAAGTGTTCTCAAGAACTTCTGATCTTTGTTTTGAAATTCACTATACCAAGGTACACTCTCTTATTCTTGAATTCTAAAACTTACATAGTGCATGTTATTAATTGCAAATGAAGTAGATCTATTAATTTTTCCGCTGCATATTCATATTTCCATCATGGGTATCATCAAATTAGGATGAAAGAGGGCGATGAATGGAAAACTGCATTTAAAACTAAATATGGATTGTATGAGTGGTTGGTAATACCTTTTGGTCTAACTAATGCACCAAGTACGTTCATGAGGTTAATGAATCATGCATTGCATGCGTTTATAGGCAAATTTGTTATGGTCTATTTTGATGATATTTTGGTATATAGAAAGAACTTAGATGAGCATATCGATCATTTGCATTCTGTGGTTGTTGTTTTGAGAAAAGAAAAACTCTATGCCAATTTAAAGAAATGTTCCTTTAGCATGGACAAAGTTGTGTTTCTTAGTTATGTTGTTAGAGCGAAAGGAATTGAGGTGGATGAGGAAAATGTGAAAGCTATCAAGGAATGGCCCACACCTAAGTCAATCACTGAGGTAAGAAGTTTTCATGGTTTGACTAGTTTTTATCGCCGATTTCTTAAAGATTTCAGTACACTAGCTACACCACTCACTGAAATTGTTAAAAAATTTGTGGGTTTTAAATGGGGTAGTGAGCAAGATCGTGCATTTATTGAAATTAAAGAAAGGTTATGTGGTGCTCCTTTATTAGCATTGCCTGATTTTTCTAAAACTTTTGAGATTGAGTGTGATGCCTCAAGAATAGGTATTGGAGCTATTTTGATGTAGGAGAAACAACCAATAGCCTATTTTAGTGAAAAGCTAAATGGGGCAGCATTGAACTACCCAACATATGACAAAGAGCTTTATGCACTGGTGAAGGCATTAGAGACTTTGCAACATTACCTTTGGCTGAAAGAATTTGTCATACATACTGACCATGAGTCCTTAAAGCACTTGAAAGGACAAAGTAAGTTGATAGAGGACATGCCAAGTGGGTGGAATTGATTGAGACCTTCCCTTATGTAATCAAATACAAACAAGGTAAGGAAAATATTGTGGTTGGTGCATTTTCAAGAAGGTATGCCCTTGTCTCTACTTTATATGCAAAGTAATTAGGATTTGAATATGTTAAGGAATTGTATGCTAATGATGATGACTTTGCTGGTGTGTATGGAGCATGTGAGAAGGTAGCATTTGGAAATTCTATAGACTAGATGGGTACTTGTTTAGAGAAAATAGATTTTGTGTGCCTAATAGTTCTATGCATGAGTTGCTTGTGCGTGAAGCACATGGAGGTGGTTTAATGGGTCATTTTGGTGTAAGTAAGACTTTAGACGTGTTACATGAAAAAATTTTTGGGCCAAAGATGAAACGTGATGTGGAAAGAGTTTGTGCTAGATGCATTACTTGTAGGCAGGCCAAATCTAGAGTCTTACCACATGAATTATACACTCCTCTGCTAGTACCTAGTGCATCTTGGGTTGATATTTCTATGGATTTTGTTTTAGGCTTGCCTAGGTCAAGGAAAGGTAGGGATTCAATTTTTGTGGTTGTTGATAGGTTTTCAAAGATGGCACATTTCATATCTTTTCATAAAACTAATGATGCAACCCACATCACTGATTTATTCTTTAGAGAGATAGTACGACTCCATGGTGTTCTTAGGAGTATTGTGTCTAATCGTGATGTTAAGTTCCTTAACTATTTTTGGAAAATCTTGTGGGTAAAGTTGGGGACTAAACTATTATTTTTGACTACTTGTCACCCCCAAACAGATGGACAAACTGAGGTAGTGAATAGAAATTTATCTACCTGTTGCATACTATAATTCAAAAGAACTTGAAAAATTGGGAGGATTGTTTGCCATTCATTGAGTTTGCATAAAATCGGAGCGTTCATTCTACTACTAATTTTTCACAATTTGAGATTATTTATGGTTTTAATCCACTAACTCCTTTGGATTTGCTACCTTTTCCAGTTAATGAAATGACTAGTTTGGATGGTCAAAAGAAGGCTGAGATGGTGAAGAAACTCCATGGAAGTGTAAAGCAACATATAGAAAAGAAAAATGAGCAATATGTGACCAAAGCTAACAAAGGCCGTCGACAAGTAGGTAGTGAATAGAAATTTATTTACCTGTTGCGTACTATAATTCAAAAGAACTTGAAAAATTGGGAGGATTTTTTGCCATTCATTGAGTTTGCATAAAATTGGAGCGTTCATTCTACTACTAATTTTTCACCATTTGAGATTATTTATGGTTTTAATCCACTAACTCCTTTGGATTTGCTACCTTTTCCAGTTAATGAAATGACTAGTTTGGATGGTCAAAAGAAGGCTGAGATGGTGAAGAAACTCCATGGAAGTGTACAGCAACATATAGAAAAGAAAAATGAGCAATATGTAACCAAAGCCAACAAAGGCCGTTGACAAGTCCTCTTTGAACCGGGTGATTGGGTTTGGGTGCATATGAGAGAAGAAAGATTTCCAACCTATAGGCAGTCCAAGCTACATCCAAGAGGGGATGGTTCATTTCAAGTCCTTGAGAAAATCAATGATAATGCATACAAATTGGATCTTCCAGGTGAGTATAACATTAGTGCTACATTTAATTTTTCTGATATTTCTTCTTTTGATGTAGGTGCCGATTCAAGGATGAATCCTTTTGAAGAGAGGGAGAATGATGAGAATCAACAAGCATTAAAGGATCCATTGCATGTTCTGATTGGGCCTATTACTACAGCAAGATCCAAGAAGATCAAAGAAGTACTTAATAGGCTAATTCAAGAGATTTGGGCTGATTCTAACACAGAATATTCCAAGCTTGGCCCAAAGGAAGATGAAGGTATAATAAATTTAATCCAAGCTATTGAGGGCTGATCTGGCTTAATTGGGCGTGATTTATGGTTTGGATTAATGGCTGATTGACTTTCCAGCTTCATACCAATTAATAGATATTTTTCCTATTTTGGAGTTGCTAATTTCAGACCAAATCAACCTTAATTTTAGGCTTCTATTATTTAGAACATTTTTTAGCTATTTTCCTATTTTAGAGCTGCTAATTTCAAACCAAATTAACTTCAATTTAAGCTTTTATTATTTAGTACGTTTTTTTATTTATTTATTAATATTTTCCTATTTTCAGTCATGTCTTATAAATAGCATGTACTCATTGTAATGGAGGTTTATTGAATTAAAATCAGAAAATACGTGAGGTTTTGCTTCTTCTTTTGGTTCTTCAAGAAATATGAACTTATCAGGGATTATTCCTTATGCTGTTCAAATTTTATACTTTCGGTTTGTGATTCAGTTATAATCATTGGGTTGAGGTTCGATACTTATACCTTTAGTTTGCGTTTCAATTATAAACGTTGGGTCAAGGTTTCTATCAAAATCTGAATTTTAGCTTTCTTGGGCAAGTATTCCAATATTTTGTTAGGTCTCAGAGCGTGTCGATTGAGGTTTGCATAACATCATACTTGGAAAAGATAGGAGAAGTATAGTTAACAAGATAAGGCTTTCTAGCTACTTCCTTAGAATAGGGAGGCCTCGTATCAATATAAACAGTACTCTCCTCTTTCTTAGCTTCGAAAAAGATAGCAAAAATATCTTCCTTAGTTAGATAAAGAGATCCCTGAGGACCTTGACCACCCTACAGTTGACTAGCCTTACTAGAAGATTTTATGCCCTTGGAATGCATGGATATATGATCTACGCTTGGTCCTGCTTACTGATTTTCACCTAAACCAGCTAGTACCCCCTTAACTTTCTTCCTCGAAGGCATGGAGAAAATGAAAGCAAAACGGAAGTATACAAACCAACAGAAAACTCACTCAAAAAGGGAATAACCTGAGATGTTCCCCAGCAGAGTCGCCAAAAATGTATGTGCAAATTAGATTTGAGCTTATATGAGAGAGAAAATAAGTTATCTAACAGTAAATCTAATTGAAAAAGCTTATGAATGACAACGGTGCAAGCTTTGACGTCACGAAGTCTAGAGAAGAAGAAAGTGATGCTGATGATTCCCTCAGTTATCAGTAAGTTGATGAGTTTCGTGCACCAATGGCCTTGAAGCTTGATCTTGAAAACAGATAACAAGTCAGAGGGGACCGGTGTGGACCGGCCTAAGGTCCTCCGATGATAAAGTTAGTAAACGTATCCCTTTTTTGTAAAGAGAGTATGTTTCTACCAATTTAGTATATTCTGTCTCTTACCTTTGCGCGGGTCCATGCTTATATAGCATGCGTGGAGCGGTTATATAACCGCTTCTCGGGTTATGGGATTCATAACCGTTGTGGAAGTTGTGATATCTGAACCGGCGCTTTATAGGTGATTGTAGAAGCTTCGGGTCAGAGAACCATAAACTTTTCCTTACATATAAATCAAACCAAGGAAAACTACTGCGGGCTCGTCCGTCTTTGGTCGGGCTCGTCTGTCTTTGGTCAAGGACGGACGAGCCAACCTAGGACGATTTCAGTTAAGGCCCAGGACTAATATACTCATTCATCCTTTATCAGGGTTGGACGATGAGCATGATTCACTCGTCCATCATTCCATTCGATCCCCTTCTCACGGACGTCCTCTTATGGACGACGGAACGTACTTGTTATGCTTGTTACACCATCAGTTGCCCCTTGTTCATAGGGGTCGTCCATGTGAAGGGGCCACTGTGTGGAAAATAAACGTGTATATATATATATATATATATATATATTATTACTATTTTATACATATGTAATTATGAATGTATTTTCTTCTCTCTCTTTTTTTTTTTTTTTTTGCCACGTGTCGTATTTTAATTCGTTGCTAGTCACGTCGATCAGTGTCCTCGAGGTGGGAGCCACGTGTCATTCTCGGACTGGCTTATGTCGCTTCATCTGCCCAGGTCAGCAGCCTATATATAGTGGAATTCCCCCGTTACCCCTTACATTCGCAAAATCTTCTCCTCTGACCTTCCTCGTCTAGAAGTTTCTGCATCCATAGGCTTCTTTCGTCTAGATCCAGGTACCTTCTTTTTTTTTTTACATCTTTAGGTTCCTTTCCTTTCTTGTTTTTCCAAAAATGTCTGTTTCTGTTTCTTCGTCTGACGATAGTACGGATAAGGCTATCGACGAGTATTATGACTCGAGTGATAATAGCTCTGTTCGTAGTAGCCATAGTGACGAGGAAAGTTCTTCGGACGAGAGATACACTTCTGGCGTCCCTGGGCTTCCTTTGGAAGTCGTCCAAGAACAGCTCAGGAAAGCCTCTGGCTCCCAAGCTGGTGTGTCTTCTAGTGCACCTCTATCCAGTCCTGTGGACGAAGAGACAGTATATAGTTGTGCAGTAGGTATTCACTCCAAAACAAATGAGCAAAGGCTTTGTAACCTCAGGACGTGGTATCAGATCCCAGACGAGTTTAACCCTAGGTTACCCGTCCGTGGAGAATGGTGCTGCAACCCTCGTTTTGGAGTAGGCGTCTATGAAGCCTATATTTTAGGAGGTTTAGATTACCCCTAAATTCATTTGCTAGAGAATTATTAGTTAGGTTAGGTTTGGGCATATGTCAATTTAACCCCAACGCATGGAGATTAATTATCTCAATGCAAATTTTGTGGGGGGAAGTATTTGGAGGGGATCGTCCTCTTACTGTGGACGAATTCCTATTTTGTTACAAACCCTCAGAAATAAACCAGTCCCTTGGCTTCCATCAATTCACTGCTAGGGGCAAAGATTGTAGATTGATTAAGTCCCTAGCCTCGTCTGACAGGAACTGGAAGTCAGAGTTCATTTTTGTCTCAGGCTTTTGGGCAAGGAACCCTGTAGACGTTGGTAGGGACCCATTTGCCCCTTACTCTGGGGACTTAGGGAACCTTCGTCTTGAAGGTACGTCCCTCCCCTTCTTTCTCTACCTTTCCTTTTTTTTTTTTTTGTGTTGTTTTTTGGTTTCTATGTATTTGTACAGGAATACATTTCTTAAACTCTCGTCCGTTGCTTGTTTTGCAGGTGTTAAACGACCATCCTTAAGTAAGTTCCATCGTGACCGTGTCCACAGGGCTCGTCTTCACACTGAGAGGGATTTTCACTCTCTAGTTACTTTGAGGCGTCTTGCCAAGTGGGGACTCGGCCCTGAACCTTCAGACGAGGCAATCGCTCACGAGGTCACAGTACGTAGAAGTAAGGCCTTTTAATGCTCGTCTAAACATTTTAATGACACTTGTTAATTTATTTCTAACGTATTACTGTGTTTCTTGTCTTAGGAATGTCAACGATGAAAGAGAACAAGGAGAAGGAAGTTATGGGTGAAGAGACTCGTCCTGAGGCCCAAGCCCAGACTCGTCCGTCAGCTGGGGAAAAAAGGAAGCCCTTGTCTAAAAACATAGACATTAGCAACCTCCCTAGCCGACGAGGTAAAAAGGCAAAGCACATGTCGTCCCAAGCTGCCAAGCCCAACTCTCCTCCACCCCAACCGTCCATTAGAGTATATGATGTGGATTCGTCCACTCCAACTGAGACCACGCCGTCCAAGACTCCTCCGTCTAAGACCCATCCGTTCAAGACGACTGCAGCTGCGACGTCTCAGCCTTCTGCATTCGTCCCAGCAAATATTATTGAGAATGAAAAATTAGCTTGGGAGCGTTTCCAGAAGGCTGTTACGGACGAGGATATCAACGTTTGCTACGACATGTCCCTAAAGGATTTTGAACACTCAGGTGTTCATGATCTGTTTAAGGTAAGAATCCTTGCTTCGTCTTTAAGGACATGCATTCTATTTGCCTTTATTCTCATTATAATTACCTATGATTTTGACTATTTTCCCCTTATTTATTTTATGCAGGGTATGTCTAAGTTCATAGCAGCGTCCAGACAGGCTACGGGCTTGGACAAGACGAGGATTTTACTTGAGGCAAGGATCAGGGAGTTGAACGATGAATCTAAAAAATGGGCTGAGGTGGCTGCTGCAGCTGAGGAGAAGGGGAAAGAATTATCAAACCTGGTTGAAGAGCTAAAAGCTGATGCAGTGGAGAAGGACACTCGTCTTGATCACCTTCAAAGGAGGAACGACGAGCTGAGTACCCTTCTCTCCAATGCAAAGGTTGATGCAGTGGCTGAGTTCAAATCGTCCAATGAATACACCAAGCTTCTGGACGCCAATTATGCAGCAGGCTTTGAAGATTTCAGAATTGAGGCCATGGAAAACTTCCCTGAAGTAGACTTTCGTTCTATCAAGCTCAATCTAGCTGCTGCTACCAGCTCGCTGCTTCAAGTTAGCTCTGAGGACACCAACATCGAGGACGATGCCACAACTTCACTTCCCAAGGACGACCCTAAAGCGAATGCCCCTTCAGCTTGAAGATGACATTACTTGATCCTTAGTTTTTCTTTTATATCGTTGTTTGTATTTCAAATACTTTTACCTCGTCCATAACTTTTGGGACGAGGTCTTAAACTATGCTTGAATTTAACAAGGGTTTTTGGATATTGGAAATCCACCCTTTAGTTAATAGAGGACATTTTTATCTTTGTGAATGAATGTGTTATCTACCTTAATTCGTCCATAACGCAGAAAACATAATCATTCCTGTTCTAACTCGTCTTGTATGTTTATTTAGCTTTTCTCGTCCTTAGACTTATAATGCTAATTTTAATTTTGCCCTACCTTTACTCATCCATGGATTGTTTTGGTTGGGCTTTGATTCTCGTCCTTGAGTTGAACGGAGCCCAACCTTTACTCGTCCACGGAGTGATGGTTGGTTTCTGATTCTCGTCCTTGGGTTGGACGGGATAGTTTACAGGTCTTTTCCTCGTCCGTAAATTGAACGAGTACAATTTTAGTTCTTATTTAGACATTACATCCCTGCGTCCAGGGAATTTACTCGTCTGGATCTGAGAGTTTCTGTACTGATTAGTTTTGGACGAAATAATATTGGAGTTGAAATTCACTCAACATTTTGTACATAACATAAAATATTGTTTTACAGACAAGGCATATACATGTTTGATGCCTTCTTATTTAATACATATACTCCATAATTTCGTCCATCATATCAGCATAAATAAATTCAACACATACTTATAATAATTAAACACATCAAAACATAAGTAGAACATAAGTAGACTCCCAGCTCGTCTATAATAGTACCCGTCTAGGCTTACTTTTACTGATAATACCTCCTTAAATGTTCCACATTCCATGGGTGTTCTAATTTTCTCCCATCCAAGGCTTCCAAGTAATAAGACCCCTGCCTTTTACAGTTGATAATTCTGTAGGGTCCTTCCCAATTAGGGCCCAGTTTACCATGAGATGGGTCCTTGGTTGCCAAAAAGACCTTCTTCAGGACGAGATCTCCTATGTTGAAACGTCTTGGCTTCACCATTGCATCATATTGCCTAGCCATGAGGTTCTTGTACTTCATCGTCCTATGCTCTGCATCCATCCTGACTTCGTCGATGAGATCAAGATTTAAACGGAGTTGCTCAGTGTTCTCTTTCTCTTGATACATTAGCACCCTATGGTTGGCCATGTGAACTTCTACAGGTATGACTGCTTCGCTTCCATATGCTAGCTTGAAAGGAGTTTCCCCCGTAGGGGTTCTCACTGTCGTCCTGTATGCCCACAGAACTCCTGGTAATTCATCTGGCCATACCCCCTTTGCCCCTTCAAGCCGAGTCTTGATAATTTTTAACAAGGATCGGTTTGCTACCTCAGCCTGACCGTTGGCTTGGGGATGGGCGGGGGAGGAGTAATGATTTTGAATTCCAAAGTGCGCACAGAAGTCTTTGAAAGTCATATTATCGAATTGTCGTCCATGATCAGACACTAACACTTTTGGCACTCCAAATCTGCACACAATATTTTTCCAGACGAAGTTTTTAACATTTTGCTGAGTGAAGTTCGCCAATGGTTCAGCCTCTACCCATTTGGTAAAATAGTCAATACCCACTACTAGAAACTTCATCTGTCTAGTTCCGACTGGAAAAGGTCCCAAGATGTCTAGGCCCCATTGAGCAAAAGGCCATGGGGCCATCATCGGGGTGAGGTATTCCGACGATTGTCTTGGAATGTTGCTAAATCGTTGGCATTGGTCACATACCTTGACATAGGCTTTTGCATCAGCTTGGATGGTTGGCCAGTAATACCCCGCACGGACAACTTTGTGGATGAGGGACCTAGCCCCCGAGTGATTTCCACAGGCTCCTTCATGAATTTCCCTTAGCACATAATTTGCTTCATGCGGATCTAAGCATCGAAGGTAAGGTTGTGAAAAACCCCTCTTGTACAAAATATCATCAATTAGGACGTACCTAGCTGCTCTTATCCTGAGTTTTTTGGCTTCATCCTTCCTTTCTGGAAGGTTTCCATCCTTCAAGTATGATACTATCGGGGTCATCCAACTCTTTTGATCTTCTATTGGCTGTACTTCCAGGAGATCTATGCTTGGGACGTACTGAACTTCATCGAACTCATCTGTGGACTCGGTTGCTGAGGCTTCCTTTGCCAAACTATCTGCTTCCACATTCTCCTCCCTTGGGATTTGAATGAAATTAACTTCTTTGAATTTCTTCACAAGAAGTAACACTTTTTCCAAATATTTTTTCATCCGTCCTTCCTTTGCTTCATAAGTTCCATTTACTTGGCCCATGACCAATTGAGAATCACCCAGGACAAGTACTGACCTTGCGTCCACAGACTTAGCCAATTCCAATCCTTTAAGGAGGGCTTCATATTCAACTTCGTTATTGGTTGGTTGATACTGCAGGCGGAGTTTGTACTTCAACTTATCTCCTTCAGGGGACTGCAAAACCACCCCGATTCCTCCTGCATGCTGTGTAGATGAACCGTCCACATGGATGACCCACCTTTTGTTATCTTCCATTTGTTCTATGTCATCACAGCCCGGCGTGAATTCTGCAATAAAATCTGCTAAAGCCTGAGCTTTTATGGCATGTCTGGGTTGATACCGGATGTCAAATTCACTTAGTTCAACTGCCCATTGGATTAATCGTCCCGCGGCCTCCAACTTGTTCATAGCTTTTTTGAGCGGGTGGTCCGTCATAATATTAATCACATGTGCTTGGAAATAGTGCCTTAATTTTCTAGAAGCCGTGATGAGGGCGAAGGCTAATTTTTCCATCGGTGGATATCGTCCTTCCGCTCCTCTCAACGCCTTGCTGGTATAGTATACCGGCTTTTGTATTTTTCCTTCCTCTCTTATCAACGCCGAGCTTACAGCGTGCGGAGTCACTGCCAGGTACAGAAACAATTCTTCTCCTGTCACGGACGGACTCAACAATGGTGCCGCAATAAGATACATTTTCAAGTCCTGGAAGGCTGTTTGGCACTCGTCCGTCCATTCAAATGCTCTTTTCAGAATCCTGAAAAATGGTAAACATTTATCAGTAGCTTTGGAAACAAACCTGTTGAGGGCAGCAACTCGTCCGGTAAGAGACTGGACTTCTTTGATATTCTGCGGAGGTTTCATATCTAGAATGGCTTTAATCTTTTCCGGGTTTGCCTCAATTCCTCTATGAGAAACCATAAATCCAAGAAATTTTCCTGATGCAACTCCGAAAGCACATTTACTGGGATTCAACTTCATGTTGTATTGCCTGAGTGTATTAAAAGTTTCTTGCAAGTCGTCCAAATGTTTCCCTTCGTCCAGGCTCTTCACCAACATGTCATCCACATAGACTTCTACGTTTCGCCCAATCTGAGGGTGGAACATGTGGTTAACCAGTCGTTGGTACGTCGCCTTGTACTGGTGCAATCACTGTTCCTGTCAAGGGAGCCAATGAAGAAGATGCTGCCTTCCTTGGTCGCATGATTGAATGAGATAGTCACAACCACATGATCCTCACATGGATTCGGAACACTTTCATTCCCTCCATCTCTAACATGTTGGGCAGCTTTGATGATGCCAAGTCAGCGTGGGATATGTTGGCCAAAAGGTACTCCACTACTTATGGCTCCATGAAATATCAATTAGTGGTTGAATTGCATCAACTCAGACAAGAATCAGGGCAATCCATCAATGACTACTACGATCAGCTTCGCTTCATTTGGGACCAAATTGACCTTTCTGATCCAACTTAGGCATGCTCAAAGGATGCCCAATAATATGCTACCATCAGAGATGAATTTCGCCTCTATGAATTCCTGATGTCCCTTCACAAGGACTTTAAGCCCATTCGAGGTCAGCTTCTAAATCGCAGTCCTGCTTCCTCTCTTGACACTGCTGTGAACGAGTTAGTTAGAAAAGAAGCTCGTCTTGCAACCCTTCAAGCTCAAATTAAGCTCAATGTTTTGTTCATTACACCTTCTGCTCCACCCTTAGAGCAATCTCAGCAATCAGGTGATTCCCCTGGCTCTAGCAATCGTCGTAAGCAGACCAACAAAATGTTCTGCAACTATTGCAAGCGTCCTAGCCACACCATTGAAACTTGTTATCGTCGCAGCAAATCTACTGCTGCTGTTACTAATATTGAGCCTACTCCACCAATGGCCTCCATTTCAGCTGAGTCCCAGTCTTTTGGATCCACTATCAAACTCTCCCCCACTGAACTATAGGAGATCATAGCTCAGGTTGTTCGTATGGCTGGTAATGCATCTCTTTCCATTGCTCTCTCTGTTCTACCCGGTAAGTCTCAACTTGGCTTTTCGATTCTGCCTGTTGCAATCACTTGACACCTTACTGCTCCTTATTCTCCAAACTTGACCCTGCACCACACCCCCTAAATATTCATATAGCTGTTGGTTCCACCATGCATGGAAATAGTCTAGGTTTTGTTTCTACTTCTAACCTCTCTGTTCCTAGAGTCTTTTATGTACCTGACCTATCCCATAATTTGTGCTCTGTGGGACAATTAGCTGAATTAGGTTATCGCCTTATTTTTTACTATTCTGGGTGTATTGTGCAGAATCCGAGGACAGGACAAGAGCTTAGGACCGGCCCTAGAGTTGGGCGTATGTTTCCTATGGACAATCTTCATCTTCCACCTGTTGCTCCTGTTTCTGTTACTGCTGCTGCAGTTTCTTCCTTACCATCTCTTGCACTTTGGCATTCTCCTCTTGGTCATGCATCATCTTCTCGGGTACAACAGTTAGCTTCTAGGGGTCTGTTGGGTTCTGTGTCCAAAGACAATTTTGATTGTACTTCATGTCAGTTAGGAAAACAGCTAGCTTTGTCTTTTAATAACAGTGAATCCATTTCTAATAGTATTTTTGAGTTAATTCATTCTTATGTTTGGGGACCTTCTCCTGTTGCTAGTATTGGTGGATCTCGATATTTTGTTGTTTTTATTGATGATTATTCTCGTTATAGTTGGATATTTCCTATGAAATCTCGTTCTGAAATTTTACCAATATACAGCAACTTTGCAAAAATGGTTGAAACTCAATTCTCCAAGCGTATCAAAACTTTTCGTTCTGATGCTCTTGAATATACTCAATATGCGTTTCAAGCTCTGTTACATTCCTATGGCATTGTACATCATCTAACTTGTCCAAGTACCTCTCAGCAAAATGGTCGAGCCGAAAGAAAACTTCGTCATATTCTTGACACTGTTCGTGCTCTTCATCTTTCTGGCAAAGTTCCTGCCCCTTTTTAGGGTGAAGCTGCTCTTAATGCTATTCATGCGATTAATTGCATTCCAAGCCCTGTCATCCATAATCAGACTCCGTATGAGCGTCTCTTTGGGTCACCTCCTAACTATCATCACCTTCGATCTTTTGGATCTGTTTGTTTCGTTCTTCTACAGCCTCATGAACACAACAAACTTGAGCCTCGATCTAGACTTTGTTGTTTCCTTGGTTATGGCGAAACTCAAAAAGGGTATAGGTGTTATGATCCTGTCTCTCATCGTCTCTGTGTTTCTCGTAATGTTATCTTTTGGGAACACCGATTATTTGTTGAATTCTCACACTTTTGTTCTTCCCTAACTACCTCCTCTGTTTTAGAAATTTTTCCAGATGAGTCTCTTATTCCTTCTACAAATACTTTTGATCCTCCTTTGGACCTTTCTCCAGATATTTTTGATGCTTCTCCTAGACAGGTTGAAGATGAACAGGTTGATGACAAGCTACCCCACTTAGAGCCTGGGTCCCCTACTCCTGCTCCGCCTGAAGATCCTCCACAAGACATTCCACCTCGCCACTCAACCCGGGTAAGATCCATTCCTACACACTTACTTGACTATCATTGTTACACTACCCTTGCTACACTTCACGAGCCTCAAACCTATCGTGAGGCCTCCACTGACCCTTTATGGCAGATTGCAATGAAAGAGGAACTTGATGCATTAACCAAAAACCATACTTGGGATCTGGTCACTCTCCCTCCTGGACAGTCTGTGGTTGGTTGTAAGTGGATCTATAAGATCAAGACTCGCTCTGATGGGTCCATTAAGCGCTACAAGGCCCATCTTGTTGCAAAAGGCTTTACACAAGAGTATGGGATTGATTATGAAGAGACCTTTGCTCCAGTTGCTCGTATCTCATCTGTTCATGCCCTCTTAGCTGTTGCTGCTCTAGTAAATGGGACATTTTTCAGATGGATGTTAAAAATGTTTTCCTTAATGGGGAGTTGAGTGAAGAAGTCTATATGCAACCTCCTCCTGGTCTCTCTGTTGACTCAAACAAGGTTTGTCATCTTCGACGTGCACTTTATGGTCTTAAACAAGCTCCACGAGCTTGGTTTGCCAAGTTCAGCTCCACTATTTTTCGCTTGGGTTACACTACTAGTCCATATGATTCTGCATTATTTCTTCGTCATACTGATAAAAGCACTATTTTGCTTCTTCTATATGTGGATGATATGATCATAACTGGTGATGACCTCAGTGGCATTCAAGAACTCAAGGATTTTCTCAGTCAGCAGTTTGAGATGAAAGATCTTGGACATCTCAGTTACTTCTTGGGTCTTGAAATTACTCATTCCACAGATAGTCTTTATATTACTCAAGTCAAGTATGCTTCTGACCTTTTATCTCGAGCTGGACTCACTGATAGCAAGACGGTTGACACTCCAGTTGAACTTAATGCGCATTTGACACCCTCGAGAGGGAAACCATTGTTTAATCCTTCTCCTTATAGACGATTGGTTGGCAGCCTAGTTTATCTCACAGTTACTCATCCAGACATCTCCTATGCTATTCATCAGGTGAGCCAATATCTGTCTGCTCCACGATCTATTCACTATGCTGCTGTTCTACGCATTCTTCGATACCTGAAGGGCACTCTCTTCCATGGCCTTTTCTACTCATCTCAGACTCCTCTTGTGCTCCATGCATACTCTGATGCTGATTGGGCAGGGGATCCCACTGATCGCAGGTCCACTACAGGTTATTGCTTTCTCCTTAGTTCTTCTTTAATTTCTTGGCGAAGTAAGAAACAAACCTTTATGGCCCGCTCCAGTACTGAAGCAGAATATCGTGCCCTTGCTGATACCACATCTGAGCTCCTTTGGCTATGATGGCTTCTTAAGGATTTAGGTGTGTCCACATCCTCTGCTACTCCCCTTTACTGTGACAACCAGAGTGCCATTCATATTGCTCACAATGATGTCTTCCATGAACGAACTAAACACATCGAGATTGATTGTCATTTTATCCGTTATCATCTTGTCCATAGTGCTCTCAAGCTCTTCTCCGTCTCCTCCAAAGATCAACTTGCAGATATCTTCACCAAGTCACTTCCTAAGGGACGAACTCGTGATTTGGTTGACAACCTCAAGCTAGTCTCACATCCACCTTGAGTTTGAGGGGGGCTGTTAATGTATATTATGTTATGGGCTTTAGGCCCAATTACTTTACTTATATAACACACTTGTACTTGTACTACACTTTACTTGTACCGCACACTTATGCCTTATATATAAGGTACTGATGTATATTTTCTCATTAGGAAATACAATACAAATCCTCTAGTATTTCTAACATAAAGAGTTGCGCAACTCAAATCTTTCCAGTGTTATCACTCAACAAATGAAATCACTCTGAAATGGGGTGTAACACTCTCAACAATATATGTGAGCGGAATAATGTAAGCAAAATCAAACATCTCACATATAAATCACATGAAAAACGCTTAATCAAGAAAGAACAAGTAGTCTCATGAAAGGATGCCAACAAGAATTTATACCACACTTTTTATTCAGTCATATCAATATCTGAACTACACAATCTTCAAGATCAAATAAGGACTTTATTAGGACGTAATGTTGGGTAAAAGTAAAGGGAATAAAATAAAAATGGGTAAAAGTAAATATAAGAAGTGTTTTCAAGATTTGTAGAAATGTCAACTCTTTTTGGAATTTCCATTCAACTATTTTTTTTTTTTTTTCACCTCTTCTTCTTCTTCAAAGCAGTATTCCTTCCTTCCATTTCACTTCACAAAATTTGATGAGAACCCTTTCTATTTTCTTCTTTTTTGACACTTTCCTTTTCTTCTTCTTTTTTTTTTCTTTTTTTTTCTCAATTCTTTTTTTTCTTCTTCTTTGAATTCTCGCACAAACCACCACATTGAAACAAACTGATCAAATTCCATCTTGAAACACTATGAATAAGGGCTTTAAGAAGGAAAGGCTAATTAAAAGGCTTAACATGGTGACTAAAGATAATGTATCAAGAAAAAGAAAAACACATATATGGTTCAAAGTAGACAAAAATGGCCTAATCTCATCTCTCAAAGACTACTATAGTTCATTCAACATCAATGACTTCAAAAGATTCAAGTGTGGCATAAAATCTTTTTTTTTTTTTTTTTTTTACTTGGCCAAAAGAAAGAACAATGAGACTATAACAAGGTAAATATATTGTGCACTTCCAAATGAACCTTAAGATTAGAAACAATAAATAACCCTCCAAAAATAATAATTGGCTCAAAACTCACAGGGGTTACAGTCTCCACATTGTTATCATCAAGATTTTCTAGTCATTTTTATCCTTCAACAAGTTGTGTTTGAGTGGCTACGTGCATGTGCAATGAATTGAGCATGAAAGCAATGAAATTCTTTAAGTAAGAGTAGTATAACAAACTCAAAACATAAACCTCAAGCTAGGCAAAAGATTTTTTTTTTTTTTTTTAACACAACAAAACAAAACAAAAAGATAGAAATCTATATACATCCCCCCCCCCCCCCAAACCTAAACCAAACATTGTCCTCAATGTTAAAAATGATACTCTCAAATACATGTCTTGAATGAAAAGAGAGCAAAATATGCATATGCAACATGAGAACTAAGTAGAAACAAGTAAGGTAAGGAGAAGGAGGAGACGTAACTTGATCAAGCTGATTGTTATAAATTTAAATTTCTGTCAAATATCAGCTAGAACAAAAGCAAATAAAACTAAACAATAAAATAAACACAAATTCTAATCTAAAATCAGAAAATAAACAAGAAAAAGATTTTTTTTTTTGCAAAAAGATTTAACACAACTAGAGATCAATCCTGATAAATAGGACCATCCAAACCTCAACAACACCGTGGAGATAAATAATGCATATTATGAATGGACTAGTCCAATGAGATTGTAACTTACCTGGGTCAAAAACATGTTGAGAAGCTTTTGCAGTGTCTTCCAAGTGAATTCTTTGCATAACCATAGAAGCACTAATACCCTTAATATCAGCAATTTTCCAACCCATAGCTTCCTTATGCTCTTGAAATATACTTATCAATTGGTGTTCCCAAAAGTCATCCAACTTCGGTGGTTCTACAACAGATAGGAATGGGGATGAAGAAAGTGGAAAAGGGACCACTTTTGGCTGCCAGCTATCAATACTTAAGAGAGAAACAGAATCCAACAATGCATTGACCTCATCAATTGATTTTTCAGTATCCAAATTGCAATCAAAACGGGTTAAGCAAGCCTTTAGGGGATCCTCACAACTTGATTGTAGGAAAGTATCATGGACTAGGCTCCCAATCATGCTAACCTCACATATATCCTCATTGTCTGGTACTTGCTTACTTATGTCAAAGACATTAAGCTCAACAGTCATATTCCCAAAAGAAATCTTCATCACACCACTCCGACAATTGATTAAAACATTGGATGTGGCTAAGAAAGGGCGACCAAAAATGACATGGATTTGTGTACTGGCATTTAATGTAGGCTCAGTGTCTAACACAACAAAATCAACAGGAAAATAGAATGCATCCACCTTAATTAGCACATCCTCAACAATACCTCTAGGGATTTTCACAGACCTATCAGCTAATTGAAGTGTCATGGTTGTGGGTTTCAACTCCCCCAAACCTAGCTGTAAGTATACTGAATATGGCTTTAGGTTCACACTTGCCCCCAAATCTAGCAAAGCTCGCTCAATGAGACGATCCCCAATCTTGCATGAAATTGTAGGAGATCCAGGGTCCTTACATTTCACTGGATATTTATTCTGAATGATTGAACTAACTTACTTTGTCAAAAATGCCTTTTTAGGAACATTTGTCTTTCTCTTCATTGTCACAAGATCTTTTAGAAACTTAGCATAAGCAGGAACCAGTTGAATTGCATCAAGAAATGGAATATTAATTTGCACTTGCTTAAAAACCTCTAAAATATCTTCAAAATGTGCACTTTTCTGAGGATTGATTAAACTTTGAGGGAATGGAGCTTTAAGAACAAACCTCCTATCAAGGGGAGAACTAAGATCCTTAATTGGAATTGAGATTGAGTTGCCCTTCTTTTCTTTATGATCATCATGTGAATTGTGAACTCCTTTTTCCTCTAACACAGTATTTTTATTATCCTCCACTTCTGGCATTTTCACTTGATTATCAACTTGCTTACCAGACCTAAGGGTAGTAATAAACTGAACAGATTCATGTGCATGAGTAGAACTAGAAGAACCATTGATGGCATACTGTCCTTTTGGGTTAGGTATAGGTTGACTAGGAAACTTTCCTTTTTCCCTCTCTCCAACTTGGGTTGCTAACTGGCCAACTTGATTTTCCAACTTTGAAATAGCTTGAGTATTCAAATGGGTGGAACTTTTTATCTCTTGAATGACTTGGCTAGTTGATTGCTTGAAAGTTTTGAGAGACTCCTCCAAAGATGATTGTTGTCTTGGTGGTGCCATAAATTGAGGAGTTGATTGAGGAATGGGAGGAAATGCTTGAGTAGATGGACGAAATTGACTTTGTTGATGCACTTGTTGTCCACCTACATTTATGGGAGGCTGATTTTGCCTCCATGAGAAATTAGGATGGTTCCTCCAATTTGGATTGTATGTTTCTAAAAATGGACTAGCAAATGGTTTTTCATAATTATTCAGTGCATTTGCTTGCTCAGCATAAAAATCAGGATACCCAGCTGCAGAAGGACACATTTGTATTGTATGCATAGGACTTGCACAAATAGAGCATGTTTCACTTTGAACTTGATTGACAAAATTCATCCCTCTACCTAAAACTAAAGCCTCAACCTTACGAGTGAGATTGTCCAACCTAGTTTTTATGTCTAAATCTTCAATGACTTCATACAATCCTCCTTTCTTAATTGCAGGGGCAGATCTCTCTTTACGGTTGGAAAAATCCCATTATTGTGAACTTTCAAAAAAATTCTCCAGAAATTTGTATGCCTCATCATCTACAAGACTCAAAAATCCACCACCATTAATGGATTCAATCATGTTACGATTTGTTTGAGTCAAACCATTATAAAAATATTGTACTAGTCTCCATGTTTCAAAACCATGATGAGGACACTTTAAGATCAAGTCCTTAAATCTCTCCCAACTCTCATAAAATTTCTCTTGTTCATCTTGATAAAAATCTGCAATTTCTCTCCTCAAAGCATTGGTCTTGGCCATTGGGAAAAATTTAGAGAGGAATTTTGTGACCAACAGTTCCCATGAAGTGATAGATCTAGGTGACAGAGAATTAAGCCATGCTTTTGCCTTATCCTTCAAGGAAAAATGGAATAAACGCAAGCGAACAGAGTTATCAGTGAAATTCTGGAACTTACAAGTAGCACAAATCTCAAGAAAATCCTTCACATGCATATAAAGGTCTTCTCTATCCAATCCATAAAGAGTAGGAAGAATGTGGATTATCTGTGGCTTCAACTCAAAATGTGCAGCAGTGGTTGCAGGCAATACTATGCAAAAGAAGGAGGGTTGGTGGTTATGGGTGAGAACAACTCCCTAAGAGTTTTTGAATCATCTCCTGTTTCTCCCATTGTGGATGAATAATCAAAATTAACAAGACGATTTTCTTTATCACGTAACCAAGTTCTCATACACCAAGCACAAAATAAATAAATAAATAAATTAAATTGAATTGAATGGATGTGGGCGAGTAGGCAATGGCAAATTGATTCACATCTAAGAAGACAAATGGCTCCCAATCCCCACAACATATAAGGTTATCAGTCCTGCACGCATCTTTGATGACTTCCCTATGGTATCTATTCTCATTGATCAAGACACTAAACGCTGGAAGACTGGCCTAGTTAAAGAACCTTCTCCCATTCAAGGCAGACACCATCCTAAACATCCTGCTGCTTAGCTACTCTCTCCTTGAGGACAAGCAAATTTGGACTAGAAATAAGAGGTGGGAATTTTATGTCAAGAGTGCCTACTTTGTTGCTCTTCCAATTGTTGAAACCAACCATGAAGGTGAAAGTTCCTTTGGTGACCCTCGAAATCCATTATGGAAGAAAATGTGGCTTCTCAACCTTCTAGCAAAGATCAGAATTTTTGTTTGGCATGCAAGCATGAATGGCCTCCCTACAATGCAAAATCTAAGGACTCGAGGCATCAATACAGATGGTTGTTGCCCCATGTGTGACTAATGCTCCGAAAACACTACACATGCCCTCTTTGCCTGTAATATCCCAAATTAGTTTGGAGTAATTGGTTAGATTGCCCTATCAATCTAGAAGCTGGCCAACTTGACATATCAGATTTGTCTTTACAAATCATCAGCCATGGCTCTTCCCATGACCTTGAGACTCTCTTTATCACTGCTTGGTCCATCTGGTACAATCAAAATCAAATGGTGTATGAATCCTCCTCCCGTGTCAAATGTCAAATATGGGACTCTACTATGGGATTGGCTAAGGACTACAAAGTTGCTCTTTTATCCACAATATAGCAGCAAAGCAGCCAGTCCACTCACTGGATAGCACCCCGACCTGGATTCCATAAAATAAATGTTGACGGAGCAACAAGCCATGATGGTAGGCCATCCTGCATTGGAGTGATTATCTGTGACTCCAATGGACACATTACCGCTGCAATGAGAAAAATTCTCCCAGCTCACTATCCACCTGACACGGCCGAAGCTTTAGCACTAGAAAATGGTGTCATCCTTGCTCAAGAGATGAACATCTCTCATGCCATCTTTGAATCAAATTCCCTATCCATTGTACAATCCGTCAATGCAAGGTCTACTGATGGAATACTTGGCCACATCTTCAATGGAATCCTTAGCTCTCTTATTCTGTCCTTCAGCAACTGGAACCTTCATCATTTGAAAAGGGAACACAATAAAGCAGCCAATGAACTTGCTCAGCTTGCAAAGCCTGCAGAAAACACCCAGGTTTGGAAAGGAACCACGCCTCCACTGCCTCACTCCCTGCTCTATCCAGACCCTCCATAAGTTTCGTAATAGTTCATGAGTTTCCTTATGCTCTTCTCTATTGCATTTCTTTTCTTCTTGTTGAATTAATGAAAGTTTCCTTCCAAAATATATATATATATTTATATATATATATATATATATATAGTAGGATAGTCTTTGCCTGAATCCCTTTAGTGCATAAGCACTAGCATTCGGTGATACCAAAAAAAAAAACACATATTTTACATCTTCAAATATCACTTTGTCTATTTTATTAACTCATTTTACAACTCCCACAACATTTTAGTTTTTATTTTTACATATAATTCATTAAAATTATACTCCTTCCATCTCAATTTATTTGTCCTATTTGAAAAGTCAAACTTTTTAAGGAAATATCATTTATTGTCTTGTCTGTCTTATAAAAATATATAAGTTTACAAAATTACCCTTAAATAAATTTATCAACTTTTTTTTAAAAGAGTTGTTCTTAATGAGGCAACTAAAAAGGTGTCACAATTAGATTGATTTTTTAAATATTTTTAGTTTTCTTTTCAAATAATTTTGAAAATAAGGTAGGAGTATAATAGAAACATTAGTAAATTAATGACTTTTATTTTTAGAAATAGAACAATATTTTGGAACATCCCAAAATGAAATAGAGAATAAACAAACTGGTGGAGGGAGTATAAACTACCCTATCAATTCATTCTCTCTCTTCTCTCCCATCTCTTTCTTCCATCTATTTTGTACTTTTAGGCTGTGTTTGGTTCGTGTAAAAGCATTTCCGGAAAATATTCCATTTTTCGGAAATGCTATTTTCCGGAAAGGAAAATATTTTCATGTGTTTGGTTACATTTCAAAAAAATTTCTGAAAAATATTTTCTGGCGTTTGGAGAAGAAGAAGGAAAAGACAAACCAGACAAACCCAGAAGAAGGACGGCGTGATCGCAGCGCGATCGTCGAGATCGCGATCGACGGCGCGATCGCACCGCCCGTCGATCGTCGCCGCGGTCGATCATGCCGTCGATCGCGATCTATCGCAACGAGCGGCGACGATCCGATCGACGAGCACGCTCGTTGGACGATCGCACCGCTCGTCGATCGACGAGCACGCTCGTCGGACGATCGTGCCGCTCGTCAATCGGTGCTCTCCGATCTGGGCTCTCTCTTCTCTCTTTCTCTCTTCCGATATGGGCTCTCTCTTCTCTCTCTCTCTCTCTCTCTCTCTCTCTCTCTCTCTTTCCGGAAATGAATTGAAGTGAAAATGAGGGTGTAAATTCATTTCCGAGTCAAATGCGTAAATTTTGGTCAACAGGAAGATGATTTCCGGAAAATTTTATTTTCCGTTGCAACCAAACATGCGGGTTTGGGTGAAAATGATTTCCTGAAATCATTTTCACCCAAAACAAACGCACCCTTAATCGTAAATAGTGGGTTGTATATGTACAACCATTTAGAGCATTCACATCAAAGCTCTCAAAAAATTTAGCATTTAGCATCTTAAAAAACCACTTTATCTATTTTAACATCTCATTTTACAATACACCCAACATCAAAAGTTCTATTTTTACATTCATCTCATTAAAATAATATGAAAAAAACTTATTAAAATAAAATAAAACATTCCTACAAAAATTCATAGCAACTGGCTACCAACCCTTTTCACCATCACTAGCACCACCGTGGTAGCGACAACCCAATTAATAGCATTTTTAGCATTTTAACATTCTTGATATGAATGCTCTTACAATTCATGGTTGCTAAAAATTTGTAGCAACCCAATCCCGAGTGAAACTCTATTTAAGTGAGTGTGTTGCTAAAATAGCAACTGGGGGGGGGGGGGGGGGGGGGTTAACACCCCCCAAATGCTAATGCTTAAGTATTCGGGGTGTAAAAAGTAAAACTCTCAGTTGCTATTTTAGCAACTCACCTGCTTAAATTGAGCTTTATCCAAGTGTGGGTTGCAAACGTGAACAATAAGTTTGTAAAGCACTAGCATCTAGGAATTCAAAAAAAAAAAAAAAAAACTATTTTGCATTCTCATACACTACTTTATCTATTTTATCATCCCATTTCACAACTCACTCAACATCTAAGTTTTTATTTGTCACACCCCAAATCCAATTATAAAGATAGGCATGTGACAACGGCTGCATGCTTATAAAGTAAGTACCCTACAAGTATGAAAGACCTTTATAGCAACTAAAATTTATCCTCAAAAATTATATTAAATAGCGTTTAACCTGCGCAATGCGCGGGATACATTAATTCTTATTCATGGTAGAATATTTAAAAGTAATAATAATAAAATATTTAAATTCTATTGCTAGGAAAGTGCTATTTTCACCAAGTGTTTAATCCTACCAATATTATTCTCTAACAATGTAAACACGATATCATAAAAACTCCATGATAGCCCCTTAAGCCAACTAATCATAAATATAATATCATAAAAATCTTATGATAACTCTATAGATGATTAATAGAAAACTAAATACTTCTATCAAAAAAGAAAAAGACAAAAATTATTCAAATGACAAAAATATTCCCTATTTTTTTTTTTTCATAAACTTCCTTTTTTTTTAAAGGAGATTATAAAATCCCTCTTAATCTGTGTTTATGCATGAAGTATATTCAAATGAAACACAATGAGGAAAATACAAAACACCTTATCACCATTATAGGATTCATACTATAGCTCCCCAATTTACATTGCAAAGAGGACAATTAATTCCAAGAATTCAAAGTGAAAACATATATATATCTTGAGGTAGGGGGGAGAGAAAATGAGATCCCTTAATGCCAATCCTTATTTTGCACTTGCACTAATTGAAACTAAAAATTGGTCCCTCAAGATCAAATGTCCAAGCCTATGTAAGAGCAAAGAAAATGGCTATGGTAGGCCTAACCAAGTCTTCCATTATAGAATTTTCTCAATAGCAATCATTAAAAGATAAGAGCCGATACCAATAGAAATCTGCATTGCCTTGCTCTTTCCTTGAGTCGTGTACATTTGGTTTTCAATTTCTTGATGCTTCCTACTACTGTCCTTTTCCATCAACTCCTACTTCATTAGGATCTTGATAATATTTGCACTTTTCTCAATATCACCAATATTCATTTTCTTATTTGTCTCTACCTCTTTTTCAACTACTCTCTTGCTCTAAGTAACAACTAAGACCTAGCAAAATAAGAATAAAATATTCATAAAAAATAGCATTAGCATAACACATAAATGATGCATTGAGTTGCACTCTATAAAACTCAAAGGAAGATATCCTTCTACTTCACTCTTGTAGACAACATCCATCCCATTTAGCATCATGCCAAAGACAACATGGCATCACTTCGCTGTTAATTAATTTGGCCAAAAGTATAGGGTATGTTTTGGTTGTTAATACTTAGGCTCTATAGAACCATATATCTTGTTTATTTTTTTTCCATAAGGATTATGTAAGTAAAAACAAATTACTATATCTACTAGGTGTTCTACAAAAGGCCTCCCAATAGGCATTTTAATTTTTGAATACCCATTTGATTTGCCTTCTTTTGTTCCCATGCAAATAAATCTCCTGTTGTGGAGCTTTTAATGCTATAAACTAATGAAAGAGAATCGCAAACAGCTTATGTAGTTAGGACAAATCAAAAAACCCAATATGGTTGGTGGCAATTATTTTTAAAAGAGAACATAATAGCTTGACAGGTTAGTTGAATTAATTTTAACCAACTCTACTCTACTCCCCTCCACTCCCCCTCCTTCTCCCCTCCATCCAAACGGACCATAATGGACAAAATCTAATACAAAGTATGAGATAAATAAAGAGAAATTCAGGCTGTCCTTACCTTTTAGTTTGTTCCTCAACTCTTCTTGTAAATTTCCCAATTGTTGTGCTTGGCAAAGAACTAAGCAAATCTGTATTTCAACAAAATGATAAGGTTAGAAGGTTTTTCAAATTATAGGAGAGAAAGATGAAAGAGAGACTACAAAAGAAAGGTTTGATCCATCAAAAATAAACATAAATTATGTAAACTTGTGAAACTAAAGAGACATTGGAATTTCAAGTGCATTCTCAAAGAAAAAATGTTGCAAGGATCTTAGTTAAAAACTAATTTTTGAACTTTAACTGTTAAAATCAAGAGTGAAAACCCCTAATATTACCTAAACCAAAATATAGAGATGATAATTTGAGACCAAATTATCCAAAGAAAGAGAACAAACCCATCTATCCTTCAATACGGATCGAAGGAAAAACCCTAGCCAATTCAGTAAGAGTGGAAAATTTTAAATATAGGAATTCAAATAAGAAAAGTACCATTGAGAAGTTACAGGAATTGAAAATAGTGGGTGAAGTGGAAAAGAGTGTGCTTACCTTCCAGATATACTATTGCAAAGAAAGGATAGCGGCAGGAAAAACAAACAGAGCAGCAAGGATTGAGGCAAAGTACGGATAGAGCAGATGGCAATTAGAAGGGAAGGGATAGGGCAAAGAACGAACAATGTAGTTGGTAGTTAGAATGAATGAATATTGAGAGGGAGAGTTCCACCACTAAAATACAATTTTCTGGCTCATTGGAATTCAGTTGGATATGCCAATGAGCTTAAGGAACAAAAGAATAATTATTAGAATAATATTGTACCTATTCTCTATAAAAGAAGTACATGAATAAAGCATCTTTGCAGTTTTTTTATTACATGCAAACCTGCAAACTTAATAGCGACCACTCATTTTTCAGTTGTGTTAATACAATTCACACACCAGCAACTATAAAACTACAATAACAAAACACATTGTCCACAATTGTCTACCATTAAAACAAAAGTTTAAAGTACCTAACCCCGTTAATTATGCAGATAGAGTGGAAGGCAATAAAAATTTTTAATAGAAAATATGAAAGAAAAGCCAAAAGGCAATAACAAAAACTTATTATAAAAGAGAACCAAGTAATAGCATTAAAAAGAGGGTTGACCCGTATTAAACTCCATACCACACACTTGCCTTGACAAACAAACATTTACCACATCCAAGACTTTTACCAAATTAAACAAAAATGAAACACAGCTTCTCCCATAAATCTAAGTTGCATTTGTTTCCATTCAAGTTTCACTGATTGTTTGCAAATTAATTGTGGCTATAGGGAATATTTTTTCTATTAATGAAGCAGTCCTATCTAGTAAGTTCTCTGCTTATCTTCCTTTTGAAGATAAATATATTCCTTTCTCAAAAGATAGATTTGTGTTAATTCTCACAATTAGTCTTAAAACACATCCACTTAAAGCAAAGTAGCCACAAAAGGTAAAAAGTCAATGCTCTAGGGACTTGGGAATACGGATATTAGTATTACACATTTGTGGTGCATGATTAGAATACAACTTGATCACAAAGTATCATGACTTGAATACACATCTTACTCAGTCATGAGGCCACGTTTAAGGTAAGACATTATTTTATTTTTATAATACCATAATTGTACCATACGTAATTAATTGGCAATAAAAATGAACTCAAAAAAATATGACCTATACCCTTTGAATTCATCACCTTATTCTTTCATTCTTCAACAGGATAAAAAAATTGAAGAAATTGAAAAGCCTTCCCTCCACAGAGATTCACGTTACTACTTCTATAGGATTTGGATTAAGGGAAAACTCTCAATTTAGTTTTTCCTTCCAACTTGATTTGTATTGTTTATAACTTTGTCTAGAATAATCTCCTGCTCTATTTCGACATTCAAATTGTCCAAAAGAGACTGAGACTCGAAGTTCTTTAAATCCGTTCCCCTGTGTTTTAACCTAGACAACATAGATAGATAAACATGAACAAATTTAACCCAAATAACTTAATCATAACCAAACATAATATAAAGACCTAAACTGAAACTAATCCAAACAAATATTATAAAAAAAAAAAAATTGATCCTATTTAATGCACAAACTGAAAAGCTAATAGAAAAACATAACTTTAAGTTAAAGACCTAAATCAAAACCACTCCAAATAAAATATTAGTTTCTAATCATATTTAATGAACAAACTGGAAAAAAGAAATACATATTGGTATTAGTTCTAGCATGATGATGGCAAGCGGAAATTCATTTAAAAATAAACACCTCATACTGACTTTGTTCTCTGGTTTTTTTGTCAGGCAATAACAAACAAAAAGGAAATTCATTTAAAAATAAAATGCAATAGAAGATAAAGTGGCAATCACAACTTTGCATCAATCCAACATGAGATCAAAACATGCATGAAAGGAAATAAAAATAATACATGTAGAAAAAATAATTATAGCTTCTATTATATGACAAATTGACAATCGTAATCAAAATCAATTCAATTAAGTACCAAAACTTCAGCCTAAATCAAATCAAACGTTTAAAGCAATATTTACTTAAATAATACCTATAAAGGTTTTAGGCGGCCTGACCCAAGATGTCAGATTGCTCTCTTTCCAATTCTTTTCACATGCCCTTACCAACGCTCTCTTCGAATAGCAAACGTTAAAGAAAAAAAAACAAAGACTACATCAATGGAGGTACGGTCTAATTAGGGCAGAGGGTGGATGTACTATGGCTTAGTTTAACCCAAACAATCAAAACAGAACCACTTATAACTCAAATACCATAATGAGAACCGAATATAACATAAGGACCCAAACAAATCCAAAACAATCCAAACAAAATATCAAAACCTACTCATAATTAATAAACAAACTTAAATGCAAAGATAAAATCTCACCAATAGTGGTTCCAACCTCTCTCTATCTTCCCTTGCGTGAATAGGGAAAAAAAAGGGGGGGGGGGGGGGAGAAGAACCCTAGAAACGTAATTGAATAGGAAAAAAATGGGAAAAAATCAACATCTAATATCCTGTTTCTATTGAAATGAATTTGTTATATAACTAGAAGAAAAAAAAAACATGGAATAACTTTCAAAAATATGATATGTTTAAACAATGCAAAGAAATTTAATAGTGATGGTTGTATTTGCACTATGCATTTATTTTAATTCCTTTCTATCCTCGATTACCCAAATACGCAAATCAATGTATCTAACACAAATATGCAAAATCAAACCAATTCTAACCCAAATACCTTAATACATAAACCAAAATCTAAAATTCAACATGAATTAAAACCAATCTGGCCAAAATATACGGAGAAAGAGAAAACTTTACCAATAGCAACCCTCTAATCTCTCTATTCGCACCTTATGGAGTTTCTGTATAGTGGTTTTGGTCGTCTGATAGGGGCGTTAGGGTGATATTATCTCTCTTTGAGTAGAATCTATCATTCTATTTTATTTTCAGTATTTTATTTTTTAAAATGACCTTACCCATAATGGCTCTAGCAGTATGACAGTTGGGGAAAGCCAGTTTTTCTATGGCTGTAGAGGAATGGCGGTGCTAGTGGCGACTCCCTGAGATGTCTCTCCTTCCTTCTCTACGCCTTACAAACCCTCAAACTCTCTGTATCTCAAGAACCCTAGAAAATTAAGTAAGGGGAACTGCCGGTTTTGAATTCAAAAACATAGAAATATTGAAGATTTAAGATTCGAATTCGAATAGGAAAAGCAATGGTGAGGAGTTTCAATCTTTCAAACTACAAAAACAGTATTTGAAGAGGAAGGGAGTACGCTAACCTTCGGTAAAAAAAAAACAAAGACCATACCGGCAGAGGGTACGATGGTCTGATGGTGGCAAAGCCTGACTTTCTTCTTAGATTTTTCTCTCTACCATCTATGACAGACCGAAGTTCTTTCTCTATCATTCTCTTTCTTGGTTCTCCTTTTCTTTCTGCAGCGTATGTCTGTTTTGGGTTTTTATGTTTTTTTTTTTTAATAAGCGTGTTGGGTTTTTATAAGACTCTCCCAAAACGTTGCACCGTGCGGGTCTTTTAAAGAATAAATTGTAAACGTGACAACATTTTAAGGGGCCTTTTTTCCTAACGTGGCAGCACCTCCTTAAAGTTTCTGCTATTATATATAGTATTAAATAAATGCAAAATACCTCAACAATTTCTTTATGAATAGTTTTCCAATAATTCAAATGGAACAAGATCCAAACCTCATGTATATAATGTCAATTGGCCAAAAGATATAAGATTATTACAAGACCATCTAATTCCAAAATTGCTAAGCTTCTTTTATGCTCACAACACAATAACAAAACTCCCAAAACTTGCTACTCTTCACAATCTAAAACTGGAGGGGAAAAGGGGGGGTGAGTTGACAACTAAATAAGTAACCAAAGTCCTAATAAGTTCTATCCAGCAAATAGATCTATAAAATAATAAGTTGTACATAGATCAAATATTTTAATTTTACAAATATATCATAGATGGATTAGAAAATAATCAATTTTTCATATATCAAAACTATAATTTACAATAAGTTCCAAAAACACATAAGCAATTTCAAGGACTTAAAACAATTCAAATATTCAAACATAATTCATATTCTTAACGATCTTTATGACTATGGTCACGTTATATCCCCGTGACTAAGCATCAGATTCAGATGAAACTAGTTCCGTGCTAATATATATCCCCCATTAGCTGGGTCCAGAAACACAATAGGCTTGTGATGCCCCAGATAGAACTAATTTCAGTACCAATGCCCATTGGCTGGGTATCAGAGTACCAATGAATAACCCTCATTGTCTGGGTATCAAAGTCAAATACATAGTTAGATTGTCCAAAATCATATATATCAAATCATAATTCCTAAAAATATATATCTCATTCAAATACATATATAAAATTATTTATTCAGTAATAAAATACATTTGTGATAATTCTTTAGTCTTTACTTTAAATCAATGTAGTTAAAACAATTAAATAAAATTGTAACAATTGTTAAAAAAAAAATTCAATAGTTAAAATACAGTAGTATAAGCAAAATAAAATCAATTAGGATAAGATTACTTACCTCCAAAAGTCATACTAAAAGGAACTTCTCCCAAACTCTTCCTCTAAAATCCTTAGATATCACATAAAACAATTTTACATGTACCATTTATTTAATAGTCAAATAATTTAAGAAAAAATTATAACGGTACCCAGTTAGAAGAAAAATTGCTAAAAATATCCAATAATTTTCCATTATTATCTCACACCAAAAATCCACATTATTCATAATATATATTTCATTTACTTCCTACCACTAATAGTTCCCTTGGAATAAAGCCTATATAAGAGCACTAGCAATAGTGGTGCTAAAAAGCTATTTTTAGCACCACTATATATTAAAAAGAGTGCTGCAGCAGTGAAGGTATAGGTATATTTTTTACCTATCTTGCTACAGTGCATAGCTACATATGGCTATGCACTGTAGCTGAGAGCTAAAAAAAAACTTTTTTATTCTCCATCCAATTAAAATACTATTTGTTTGTTAATTTTGGCTATGCACTATAGCTGAGAGCTAAAAAAATACTTTTTTATTCTCCACCCAATTAAAATACTATTTGTTTGTTAATTTTGTTTCTATTCTTTTTAGCCAACCGTGACTCACTCTCGCTCTCACTTTCAACTCCCTCTGAACTCTCAACTCATTGCCACCGGCCTTAACATCACCGGCCCATTGCTGACCCACTCCATCGAAGTCCCAAGCCGACCCAAGCCCCAAGCCGCTAATCCACGCCTCCAACCCACACCTCCAATCCACGCCTCCACCCAATCCTCTCACCGCTCACCCAACGCCAACAAGCCTAGGTTTCTCTGGATTTCGTGGGTTTCATCGTTGATCCGAGCTTTGGGTTTCTCTAGGTTTCTATTTCTTTTCTTTCTTCTCTTCTCAAGCTCTCAGCTCTCATAAACGATGCTCAAACTCTCATCCTCCACAAAGGCTTTAGCTTCACCAATTCTTTTTGTTGATTTTTTGTTTTGTTTTGCTGTTTTTCAAATCAGAAATGTCGTTTGGTTGCCAAGAAAATTTTTTTAAATGAAAGAAATCATTTTTTTTTGGTTATTAGCAACTTCATCACTCAAGCACCACAAAGAGAGTAAAAACCAATTCAATTTGGCCAAGTTAGCTTGAATTTGATTTTTTTTTTTTTTTTTTTTGGTGATGATTTGTGTGGTGGTTTTTGGCTAATTTGGATTTTTGGCAATGGTTGTGGGTGATTGTTCTTGGCTTGCTAGTTGTTGTTGGGTGGTTATGGGTGGTTGTTCTTGGTTGGCAGAGGTTACGGACTCTGCCATTGATCAATTTGTGGTTTTTTTTTATAGCAGGATGTATTATTTTATTGTAGTAGATATATTATTTTATTGTGATGTTTATATTATTTTATTGTGTTGAAAGCTAAAATAAATCCACTGCTGTGGATGTTTTGTAAAATGAGTACGTAAAATAAATAAAGTAGCTTTTTATGGTGCTAAATAGCTAAAAAAATAACTTTATTGCTGTGGATGCTCTAAATACACTATACACATGGCCATATAAGGTTAAAAGTCAATCTGTAAAGGATACCGCCTAGACCCATCTTCTATATGTGTGCTCTTTTTTTTTTAATTTATTTTCAAAAACTTCAACCCACACCATGACTTTTCCTATTCACCAAATCCAAAATTCGGTACAAGTTCTTAAGGTAGAAACTTGTGCAGAACCGAACTTACCATGCCTCACCTTGTGCAACTTCCATCTACACTTACACACATTACACAACATTGGCCATAGGAAAAAAATCACTATACTGAGGCAAAAAATCTGCAAGTACCTAGCGTCCAAATTACCGAAAATATAAATCTAAACCATTTTCTGTTTACATCATAAAATTCATTGAATATTTAAATAGTTTCACTACTGGCCAAAAATATCCACATAAAAAAAGTTCAGATTTGACAAAGAATAAGATTCTTAGGCTCTTACCTCAAGTGTGCAATCAATCCTTCTCTTCTTGAGCATTTTGGTAGTCTCCTCTCTTAAAATATCTATCATTATACTCTAACTTAATTAGCTTATATATAGCTAGGGTTTCAAACTTATTTTCTAAAAACCCCTTAGTAATATTAATTATAAAATTGACCCCACAAAAAGATTTACTTAAATACCCCTATTGTTAAGTCCCTTTTTTTTTTCCGGGTATTACATTATTTTTACATACAACCCAATAACATAACATAAATTACCTAATAAAATAATAAAAAGTACTCTCTCTTTCTTTTTTTCCACTCTCTTTTTCTCTTCACACACAAGCACAAGATTAAATTTTTTTTTCTTTACAGCCTATGAACAGGAAGGTTGCATATATGCAACCTTAGAGCATTGGTATCGGGGGGTGTAAACACCCCCAATTGCTATTTTACAAGCTAAGTCACCCAAAACTCACTCCATCTGGGTTTGTAAACTTTAAAAAAAAAAAAATTGCAACCTATGAATAATAAGGTTGCATATTTTAGATACCCAATTTTGTACCTGTTACGAATCGGGTCCCCGTTCCTCAATGATGCTCAAACTCTAAGGTTCAAGGCCAGTTTAGAGCCCAGTCAAATATTAAATTGACTTTTGGAGTGTTAAAATAGAAAACATAACTCTTTTAAATGAGCAAAAAATCTATTTTTTGGAAAAATTTTGACCAAATGGCCCTCGGCCTGCATACGTGGGTTGCAGCCTACGTACGCAAGCCAGTACATATGTACACAGGCACAATCCTACGCACGACCTAGGGTTTCGAAACATATGAAAGGCAAGTTTTCTGCAATAATGGCTGAGATTTGGAACGAATCCGACATCATCTAGGAGCCACTTCAAACTCCATTTTTTCAACCATAAAAAGCTTTACATGAAACATTTTCAAAACACACAGAAATCCCATGGGAAAGACCTAAGATTCACTAGAATATAGTGAATCAAAAAGAAGTTTTTCACAAAAACACCCTCAAGTCATTTTTATTTGATTGGGACATTTTCTGGCCCCAATCCTTCGAATTTAAGATTACTAATCACTATTTTATTGAATTGTGATAGATTTGACCGAGGGGAACGGTCAAAAATCAAGCCTAAGAGCTTTTGCTTTTAAGGTTTCTCTTTATTTTCTGCTTTAATCATTGTTTAATCCTTTTCGTTGTTTAGTTTATGCTTTCATATGTTTGTTTAGGTTAGTTTTAGGTTTTCTTTATATCTTTAAGCATGTTAGGTTGATAGATTTTTTGTTTTATGTTTCGTTTTGCTTCTGCCTTGTTTCAATGTTAATTAGGGTTTCTGGGTAAGGATCTATGTATGCATGATCTAGCCTGCGCAAACAGGCTAAGCTCATGTGTATGCAAACCTATTCTAACATACATGATGCCGTTACCCAAAAACCCTAATTTTGTTATGGCCACGCATTTGTTTTAGGGTTTTTAGATGCATGATTAGGGTTTCTAGTATGTTAGCATTTGTTTATAATATTTTTTCTCTGATGATATGCTTGCTACCATTTTTAAGTTGCTATTTGGTTTTAGATGAATGTTAAGGTTTTCTTTTGTGTGTTTGGTTTTCTTTTGTTTGTGGATAGATAAGTATGCTTGTTTAGGGTTAAAGGTGCTATGTTTGTTTGTTAGATGCATGTTAGTGTGTGTGTGTGTGTGTGTGTTTAAAATACAAGTGTTTAAATGGTTTTTAATAGGATTAAGAAATAGGACACAACAATGGGAGGCCAGCCTTAGGGTTAGGCGATCTTGGGTGCCTAACACCTCCCCAAGAATATACCTAAACCCCGAACCTAAACTCTGGCAGTAAGATCAAAGGTCCTTCCTCGAAAGGACGCTATATTCATAGTTCCTAGACCATATAACTAGGTGGTGACTCCATTCTTTTTCCCTTGCACCCACACATATATGCAACCTTACTGTTCATATGTTGTAAAAAATATATATATTATTTTAATATGTGGTTGTGTGTGAAGAGAAAAAGTGAGTGAGAAAAAAGAGAGAGAATAATACTTTTTATTATTTTATTAGGTAATTTATATTATTTTATTGAGTTGTATATAAAAATAAAAACTGAGATGTATGGTGAGTTGTAAAATGAGTTGGTAGAATAGATAAAGTAGTATTTGATGATGCAAAATAAGTTTTTTTTTTTTTTTTTGGCATCCCCAGATGCTAATGCTCTTACAATTCATAGGTTGCAAATTTTTTTTAAAGTTTACAAACCCGAATGAAGTTCTATTTGGGTGTCTTAGGTTGTAAAATAACAACTGAAGGATGTTTAACACCCCCAATGCTATTGCTTTATACAACATATTGTTCATGGGGTTGTAAAGAAAAACATATATATTTTATTCTCTAACACTCTCTCTCTTCCTCTCACACTCTCTTTCTCTTTCTTTTGATAATTAGTTTTTTATATTATTTGATTGTGTAGTTTATATTATTTTAATAAGTTGTATGTAAAAATAGAAACTTGGATGTTGAATGAGTTGTAAAATGTAATAGTAAAATAGATAAAGTAAGTTGCGAGGACATAAAATATATAGATGTTTTTTTTACATCCCCAAATGCTAGTGCTTATAAAGCCATCTACCGAATATAGAAGGGCATTCTAACTCCCTTGTGAAATTTATTTGTGGTGTGATTTTTTATAAAGTATTTGATACTTTTATTTGGAGTATTAAATTATTATTCTCACTAAATTTCCACAATGGCAAATCTCAAAAATAAAGATTTTTTTGAATTAAAATTTGAAATAACATTGTATTTTATGAAATAAGTAAAAATTGAAATCATATAGCTTGTATTACTAATTACATTCTATAGAGAAACCATATAACTTTTTTTTTCTAGTTACAGTCTAAGAAACAAAATATTACATAGATAATTAATTGGTAGTAATGTTCAAACAACATTTTTTAATGTTTAAATACTGAAAATTGTGGGCCCAAAAAAATGTGTTTGGTAGTGATGTTTTATTTTCAGCATTTTAGTTATAATTTTCAAATTTAGGTGTTTAAAACAAGTATTTTAAAAACTCATCTATACTAGTTTTTAATTTTCAAGTAACATTTTTGAATGGTTTTGTAAATAAGTTGAAAATTGTAGACCCCACTGACAAGACTAAAATCTCACTACCTTCTTTTTTTTGTTTCTTTCTTTTTCTCCAACGAGCCCGCCTCTTTGTCACTCTATCTTCTTTTTTTCTTTTTTTCTCTGTCTGTAAATAAAAAGTATTCATTTACTATAAAATCATCACTTGAATGGAAAAAAGAAAAAAAACATATATACATACCAAAAACAAAATTATGTTTTTTTACATTTTAAAATACATTATTTGAAATATGATATCAAATACATTTTTTACATTATGAATACTTTAAACACAAGTTTTTACAACACTTTTTAATCCACAGTTTTCGTATTATTTTGAACACTAATACTTAAACACCGCTACTAAGCGGACAATTCACCTACCTTGAAAGTTTTCAAGGATTTAATAGCGACATTATATTATGCATATTCAAATATTCCAAACATATCATGTCATCATAATATGAATACAAAATTAACATATTATCAAAGAGAATTTTATAATTCATAAATAGAAAATCATGTTCATCATTGATGATACACAAAAATCGTCAATGAGTTGATCGTCCAGACACGTGCCAATGGGTGTACCTAAAGAACAAAAGAAAAGAAACAATCAAAGGGTACCAATGGTTTACCGGCCAAAGACCCTCTGAAGGCTAAGTCAATGATAGAAGAACCTTCAAGAACTCAAGAGTGCTAGAGTTAGGAAGAATTCACATACCTCAAGGGGGGTAAGGTTTATGGCTTATATAATGGTAGAAAGCTGACCCGAATCCCTTGATACAGGGGAGTTTCCTTGTGGGGAGAATGCCCCAAAGATACTCAAGATCATCTTTCCATTTATAAGAGATCTGATTGCACGGTAAGGCCTTTGGTCGTGGTGTGCAAGTAATTTCTATGTAAGGATGTGTGGATGGGCCGCACACAACTGTGGGGAAACCCTAGGGGAGGGTTTGTTCATACCAAGGATCTTCTGACCCGACAACCCTCTAGAAGGTCATCCCTCGTTAGAGCTGACCGTCCCTCTGGGACTGGTCGTCCCCTTGGGATTAATCAGCCCTCATAAGGGTTGATCGTCCCTTTTGAGAGGTGATTTTCTCTTCCGAGTTTCAGTCGTCTCTTTCTAGGGTAGGTCCAAAATTTTCCTCATCAGCTGCCCCCCACTCCGTGAGTCGTCAGGATGGTTGACAGGTTACAGAGTTGTCATAAATGCCTGATCTTACCAACGTGCGTCATAAATAAGGGTAATTATGTCTTTTTGACGGGGCTCGTGACACGTGTCATCTTCTGACTCGTGGAATCAAGCGTCACAACACTTCGTTTTCAATGCCATGTCATCCTATATATAGCCCAATTCCATTATTGTCCTCATTTACTGAAAGTTCTTCCATTTTAATCCCAAAGCTCAATCATCGGTTTTGAGCTTTGTCAATTTTCTAGCTTCGTCAGCATCCTTGCTTCGTCAATTTTTACTGTTCGTTCATTTCCTAGGTATGCTCCGTCGATATATTTATTATTATTATTATATATATGCTTTACTTTCTCCCTTCCTTTTCTTTTTTGGTGGTTTATACACGTAGGAAGAGGAGTAGAATCTTAGCTTTCATTCGTCGCTTGTAGGTGAGGGATGTCTAGAGATAGTGAAGTGACAAGTGAGTGTACCCCGTCGATCCGCATGGGTTCGGACGATGACTTGTCTAGTCCTAGACTCAAATATTTGCCCGACAACTCGTCAGTATCCAATAGGAGTTCGTCCTCAGAATCCTCGTCGAGGGAGACTAGCCCGTCAAGGCAACGACCATGGGAGGTCATTCTGCCCGATGATTAGTCCATCCATGACTTCCCCGTAGACATGAATGGCAAGGTTTTTGGCTGGCTAAGACCTCATTTTCAGATACCTGACAACATGCCTTTTAAGAAGGGTGATATAGGAGAGAAGTGTTATGACGAGAGGTCGTCTAACGTAGGTTTTTACGAGACTACCTTCATAACGGAGCTTCTTATACCTCTCTCTCTCCACCCTACTTCGTAGATTAGCCTCTTACTTGGGTGTGTCTGTTAGTCAGTTAACCTCAAATGCTTAGAGGATCTTCATTGGAGCTGAGGTGCTATGGGGTCTACTCGGTGGGCGCAACTGTTCCCTCACTTGGGAGGAGTTTTTCTATTGCTACAAACCCCAGGAAATTCCCCAATCCAAGGGTTTTTACAACTTTGTGTGTCATCGGGCTGCCCTAAGGCTAATATCTGACATGCCCGATTCTAACCATTAGTGAAAGGCTAGGTTCTTCTTCGTGCAGGGGGTTAATTGGGTTTGTCATCCCAATGAATGGGATAGTATAGGGTCTTTTTACGACCACTCTTGGGGGCAATTACTTAAGTCTAGTAAGTCGTCGATCTCCTCTTAGGTCGTTGGTCTATGTAGATCGTCGGTAAACACTTATTATTGGACTAACTCACTCTTTGTTTTGTTTCAGCCAAAGCTTGCTCGACGATCCTCCCTGAGAAAAAGCCATTTTTGGAGAGGGTTTTTGAGATTCCCTTTAAGGAAAGGTCTTGGAAGAAGCTTGTTAATTTGGACACTCTTCACGCCTATTGTGGTGGACCCGTCCCTATTAAGGAAATCCAACAACTAGACCACTTCTCGAGAATTTGTAAGTGTTTTTCTTTCATCCGTCGTGCTTACTTTGTTTTAGCTTGGACTCACACACTTTCTAACTTACCCGTCGATTTCAAAGATGGAGTCTTCAAAAAACAAGCAAGCAACAAAAAACAAGCAAGAAGAGATTAAGATGACCACTGGCTTGAGAGCCTAAGGTGGGTGATCGTCGGCCCAAACCCCTCATGCCTCCAAGAAGAGGAAACACACCCCCGATGTTCAATCGTTAGGCAAAGCTGTCAACAATCCGTCCATTCATCCGAAGGTGCGCGAGGTAGTTACTGGCACTCCTCATCATAGAGTTAGGAAGGGTCTCATGACCTCCCAAGGCCACATTGTTCCTCATCCTCTTCCCTTACTGGTAAAGGGAAAGGAGTATGCCATGGACACTGCCCGCTCAATTGTCCGAGACGCTGATTTGGACAAGTGCTCGAAGCATGAAACCGATCCTTTGGGTGACTCCGTTCTCCATAACATGATGAGGGTAAGTCTATTTCATTCGTCCCTTTGCTGTTGAGTTGTCCTTCTGCTTTAATTGTCTCTTTGCTTTAATCATCCCCTTTCTAACACTTGATCTTCCCTTCTTACCCAAGGCTTGGTGAAGATGTGGGCTTAACAAGTTCGTTGTGCATCTAGGGAGGCGTCGATCAAATGCTGGAAGGAATGCATAGGGTTTGAAGCAAATGCCTTAAAGAAATTCAAGGAATCTTCTCGAACCCTTGGCCAGGAGGTGATTAATCTAAAGGCCAAGCTGAACGGGATGACCCATCAAACCAACGATCTGGCATCCCAACCCTATTTCAATGAAATGGGGGGTTACTATAGGGATGGTTTTGAGGACTTTCAAAAACAAGTTGTCCTCATGTTCCCAAACCTACACTTCTCCCAAATCTAGATCTTGATCCCTATGTAGGACTTAGGATTTGATCAAGTGCATGAGTGCATTCTTGATCGTTTGTCCACCCTTTACATAGGACTTAGGATTTGATCAAGTGCACGAAGGATTCCTTGATCGTCTATCCACCCCTTAGGTAGGACTTAGGAATTGATCAAGTGCACGAGGGCATCCTTGATCATCTGTCCACCCCTTAGGTATGATTTGATCAGGTGCACGAGGGCATCCTTGATCGCATGTCCACCCTTTAGGTAGGACTTAGGATTTGATCGGGAGCACGAGGGCATCCTTGATCGTCTGTCCACCCCTTAGGTAGGACTTAGGATTTTTATAAGCCTTTCCTTTTTCGCAAACAATAATAATTACATTAAAAATAACCGAACAAAAATGTTGATAACTTGCCATCCGATCAGCCCAAAAGCTGGTCTGTCAACTACTTAAACAAAAAGGAAAGCGATAACATAAGTGATAACACAGGATTTGTTGCTGGTGTACTACTGATAGTATCTCCTGAGGTGGTCAGTATTCCAAGGATGGTGTAGCCTTTATCGGTCAAGTGTCTCCAAGTAGTAGGTACCCTTCTTATTACAGTCAACGATTCTATATAGACTTTCCCAGTTAGGTCCTAACTTCTCTTGCGTGGGAACTTTGGTGGCCGTGGTCACTTTCCTCAAGACAAGGTCCCCGATGCTGAAGTGTCGAGGCTTTACCTTGGCGTTATAGTATTTGGCCATGAGGTCTTGGTATCGAGTCATTAGTTGCTCAACGGCCACCCTCACCTCGTCCAATAGATCCAAGTGCAGATGGATCCCTTCTTCGTTCTTCCTTTCGTCATGATAAGCTATCTTGTAGCTTGCTATTCCTACTTCCGAGGGGATGATAGCTTCGCTCCCAAATGTTAGGCGAAACAGTGTTTCTCTTGTAAGTGTCTGAGCAGTTGTTTTGTATGCCCATAAAACGCTTGGTAGTTTGTCCAGCCATATCCCCTTTGCCCCCTCCAGCCAAGTCTTGATCAATTTGAGTAAGGATCAGTTGGTAACCTCAATGACCCTCTGCATTGTAGGCCAATAATACCCTGCTCATATGAGTTTATGGACCAATGACCCCCTAAGTGGTTACCGCACACCCCTTCATAGACTTCCCTCATAATGTAGTCCGCTTCGTCGAAGGTTAAACACCTTATGTATGGTCGAGAGAAACCTTTCTTGTACAATACATCCGCTATCAGCACGAAGCGTGCTACCCGAACTTTCAATCGTCGGGATTCATCACGGTCTTCAAGGAGTGTCCCGTTCTTAAGGTAAGAGATAATCGAAGTTGTCTAGTCAATGCCCTTTTGAATCATCTGTATCTCTAATTCTTCAATGGTGGGGAACTGCTAAATGAAGGATAGGATCTATCGATCAACCGTAATGTGTTCCGCAAATGCAGCTTTGGCCAATCGATCAATGCGTTCGTTTTCTTCTCTCGGGACTTGTAAGAATTATATCGTAAAGGTTTGATTTGTCTGTCTTTAAATAAAGTCGAGATACTTTTTCATTCATTCACCCTTGGCTTCGCAATTCCCATTGATATGTACAATGACAACCTAAGAGTCACTATGAAGATTGACTGATGAGGCCCCAGTTGCTTTGGCCAAATCAAGCCCCATAAGAACTGCTTCGTATTCGGCCTCTTTATTAGTCGTTGGAAATTGGAGTTGGACGGAGCATTCGATGATATCCCCTTCGGGGGATTAAAGGACCACTATGATCCCTTCAGCTAGCTTGTTAGACGATCCCTCTGTTTGAACCTTCCAAGGGGTTGCCCCCCAGTCGTCAGTTTCGTTCGTTATGAATTCTGTGATGAAATAAATTAAGACTTGGGCCTTAATCACGATCCTCGGGTGGTACCGTATGTCAAATTCGCTTAGTTCTATTGCCCATAAAACCAATCGTTCGGTGGCCTCTGGTTTATCCATCGTCTTCCGAAAAGGCTTATCCATTTGAACCACTATGGTATGTGCTTGGAAGTATGACTTGAGCTTGAGGGCTGCCATGATCAAAGCAAAAGTTAACTTCTCCATAAGTGGGTATCTTGCCTCTGCCCCCCTAAGTGCTCAGCTTGTGTAGTACACTAGTAACTGTACCTAATCTTCTTCTCGGATCAGGGTCGAACTGACGACCGTGGGAGACACAGCCAAATATAGGAAGAGATCTTCGTTGGGTTTCGATGGACTTAGGAGTGGTAGGAAGGCCAAGTATGCCTTCAATTCCTCGATTGCTTTCTGACATTCGTGGGTCCATCCAAAAGCTTTCCTCAAGGTCCGAAAGAATGGTAGGCATTTGTCTGTTGCCCTTAAGACGAATCTATTAAGTGTCGCGACTCTTCCGTTTAGGCTTTGTACCTCCTTGACGTTCTTCAGAGGGCTTATCTCTAAGATTGCTTGGATCTTATCGGGATTGGCTTTGATACCCCATTGGGATACCATGAAGCTAAGAAACTTTCCCGATGATACCCCAAATGCACATTTGCTTGGGTTGAGCTTTATTCTGTAGAGGCGATGAGTCCCTAATGTTTCCCTAAGATCACTCAGGTGGTGATCCTCTTCTTTGCTTTTCACTAATATTTCGTCTACGTATACCTCAATGTTCCATCCGATCTGCGAGGTAAACATCTTGTTCACAAGCCTTTGGTATGTTGCTCCTACATTCTTTAATCCGAAGGGCATGACCTTGTAGCAAAAAAGGCCCTGGCTAGTGACGAACGACGTCTTCTCTTAGTCTAATTCCTCAAGCCTGATCTGGTTGTATCCGGAGAAAGCAGTCATGAAACTCAACAACTGATGTCCAACCGTTGAATCCAAGAGGAGATTGATCCGTGGGAGGGGGTAGCTATCCTTTGGACAGGCTTTATTTAGGTCAGTGAAGTATACACACATTCTTCACTTCCCATTTGCTTTCTTGACCATGACCATGTTGGCCAACCATTCGGAGTAGTAAACCTTTCTAATGAAGCCTGCATCTAACAGCTTATGGACCTCTTCGGCTATGGCATTGTCCTTTTCTTAGCGAAGACTCATTTTCTTTGGCAAATGGGTGGAAAGGATGGGGAAACATTGAGTTGGTGGACCATGATGCTTAGGTCAATCTTGGGCATATCTTTATGGCTCCAAGTAAAGATGTCCAAGTTGTTTCATAGGAAAAGAATCAGCTCATCCCAGATTGAAGGGTTGGCTTGCGTGCTAATGTGAGTGACCCGATCTAGGTGTCCTTCGTCCAAGGAGATGGTCTCCAATGCCTCTGTCAACTCTACATTCACTCATCGCTCTTCAATGTTCATGGTGGTTACTTGTTCATCCATCTCCAACATGGCCACATAGCATTCACAAGCTGCCACCTAATCTCCTCCAGCCTCTCATATCCTATACTCTGTTGGAAATTTCAATAATAGGTGATATATGGATATGGCTACCCTCCATGCATTGAGCGTTGGTCTCCCTATGATGGCATTGTAAGCTGATGAGTAATCCATTACCAAGAAAGTGACATCCCTTGTAATCTGCTAAGGATAGGTGACAATGGTGACTGGTAATGTGATAGATCCGACAGGTATGACCTTCGTTCCACCAAAGCCCACTAGCGGGCTTCCGCTGGTGTGAGTTGTTCCCTACCGATCCTCATCTGTTGGAAGGCTGGATAGTAGAGGATGTCAGTTAAGCTTCCATTGTCCACTAGGACCCATCGGGTACTGAAGTCTACAATGGTCAGATTGATTACCAAGGCATTGTTATGTGGGTGATGGACCCGTCGAGCATCCTCCTCAGTGAAGCTGATCACTGGGTCATCCATCCGAGAAAACTTGGATGAGTGACCGGTGAGCTAGACATTTTGCACCATTCGTAGGTATGTCTTCCTTGCTTTCTTTGAAGATCAAATCATTGTGCCTCCCCCAACGATCACTCTTATTTCTCCAAGTGGGTCCTAGGTTGCTCTTCAACTCATCAATTTAGTTCTTGGTCCCTTGGTGAGTTTTCTCCTGCCCTTTCTCGCCCTACGAATCGTTACAATTTTCCTTGCCTAATGAAGGATTTTATCTGTTACTTTAGGTCGTAGCAATCGGAAGTGTCATGCCCATAGTCGCGGTGGAAGTGACAATATTTATTCCTTGGTCTTCGATTTGGGTCGCCCTTTAGCTTACCAAGCCATACCAAAGTGAGGCCGTCCCTGATCTACATCAAGACCAAATCAAGTGGGGCGTTGAGCAAAGTGAAGTTAGTCATTCGCCCTGCGGGGGGTCTTGACCTTCATTTGTCCCTTCTTTCGCCTACCCTGGCTACCTTTCTTCCTTTCTCCGGATAGGTATAGTCATGCTTCTCTCGCTTCTTCAGTCCGCTCCCTCTATCGATCATGACATCCTCAGCGTTCATATACTTCGTGGCTCGGTATAGCATGTGAGCCATGGTCTTCGAGTCATTCTTGTAAACTAAGAATAAGAACTTTCCAAATTGAAGTCCATTGGTGAAGGCCGTGACCAAAACCTTATCATTGGCTTCGTTAATTAGTAGTGCCTCCTTGTTGAATCAAGTGACATACGACCTCAAGCTCTTGTCGTCCCACTGCTTGATGTTTAGGAGGCTTGTCAAGGATCTCTTGTATCATTGACCTCCAATGAAATGTGTGACGAAAAGCCCATTCAATTCCTTGAAGGTTGAAATGGTATTGGGAGTTATCTTGATAAACCATACTCAAGTTGGTCATTTGAGTGTGGTGGGGAAGGCTCTGCACATGATCTCATCCGAAACTCCTGGCAAATGCATTAGGGTTTTAAATGATTCCAAATGGTCAAAGGGGATCCATCGTAGGCTTCCACTTGAGGCATTCTAAACTTGGCTAGAAAAAGGAAAGATGTGACCAATGCAGTGAAAGGAAAGTCGATACGATGGACTAGTTCGTCCAAGCTAGTGGACACTCGACCCATCAAGGCATTCATCATCATATCCATCTTCTCTTTCATCGTCTGCATCTCTTGCGCCATGCACAATATGCCAACTTCCAACTCGGAGGGACAACTAGTATCTTACTGGTCTCATCTACCGATGGCATTGCTTTCCTCTTGGTCGTCCCTCTCTTGATGGTCATTCGTTGGGGGACGATCGTTGTCACGTTCATCCCTATTCTGCTCGTCGTTCTAGTCATTCAACTCCCAATCATTTTATTGCTCCAACTGTCATTCTAGCTCGTGGTTCCATTGAGTAAGCTGTTCAACTACTGCGGCTAGGGTTTGCACTTGCCTCTCCAATGCATTGGGCGGATTCCTGGTCTCTTGGCTGGTGTTAGCCATTAATCGTGTTTAGACCATGCAACTCTTTGTCTCTAGAACAGCGATGCAGCTTATCACTCGCTCCCTACAGAAGGTGCCAACTGATGATGCACAAAAATCGTCAGTGAGTTGATCATCCAAACACCTACCAATGGGTGTACCTAAAGAACAAAAAAGAAGAACCAATCAAAGGGTACCGGTGGGATACCGACCAAAGACCCTCCAAAAGTTAAGTCAGTGATAGAAGAACCTCCAAGAACTCAAAAGTGTCAAAGCTAGGGAGAATTCACGTACCTCAAGAGGGGTAAGGTTTGTGGCTTATATAGTGGTAGAAAGCTAACTCGAATCCCTTGATATGGGGGAGTTTCCTTGTGGGGAGAAGGCCCCTAAGATACTCGAGATCATCTTTCCATTTATAAGAGATCTGATTGCGCGGTAGGGCCTTTAGTCTTGGTGTGCAAGTAATTTCTATGTAAGAATGTGTGGATGGGCCCCACACAACTGTGGGGAAACCCTAAGGGAGGGTTCATTCGGACCAAGGATTGTTTGGCCCAACGACCCTACAGAGGGTCGTCCCTCGTTGGAGTTGACCGTCCCTCTAGGACTGGTCGTCCCTCGTAAGGGTTAATCGTCCCTTTTGAGAGGCGATTTTCTCTTCTGAGTTTCAATCGTCCCTTTCTAGGGTAGGTCTAAAATTTTCCTCATCAATCATGTTTTCAAGTTTGCTTTTTCATGTCAAGATTATAGATTCTTATATATATTACAATCTACTCATGATCATACATGCATGTTCATCATATTTCATCTTATTATGTCGTGCTCATCATGTCACATTTAGCATGCTAATCATAATTCAACCCATATCATCAAATCAAATGAGAACATGTTATGTGCAAAAAATTAAAAATATAGAGAATTTTATACTTGTATGCACTACCTGTCTACCTCACATAAGGGACTTAGTGGCAGATTATCTTCAAAGATGGATAATCCTTTGTTGGAGATGTTGCTGCTATTTCCTCCCTTGCTAATCTATGGACTCTCCCCCCACTCCTAGTGAGGGAGAGTTATGCCTTCACTGCCTCGTATGATGATTTGGTGGAATGACAATCTAATGCCTTCAAATTTTGTTGGTTGTATGATCTTGAAATGTCTTTGAAGATATGGGTTTGGAGGAACTGTTGATGGTTTATGTGAGTAATATCTAGAAATTAATTATGGATTTGGGGATTCTGTTTCTCAATTGGTATCTTCAATTTTTGGTCCAAGTGTAGATTGACACTTTTGACTTATGTTGCCACTTTTCATTTTAATCCGATTCTAGCTCTTTTTTCTTTTTCTTTTTTTTTTTTACTTGTTTTCGTATAATGACGAGTTTTAAACTACTTTTTAAGTCATTTTGTGATCAAATTATCCCAAGAGATAATTAGTCTTTTTAATTTAAATTAATTACCATAACATTAGAATTATCTATTGCATTTTTGTACATTTTTTACTTTATGCTTAAACAACAATTTCATTTCAAGAGTGTTTATCAAATAAAATTTTGATGAGATGGACATGGCTGGCACGTACAACTAAAACTAGAAAACAATATATATATATATATATATGGTTGAAGTTGTATCAACAAACAGAAGTTCAATAATCCTTCATCTTTTAAAATGGCTGTCTTTCAAGAAATGAAATAATAAAATGAGGTTTACAAAAACACAAAACACAGCTGCTTGTTTATTTTGCTGTTCTCCCAAGTAATGGATTTTAAAGAACACGATTTTGGGTAACTTTGGAGCTAGTCAATATTTTCTGGTATGCACACCAATTGAACGAGGAACAATACAAATCCGACTGGCTTTTCATATCCCAAGTACAGTTTCCATCAGCATTCCAATGTGCCTGAAATGCTTGTATCTTCACGTACCAGCAAATATGACTTCACACTACAAATTTGGCGGCAGATGATTTTGCATCTTCCTTCGGTGAATCGGCTGGCACATCCATAAAAGTAAAAGCGATTATAATTTATAGGGCAAATGGTCCAGAAAGTGGTTATATGACTCACTGCAATATAATATATTGGGTAAAATATCATTTTCATCCCTAAAATTTCATAAAAGTTCGTTTTTCGTCCCAAAACTTTCAAAAGTTCTTTTTTCATCCCTAAATTTTGCAAATGTTTCTTTTCATCCTTCTATTTATGTGCGTTAATTTATGTACTACGTGGCTTAATGGAGTGCTGATACAGTTTACAACTTGGACCAAACTAATTTATTTTTAAAATTATAAACACATGCCGCACAATGATTGGCACACGTGGATTAAAAAATTTTGCTGACAAAAATTTGCCCCACACCCATAACCCAATCTAATCCTCAATCTAATCCCAAAAATTACAAATTTTGAAAGGCTGAAAAAATAGCCTAAAACCCCCAACACCATTGCCTTGTCCCACGGCCTAAATCAGCAACCCAAACGGTGACCCCAACCAGGAGATGAAGTACTGCTGATGAAGTACAGCAACTCCCACCACCAATTATAGAGAAATCCATATTAAAGTTTCAACCAAGACATGGGTACATGGGTACAGAGCTTAGCTATCCAACAAATTTCAAACAATACAGCAAGAAATTTGCCAAAAATCAAACACTAATTCAGTAATAACTTCACTAAAATTCATAAAAAGAAAGACAAAATTTTGTCCTCTTTCAATACAAAACAACACCATTTCAATATCAAACAATACGCACTCATATCAAAATTTTGGTGTACCATGGACTAATCTTCAAAACAAGACAAGAATTCAGGTAAATTTCAAGTAAAGAAAAAAGAAAAACCTCAACCCCAGGATCAAAAACAAAGGGGGCCAAAACAAAGTTTTCTAATAAACCTCCAAGGGCAACTTTCGGCCATCCCAAAGATGCCAAAGAATCCTTCAAAATTTTCTCTTTTACTCCAAACCAAACCAAGCAAGTCAATCTCTAAAATCCCTAGTGAAATTTTAATCAAGCAAAAGAGTTTCCTTCCTCAGAGACTTTCGAAGAAGTAAAGGAAAGTGTCTTTTCTTCTGTGTTGCTTCAGAATCTTTTAGCTTCAACAGCGGAGGAAGGCTACCACTGAACACTCTGTCTCCAGTACTCCGTCACTAGGTTTGGCTTGCCGGTTCTGGATTTCTAGTTGGGGTCGCCAATTGAAGCCGCAGTACTGGCGTTGGGGTTTCACCGTTTTAGCCTTTCAAATTTGGAGATTTTTTAGACTAAATTGAGTTTTGGATTGTGATGTGTGGGTGTGGGGGGCAAATATGTCTCACTGAAAAATTTTAATCCACTTGTGCCAATCATTTTGCACCATGTGTTTAGGATTAAAAACAAATTAGTTTGGTCCAAGTCAAATACCATGTCAGCACTTCGTTAAGCCACGTAGAACATAAACAGGATGAAAAGTAAAACATTTTGCAAAGTTTAGGGACGAAAAAAAAAAAATTTAAAAATAAATAAATAAATAAACTTTTGAAAGTTTAGGGACAAAAAATGAACTTTTGTGAAATTTTAGAAACGAAAATGATATTTTACCCTAAAATATTTACTGCAAAATACTAAACAGAGAGCCAATTCTAGAAGTTCTAAAGATCAAAAAACTCAAAACATATGAGAAAGCCAAATGGTTGGCTGCTGCCATACATCACAATCCTCAAAGGAAACACTTCAACCCTTTACCAAGAGAGCTTAGTACCACTAGATGTCTTCAAATTGCAGCAAACAACACATAATAAAACGGCACTTCACACTACTAGAAAGCTTCCTAAACCCATCCTCTCAAATAGGAAAACTATCAACAACTGAACCGCATATCACATAACCCCAAAAAAGAGATTTTTTTTTCTTTTTTCAATATGAATCCCCAATAAAGAGAAAACGAGACCGTAGAGCTGAGTTAGTCATGCAGTGAAGAACACAATCTACTCTCTCACCATTAACTATGTACATTGTACATACAATACTGGTCTATAATAACTTTCACTCACTTTCTGAGATAATCTACAGTCTTAAGCATGCCAACACTGCTGATCAGGACTTTGGGAGGACATATAGTTCTACTTATATTGCCATAAATTATAGCAATTTAAAAATTAAAAACAAAAACGAAAACAAAAAAAACAAAAAAACAAAAACAAAAACACAAAGAATCCAATTCGCAGACTTCACTACCTTGCTAAGCCTCACATACTACTATAAATTCCCAATAGACCATCAGCCCAGATAATAAGCCACAATGGCATCTTTATTCATGACATCTTTGAAGCTCTAGCAACAAAAGTCTGAAAGGTATATCTTCCCCATCAAAGTCATGCTATACCCGAACTCATGGACCGTCCCTAACATCACTGCTAAAATCTTTTCAGAACTCTCCCCACTTACTCAATATACTCTTCCATAAGCCCACTCCATGGGAATCCCTCACACAGAACAGCATTGAGCCCAATCTACCCCATAATTCCTTCACTTTGTTCACACTTGGCAGCATCCATTAACGGTGAAGGCTATATAATTTAATGGTTTCGAAAGCGAGAACCTCTACTCCTCACGAAGAAATGAAAACTAAAAGTATTTAGCCCCTGTCCCTCTCTGATAGATCTACTAAAATCACCTTCAAAGCCATTCTCAAATTCAGCTCAACGTTGCATATACACAGTTAAGGGCCCCTTGGAGCCCAAATTCCATAAACCCTTAATAAAAGGGTTTAAGCTCAAAGCAAGAAAACAAGCGTACACAGATATATACAATCAAATACACATATGCAAAAAGAAATAGAGAATAGAGAGAGTACTGATTTTGGGAGCTGGGACTTCGCCATAGATGGCTTTGAGTCTAGCGAGCGGAACGAGAGCAGAGTCAGTGGAGGCTTCAGCGTAAAGCTTTTGCTTCCAATCCCACATGGACTTCTTCATGGCCTTGTTAGATTTGGTGAGAGAATCCTTCTCCGCCTCCATTGCTTCGATGTCCCTCTGCTGATTCACCGATCTCACGCTAAGCGCTACGAACGACCCCACTAAAAATATGTTGATCACTGTGTTGTTGTTCGTCGCTTTCAAAACTGTGCTCGCCACTTTGTTCGCCATTTCCATTTTGTTTTGTAAAGAAGAGAAACAGGGTCTCTTGCTAGGTTCGAAGAAGAGCCACTGTGCTTTGCTCACTGATTTCGGTGGAATTGGAGTTGAAATTTGAGTCTAATAGTGATAGGTCATCGAAGTGGGTCATGGGCTTAGAGCCCAAATCACGATTATCCAGCTTTATTTGAATTTGGTTGGACTTGGCTGTTTTCCTTTTTAGCCTTAATTACATTTTCAGGAAAAGAAAATATTTTCAAGTGTTTGGCTGTATTATGAAAATTGTTCTAAAAAATATTTTCATGTGTTTGGTTACATTCTGAAAATGCTATTTTCCTATTACTTTCTCACATTTTCTCAACTACCAAACAAATTTTATAATAGAAAATTTCAATCTATAAACTTAAAAAAACAAAAATCAAAACAACACCATTCATTAAACTCCACCGTTCGATCAAACTGAGAGAGGGAGGAAGAGAGAGTGATCAAAAATGGAGGGAAAGGGAGAGATCGATCTGGGTGATGGGTAACGACAAGAAGGTGACGAGACGGTGATGGGTAACAATGAGAGGGTGACGAGATTGGTCATGGGTGACGACGACGCCGATGAGATCAATTTTGGGTGGATCGGTCTGGGGTGATGCGATCTCGATGGGGTGTGATCGGTCTGGGGTGATGTGATCTTCAGTGGATCGGTCTTTGGTGGGGTGCGATCGGTCTGGGTGGATCGATCTTCGATGGTGATGCGATCTCGGTGGTGGTGCGAGATATATGGCTGCGCCGGTGCTGGGGTGCGATCGGGTGGATTGGTAACTCTCTCTCTCTCTCTCTCTCTCTCTCTCTCTCTCTCTCTCTCTCTCTCTCTCTCTCTCTCTCTCTCTCTCTCTCTTTGCATGTCTAACCCGAAAATGGTTTGTAGTGAAAATAGAAATGTAAAATTATTTCCAAGTCAAAGCCTCATTTTACACGGTCAACTGAAATGGTTTTACGGAAAATTTTATTCTCCATGCGCAACCAAACATGCACTAAGGTGTAAAACCATTTCCTGAAATGGTTTTACACCAAAACAAACGGAGCCTAAGCTTCTTGGACTCCGTTTGGATACAATTTATTTTATTAAAAACTGAAAACACTATAATAAAATATTTTTTAAATGTATAAATAGTGTTGTGGGACCCATTTTTAATTTTTTTTTCTAAATAAAGTGGTTGTGAGTCTCGTGAACAGTGCGTAAACAGTACTCAACAGTGCATGAATAGTGTACTTTGTCCCCTAAAGTTGAAACGCGTGCAAAAAAAATCGCAAAACGCCTAACGCAGGTTCATCTGAACCCAAACACATACTTACTTTACAAAAGTTATATAAAAAAACTTCACGTTTTCATAAAACATTTTAATTCAATATGTTCCAGTTAGCTCAACTGGTAAAGTCTCGGATGATTGAATAAGAAATCTGGGGGTTCAATCCTTGTTTACGGCAAGAACTGATTGGTGTCTTGGTCTGATGATAAAGAGTTATTATTAGGAACGGACGTCATAGCCATAAGTTGAAACTCTCTTAAAAAAAAACATTTTAATTCATAATAACCATAAATATATTACAATGATGCCTTTAATGAAAAACTCTTTGAACAAAACTGACATTTATTTCAACGCATGTTTATTACATATGAATATTATTTTACTCCAAACTACACAATGTCATACAGTTTAAAAGTATAATGCATAATGAGTATATGGTTTGCCAAAAACCTTGTAATTCGATTGCTATTCCTCAGTGAAATCTCCCCCTTCCCCAACTATTAAATTTTATATATATAAAATTTCAATTGAAATGTTTAAAAAATTTATGATTTAATTTTAAACATTTGGAAACATTACGTTTAATCTAAAACTACCATTAAATTATGAGCTTCGAAATGTATTTCATCAATCTTTTTTAAGATATTCGTTATTCAAAAGTATAAATGGCCACATGGCAGGATGATATTGGATCATAAGAATCTTAGTAGTGTCTCTACTTTGCCATTCTTCAAAACCAACATGGGGTAGGTAGGTTCCATACAAGACACAAGCATTTTACCACCCATATTGGGATGATGTCATCACTTATGAGGGTAAGAGAGATGAGAGAGTGGGGGGAGGGGAGGGAAGCATCAATGAGGGGTTTAAACCCAATACTAGTGTTTTGAATAACAGTGATGGTGTATGCATGGTGTATGCATTAACAATAGGGGAATACTAACGAATGCCCTTAAAACAATGGTTAATAATACATTTAAAGAAAGTTTTTATGAGAAAAAAATAATAAATGTTTTGATAATTTTTTCCATTTCCCCATTAAAGTAGTGTCAAAATTTTCCTAAAATAGATTTTTAATCAATACCTTAAGAACACCTGTTAGCATAATCCTTAATAATATGCATGTGTTTTATATGAGTTAATGTGTGTACTCTATATGGTTTAGAGTTTAGGTATCTTAGTCACGGTCCCTTTTTAAACCTTGAATTAAGACGTATCAATTATCATTGATCTATATACCATCAATTGCCTGTATAGTTCAACCGTTAAATGTATATATATCTTTATTGGGTTATTGAATACAAGATCCATAAATTTTGGGATTCCCGAGTCACACTAATTGGTGCATCACTCATTCTTTTTGAGTTTAATCTATGCGAAATCTATTAATTCATGTGCTTTATCATGACATTGTCATCCGTTGATATTCAACATGCCACCAATGTAGCCAAGTAGCCATCCTTCTGCCTTTGTATCCACTATTTGGACATTGGTGCAATCTTTCTCCAACATCCAACTGTGTTTGTTTGATACCATTGTTATCATTTTGCATGATTCATTCCACATTATACCCCAATATAGTCATTCATGGAATGAATTATCCATCTTGAGTTTGATAGGGGTTTTAATATATGCAAACTTTTTATATGACTTAATGTATACCCTCTATGATTTATTATGTATATTAGGTTATTGTAAGACACAAATTTTGTTGTTGTTATTGATAATTCAATAATTATAACGTGAGAGGGGATATGAATAATAGACATTTCCGTTAAAAATACCAAATAGATATTGTTTTATATATGTAACCTTTTTTTTTATTATGGAAATATATACATGACTCTTGGCTTATAAGACACAATTTAGAACAGTTAAGCGTAGCCACCTGTGGGGGCCTTTTCTAGTAGGATTAGGCTGCCTCCTGCGGCAATGGGCTGGGCTGCCTCCTGCGATGATGGGCCCTAGTGTTTCTGAGTAAGGGAGCTGGGGCCGGTCCAATTGTAACTCAACTTGGGCCGGTTTGTGCACAAACTTATGCCACACCTGCTAGGAGTAAGTTTACGGCAAGCCGAATCGTAGCAGGCAAGCTACGACAGGCTAGACTGTTGCAGAAGTTATGGCAGGCTAGACTGTTGCAGACAAGTTATGGCAGGCTAGACTGTTGCAGACAAGTTATGGCAGGCAGATATAATAATGACTAAAAAACAGAGTATTCCGTCTACTTAAACAGATTGCTATGTATTTCCTATTAGTAACACATGATTATAGTCACAATGACATCAATCACTAAGAAAAATAAAGAGAATAACACTGATTAATTTGTTATAGGCAGAAAATTAAGTTATAAGTTTCGTCTGCCGCAGCAAATCCAAAGAGGGGAGAACGCCTCCTCTCAATGCAAATAATCCCCCAGGAAGAGTCCTGTTATGGGAATTAATGGCTTTGAGGGAGTCGGCCCTGAATGGTTATAGTCCCACTGGGAAAGTTCTCGTTTGCGTTCTTTGGAGAAAGATGAGATTTTTGAAGGGGGAGAGAGGGAAGCCGATCTATTGGTGCATGCTCTTTCGAACTAACTCTCTTCTTTCTTTCTTAGTTTTCTTTCCTTTTCTCTCTGTTTTCGTTCTTATCTTTTTTCTTTTTTTCCTCTTGCTCTGTTTTTCTTTTCACCTTGTGGGATATCTCCTCTGTTTTTCGATCCCTTCTACAGGGCACGACAAGGGCCTCTTTATAGTGCCTGCCGTGACTAGTATTTTACTGTCTTCCCCCTTAACCGCCTTTGTCTGGCCTGGGTGTACCTGCCGACCGTACTGTGCGACACAAAACCCCTGCCAGACAGAGGCGGATTCATTTTGTCCTTCTGTGCACCGTGGACTCATTTTGTCCTTCTGTGCGCTGCGGCCTTTCCTGCCACGATGTTAATCTCCTCTCTCCTCACACTCAGAGCATGCACTCAACGGTTCCCTCTCAAATTGCCTCTTTTGGGTGGTCTATCATCCCAGCAGGACGTACCTCCCAAAAGAGGTTTGAGCAGGGACCGAAAATAGATCTTTTCCCCTCTCCCCACCACCAAACCACACCCCCTTTACCTCTTACCTCTGGCCCATGGCCCCACCATGTCCTATATTGGCTGGGTACAGGCTGGTGGTGCCTGGGCCTTGCGCGTGCTTTCCTTTCAAATTTGTCCAAGAGTCTGCCTGCTGCTCATGTGTCTGCCGTAACCTGGAGACTCTCAGTTTGTGTTTCCTGCCCTTTCATGCGGGCTTTCTTTTGGTCCTTCGCTCCAATCAGAAGCTGGGCTTCGTATGATGATGGGTTTTATATTTTCTTTGGCCCACCCTTGGTTTTCTTTGCTGCCTGCCGTGTTGGCTTGTAATTCCTACCGTAATGACTCAATCCTGCTGGGCCCCTTTTTGGGCCGGCCGTTTTATTCATTTTCTTAGTGGCCTATCATAGGCACTGTTTTGTTTCTTTTTACTCATGGGCTCCTATGTCCCTTTGTTTTCTTCTTTTGGGCATCCACGGCCCGTTTGCTAATTCTTTTGGGCTTCCTCGGCTTGTTTGCTAATTCCACACTCCCATGGGCTTTGTTACTAACTTCATTGGGCTTCCCCGGCCCAATAACCTTATCCTTATCTTTGGGTTTTATGAGCCTGCCATAAATCCCTTACTCTCTTAGTTTACACTACCTTGGGCCTGCAGCGACCCTTTCTCTCTTTTCTAACTCATACTCTGCCCATGGGATGCTATTTCTTTCTTTCCTGGCTTCTTTGAGCCCGTTTGCCTTTTCAAGGCCCATGTATACATTGTTGGGCTAGTGGCCCATTATTCCTGCCGCTTGGGCCTAATGGTCTTTTTTACTATTTACACAGTCAATTCCTTGTGGCCCTCATCATTGGGCCTTTCTTTCCACTGGGCTTCCACAAATGGCCATCAATACCACCTAAGAACTTCTCATCGTGGCTCTAAGTAATAAAGTCGAACTATATAAGCCATTTCCATCTCTCCCTAAATAATTTTTTTTTTAAACAATAAATAAACAAATCCCATAAAATAATTATATAATCAAAAAGTTATATCTAATAGGATAGAATCAATTTACATTTCCTATTGTTCATTTTTATTACAACACTTGATAAAAATTTATTGGATCAATTTAAATCTGTTTAAAAAAATGTTATGAATATCGTTTCAGTTTGTATATTAAAATGGAATGTTTTGGTACTGATTTATTTCATTGTACTGTTTTGGAATTATCAGAAATATATATTGATGAAGCACGAAAATCAGTAGGCTAAAATACTTCAGGCGATGGTAATGGCTGTGAATCCTGAAAAGAAAGAAAGGACTGTCAAAGGTGACCGGTGTGACTCGGCCAAAGACCCTCCAACGGTTAAGTCAGTTTTCTCTCTAGGACACAAGAAAAGAAAATAGTGAATGGTCAGAACTTACCTTGAGTGAATGGAATTTGCTCCTTTTGGGTTCTCCACCATGCTATTGACATTGCATGTTAACTTCTCTAGTTAACTCTTGATTTTGTTGCGTTAATTATACCATCGTTGCTGCCATGAACTGTAACTATTGCTAGACGATCATTGGGGGTGGTGGTGCACGATTTGGGTGACTAGAGGCGTTTCCACTCTCTTGGTGTCCTGGACACTGGCCATTGACCTCGTTCGAACCATGCAGCCTTTTTGTCTTGGAAAATAGAAAAGTTAATAGAAACTTCCTATTGTTCCCACAGACGACGCCAACTGATGAAACACGAAAATCAGTAGGCTGAAATACTTTGGGCTACGACAATGGCTGTGAATCCTGAAAAGAAAGAAATGACTGTCAAAGGTGACCAATGTGACCCGACCAAGGACCTTCCGACGGTTAAGTCAATTTTCTCTCCAGGACACAAGGAAAGAAAATAGTGAATGGTCAGAACTTACCTTGGGTGAATGGAATTTGCTCCGTTTATAAAGAGTTAGACGTGGGGTTACTTGTTTGGATCCATTATCATCATGGGTAATGTTGGTAGTTGACAAAGAAAATGGGTTACATGGGGTGTCATACATGGAATTTCTTCCACGTATCATGCAATGTGTCGTATTTTGCTCATGTGAATCTAATGGGGGATTTTCTTCAAAACTCACCAAGTATGATTTACTCGTCCATGCACAACTCGTCTATAGATATATTAATCTATGGAGGGTTCCCTTTATCATATGACTTGGTTGTTTATGGACAAGTTCTTATTCCTGGATGAGATGGTGTAGTTTCTTTTGTGTTGTGAACGACGACGCAAGGATGAATGATACTTAGCGCTCATCCTCATCATATATATATATATATATATATATATAATTTCATATCCTATTACTTACAAAAAAAAAAAAAAAAATCAACCATTATAAAACTTGTTATCTTAGAACTAATATGATTATTCACATAAACTACTATTATTTTATTAAAGTATACTAATTAATTCTTTTAATGAAAATACGGAACTTAGAAAGTCGACTTGCACACTGCCCAACTAGTTAATATTTTCAATATTTTTTTTATTACTCTTTTTTTCCTTACCAGCTGTTTCACTCTCTTTTCATTTTTTTTTTTTCTCTTGTATTTTCTCATCCACATACGTCTAGTCACACTTCTCAATATTTTTTCTTCTCATCTTTATCATTTTATGTTGTCTTCCTCTTTGTTTTTCCATTTGTATGCCTATTATAATAACTAAATAATAAATATTAATCCAAACTACTATTATTCAACCCAATGACAATAGACAACCAGTGCCTCATCTTATCTGACTTCTCCACTTCTCACTCAAGTTTGTTACCTTGGTTTTTTTGTTTTGCTTTTGTTTTTGTTGGAAGGTACGCTTGTTCATTTCATTTCTTTTTTCTTCTATTTTTATTTGATTAAGACTTTAGTTTTCCAGTCCAAATTCCATTCCGGATAAATCTTTAATTCCGAGCCAGTATTTACTGAAATAGCCCGAAATGAGCGAGAATGACCCAAAATTTTTTCTGAGTTGGAATAAGAGGGGTTACGATTTTGATTTGTTTACAGGTACAATATTTTCCAGCCTTTCCAACCGGAATGGAAAGAAATTGATAACATCAATAATTTTTTAATTGAAATTTCTTTTTGTTATTTTAATGAAAAATTGACACATCACCCACTGAATAAATAAAAGAAATGAACTAAATAAAAGAAAGGTGGAGGTCAAGCCTTAAAAAATATGCAAAAATACCATTTTGGTCCTTACATTTTGCGATCATAGTCAATTTGGTCCCTACATTTTATTAGTGGTCAATTTGATCCCTATTATTTTCAACTTGCAGTGAATTTAGTCCCTACCATTAACCCACTAATGGAAAATGCTTACATGGCAAACGATTTGCATTGTTGGTACGTGCGTGGTTATGTGAAAGACCACGCCCCCGTCCCATTTTTGAGTGTTAGGCCAAACCCACATGAATGGGTGGAGTCATGTTATTGCCTCTCAAAATAAAGTTTTGACTGATTATATTTTCCCCTTTAAATTAAAGGTTTTACAATGGAGTCGTCATTTATTTAATTATTGGAAAAAAAAAAGAAAACCAAAATAAAAAAATTCCTCATTTTATTAATTTGAAATTGAATTTATATTGATCATAGGAAATTACATGGCTTTGGTCTTATATACAATCTAAGGTAAAGTACATGGCTTTATTTCTTAGTTACAATCTAGAAATTGAAAATTATAAAGATAAGCATTTGATTTACTAACCCTTTATTTAAGTTCGGAGGCTATGTTATGAGGTGGGAAGGTGTTAGACACCCACCTTACCCAGTGAAACCGGTCTTCTAGATTATGGTGGCCAACATTCATATTATATTATCTAATATGTCAATCAATTTGCATATTAAATTTAATGTGTGTGCATGTGATAAATCCTAATTCAATTTATTAAGAATTGCACTTGGATTGAAAAATAAATTATAGTGAATGTGTGTGGATAGTGATATCCTAGATTCAAAGATTTGAAAGAATTATAAAATAAACATCTTTTTCATATTTTTTATGTAGATTTAAGATAAAAATCAGTGTTATGCATGAACATATAATGAACAACCAAGAGTATGTGAAGAACACATAAGAACATTTAAGAACGTTCAAACATAGTCAAGAGAATTTAAATAATTATTATCATGCTTTAATATTAAATTCTCATCATGGTAACATAAAAATCTAGTTAGGGAAATGAATTATACCTTCATGCGAGATCCATATGGTGGAGAATGAGACTTTTGGTAGAATTCCTAAAGGTGGAAGAAAATAAGAGAAAGGAGAGGGAGAGTGAGTCTCACTCAATACCTTGAGTTTTAGGAAGATCAATATGTAACAAAACTATTCAACTTCACTAGAACTCAAGAAATGAGTATTTATTTGTTTATTTATTTATTTTTTTGGTCCTGGAATGAAAGAGAATAAGGGTTTATATAGTAGTGGTGGAGAAAATATGAACAGAATGTCATTTAATGAAGGTTGACAAAGAATCATGAACCTAGACCTTATTTTAGTCTTTGGAGAAATCTGGTGCATTAAATGTAAAGATTGGTTGGAGTGAGGAGTAAGCAAAATTCGGTTTTCCCATATTTACTGTAATAGCTTGTAAAGCCAATTTCAAAAAATCATATCTTACTCAATTTTGATCAGAATTGTCTCATTCTTATGCTCAAATTGAAGCACTGGATGTCTAATTTCTAGAAAAATTAACCTTATTCACAGTTCAAAATATTCTGAGAGATATCAATGAAACGGTGAGCAGATGTCATTTGTTAAAAAATAATTTCAGCATAATTAACATTAATTGGTTCCAAATTAGTTTTTAATTAACATTAATAGGCTCCAATCACTCCCATTTTAGACTTAATTAGTTCCAAATTTACCATAATTAAAAGATAATTGCACAAATTACTTATTGAATAATTATTGTTTGGTTATCTAATCTAATGGTTCGATTAGGGCTTATGACCAGTCGATTTGATCATTACAACATGAATATCATTTTGATGAAATGAAATTAAGGATCTAATGGTCACAATTAAAATACCTATTTCCAATGTGAAATTACCCTGTTACCCTCCATGTGAGGTTAAATATGGGTTGCAAAATGGAGTGTCAACAGGCTAATATAATAATAATAAAATATGTGATTGCTACTAAAAAAGCCACATTAGCAAATTTTAAATTTAAAAAAAAATGCACCTCATAAAATGAAAAGTTTGAAATGATGAATTAATTTTTTTTAAAAAAAATTTAAAAAACAACTTTTCTTGAATGTTCTTAGCAACCAAACACTACTGATGGTGTTAAGAAAAAAGCACCTAGTCCTATATTCGTCCATATGGCTCGTCTGTTGAAAGATCAATCAGGACGAGGTAAATATATTTGATTATCCTTAACGTCCTTGATAAACTCGTCCGTCCATGGACGGACGAGGTTCCATGAAAACTCGTCCATCATCATAATTGTTTACTTGGACGAACTCTACAAGGAATATGGAAAACACATGCAGAGCCGTCCGTGATAGTCTCGTCCATCCTTAATAAAGAATGGACGGGTTCATTCTTCAGGACTACTGTGCACCAGGTTCTTCAATGATTGCTGTGGAACAAAAATACAATTGAGGTAACTTCTATGGCAGTTACGGAAGTTACCTCCAAATCCTCCAAACTCCTCAACCATTGGAACCGTTACGAAACAAATAACCGTTCCACACATGCTATATAAGCACTCTTCGATGAGAAGGTAAGATTATTCAGACATTTCTACTAAAAATAAAAAAGTTATTCTCTCATTACTAGGAATTACTGAAATTCGCTAACTTCATCATCGGAGGATTTTTGGTCGGTCCCCTCTGACTTACTATTTATTTTCAGGATTAGGCATTAAGATCATCAACGTTCGAGACTCACCAACCTACTGATTTTTAAGGAATTATCAGTTGGCGTCGTCTATGGGAAACGAAGATTCTTTTGCAGTTTTCTTTTCCGTGACAAAAGGTTGATGGTTCGAACCAGATCGAGGGCTACTAGCCCAGGCCATCAGGGAAGTAGAAACGTTTCAAGCAACCCTCATTGCAGTCCCTAATATGCACCGGTCATGTAGACATCATTTGCCCAACATGTGCAATCTATGGCAGCCGCAATGGCGGAGTTGACTCGCCAAAATCAAGAGTAAGAATGGAGATTAATCTGAGAAGGCAGACACGTGAAGAACGTGAAGGAGGAGGACAAACACAGAGTCATGATGATAGAGAAAATATTAAAATTGGAAGTCAATTACGAGGCACCACTTCACGAATGGTACCACACTTGAAAGAAGAAATGGACCAAATGAAGAAAGTCATGGAAGAAATGAAAGAAAATATGAGAAGGGCGAATCCTATAGAAGATTTGGTCCATAGAACCGATTCTCCCTTCACGGCTTCCATTAATGGCCACCCTCTACCTCCAAAATTCAAGATGCCTTCTCTGGATTCGTACAATGGAACGCGTGACCCGTTTGATCACATTGCTACTTTCAAGACAATAATGCATCTTTAGGAGGTTCCAAATGAAATTATGTGTAGAGCCTTCCCTACCACCCTTAAAGGTCCGGCACGAGTCTAGTTCAGCAAAATACCCCTGAATTCTGTAAGTTCTTTTGAAGAGTTGAGCAAGTTGTTTGTTAATAATTTCATTGGGGGACAAAGACACAAGCGTTCCTCGTCCAGCTTGTTGAGAATGAGAGTCTGCGGTCATTTATCACTCATTTCAACAGAGAAGCCCCGAGTGTAGACGAAGTAGATGACAAACTTTTATTGGCGGCTTTCCATAATGGGATGAATTCGGATTTATTTATACATAAACTCTATGAAAAGGAGCCTCAGTCTATGGCTGAGGTCGTCTATTCGGCTCAAAATTTCATGAATGCGGAGGACGCGATTATAGCTAAGAAGAGGAAGAGATCTGAAAGAATAGAAGGAAACCCCAGCCGACATTCTGAGCAGGGCCCTCGTCCAAAGAAGGGACGGACGGAGGAAAGGAAAGACCGAGACAATAAGAAGCCTGGCCCTTCAGCGTGAAATCAACAATACACCCCATTGAATGTGCCACTTGAACAAGTTCTTATGCAAATTAAAGATAATCCTTCCTTGAAGTGGCCGGAGAAAATGAAGGGAGATCCCAACAAGCGCAATAGGAATAAGTATTGTCGCTTCCATAGAGACCACGGGCATGATACGGACGAGTGCTTTGATCTAAAGTAGCAGGTTGAAAATCTTATAAGACAAGGAAAACTGAAGAGTTTCCTTGGAAGAGACCACAAGGACGAGAAATTGAAGGGTAAAGCAGAAGAATCGTCATGACCGCCACTCGGAGAAATCAGGGTTATCATAGGGGGAAGTTCAACAGGCCAGTCGTCTAAGTCCAAGAAGGCATACCTTAAGGTAGTACAAAGCGTCCAACTCTCTGGACGGTCACCAAGGGCAAGGTCCACAAACGAGCAGGTGATTGCTTTCACAGACGAAGATGTTGAGAGAATTCACCATCCTCACGATGATGCTATTGTCATCACCTTGCTCATTACTGACTACACAACCAGAAGAGTGCTAGTGGACAACAGAAGCTCGGCTGATATCTTGTATTATCCAGTTTTTCAGCAGATGAGGTTAGGACAAGATCAACTCCATCCAGTGAACTCCCCCCTAGTAGGTTTTGGTGGAATGAAGGTACAATGGGTACTATTTCCTTACCGGTAATGGTGGGGGCATACCCATAACAAATCACCAAGAATGTGAACTTCCTTGTGGTAGATTGCTCGTCCTCATACAACGCCATAATTGGGAGGCCAGCTTTGAATAGTTGGAAAGCTGTCACATCTACCTACCACCTGTCAGTCAAGTTTCCAACAGAACACGGAGTAGGGCAAGTACAAGGAGACCAATTAGTGGCAAGAGAATGTTACCTGGCCATGTTGGCCATGGACGAACAAGTTCAGACCATGAATATTGAAGAAAAGAGAATTGTAGTAGAGCCCATCGAAGCTTTGGAAAATATTCCCTTGGATGAAAGTAACCTTGAGAGGTATACCAGGGTTGAGGCAAATCTAGAAGAGAAGAATAAGAAGAACCTTATCCGGTTTTTGAAGAAAAACATTGATGTATTGCTTGAAGTCATGAGGATATGCCGGGTATAGATCTTAGTGTCATCACCCATTGTCTAAACGTATGTCCTTCCTTCAAGCCAGTATGACAGAAGAAAAGGGTGTTTGCTCCTGAGAGAGATAATGCTATCAAAGACGAAATTCAGAAGTTGATGGCGGCGAAATTTATACAAGAAGTGTATTATCCAAATTGGTTAGCTAACGTAGTAATGGTAAAAAAGGTGAATGGCAAATGGAGGATGTGTGTAGATTTTACTGATCTAAACAAGACTTGCCCCAATGACAGCTATCCATTGCCGCGTATTGATCAACTGGTGGATTCTACCACAGGTCATAAACTACTGAGTTTCATGGATGCATTCTCGGGATACAACCAAATAAAGATGGACGAGGCCGACCAGGAGAAGACGTCCTTTGTTACCAATCAAGGCTTATTCTATTATGAAGTAATGCCTTTTGGATTGAAAAACGCTGAAGCAACATACCAATGACTAGTCAACCATATGTTCCGTCCTCAGATTGGGCGAAACATAGAAGTCTTTGTGGATGACATGTTGGTGAAGAGTCTGGACGAGGGGAAACATCTGGACGACTTGCAGGAAACATTTGATACACTCAAGCGATATAATATGAAGTTGAATCCTAGCAAATGTGCTTTCGGAGTAGTATCAGGGAAATTCCTGGGATTTATGGTTTCACACAGAGGGATTGAGGCAAACCCGAAAAAGATTAAAGCAATTCTAGATATGAAGCCTCCGCAGAATATTAAAGAAGTCCAGTCTCTTACCGAGCGAGTTGCTGCCCTCAACAGGTTTGTTTCCAAAGCTACTGACAAGTGTTTACCATTTTTCAGGGTTCTAAAGAAAGCATTTGAATGGACGGACGAGTGCCAAAAAGCCTTTCAGCACTTGAAAATGTATCTCGTTGCAACACCATTGCTGAGTTCGTTCGTGATGGAAGAAGAATTGTTTTTATACCTGGCAGTGGCTCCACATGCTGTAAGCTCAGCATTGATAAGAAAGGAAGGAAAAGTACAGAAGCCGGTGTACTATACTAGCAAGGCATTGAGAGGAGCCAAAGGACGATATCCGCTGATAGAAAAGCTAGCTTTCGCCCTTATCACGACTTCTAGAAAGCTGAGGCACTACTTCCAAGCTCATATAATCAATGTCATGACAGACCACTCGTTCAAGAAAGCCATGAACAAGTTGGAAGCCGCAGGACGATTGATCCAATGGGCAGTTGAACTGAGTGAGTTTGACATCCGATACCAACCAAGGCATGCTGTAAAGGCTCAGGCCCTAGCAGACTTTATTGCGGAGTTCACACCAAGTTGCGGTGACATAGAGGGAATGGAAGATAGTAAGAAATAGGTCATCCATGTGAACGGTTCATCCACACAATATGCAGGAGGAATAGGAGTGGTTTTGCAATCCCCCAAAAGAGATAAGTTGAAGTATAAGATCCGTTTGCAATACCAACTGACCAACAATGAAGTTGAGTATGAAGCCCTCCTTAAAGGGTTAGAACTGGCTAAGTTTGTGGAAGCAAGGTCAATACTTATCCTGGGAGACTCTCAGTTGGTCATGGGTCAAATAAATTGGACGTATGAGGCAAAGGAAGGACGAATGAAAAAATACTTAGAAAAAGTATTATGTCTTGTGAAGAAATTTAAGGAAATAAATTTCGTTCAAATCCCAAGGGAGGAGAACATGGAAGCAGATGCTTTAGTGAAGGAAGCCTCAGCGACTGGAGCCATGGACGAGTTCAATGAAGTTCAATACGTCCCAAGTATAGATCTCCCGGAAGTGCAGCAAATAGAAGACAGAGAAAATTGGATGACCCCAATAGTATCATACTTGAAGGATGGAAAGCTTCCGGAAGGTAAGGATGAAGCCAAAAAACTCAAGGTTAGAGCAGCCAGGTACGTCCTTATAGATGAAATTCTGTACAAAAGAGGTTTTTCTCAACCTTATCTTAGGTGTCTAGCTCCAGATGAGGCGAATTATGTGTTGAAGGAGGTTCATGAAGGAGCTTGTGGAAATCACTCGGGAACCAGATTCCTCATCCACAAGGTCGTCCGTGCAGGATATTACTGGACAACTATCCAAGCAAATGCGAAGGCTTAGTAACATCCCAAGGCAACCATCCCAACGATTTAGTAACATCCCAAGGCAACCATCCCAATGATTTAGTAACATCCCAAGGCAACCATCAAAGTATCTCACCCCGATGATGGCCCTGTGGTCTTTTACTCAATGGGGCCTAGACATCTTAGGTCCTTTTCCAGTCGGAACTAGACAGATGAAGTTTCTAGTGGTGGGTATTGATTATTTTACCAAATGGGTAGAGGCTGAACCGTTAGCAAGTATCACACAACAGAATGTTAAAACTTTTGTGTGGAAGAATATTGTGTGCAGGTTTGGAGTGCCTAAGGTGTTAGTGTCTGATCATGGACGACAATTTGACAATACACTCTTCAAAGACTTTTGTGCACACTTCGGAATTCAAAATCATTACTCCTCACCCGCTCATCCCCAAGCAAATGGTCAGGCTGAAGTGGCAAACCGATCCTTGTTGAAAATCATCAAGACTCGGCTTGAGGGGGAAAAGGGAGTATGGCTAGATGAATTACCAGGTGTTTTATGGGCGTATAGGACGACAGTGAAAACCCTTGCGGGAGAAACTCCTTTTAAGCTAGCATATGGAAGCGAAGCAGTCATACCTGCAAAAGTGCACATGGCCAATCACAGGGTGATGATGTATCAAAATAAGGATAATACTGAGCAACTCCGTTTGAACCTTGATCTTATAGACAAGGTAAGGATGGATGCAAAGTATAGGATAGCGAAGTACAAAAACCTCATGGCTAGGCAATACGATGCAATGGTGAAGCCAAGAGGTTTCAACATAGGGGATCTCGTCCTGAAAAAGGTCTCTTTGGCAACCAAGGACCCAGTTCATGGGAAATTGGGTCCCAATTGGGAAGGACCCTATAGAATTATCAACTATAAAAGGCAAGGGTCTTATTACTTGGAGGCCCTAGACGAGAGAAAATTAGAGCACCCTTGGAATGTGGAGCACCTGAGGAGGTACTATTAGTAAAAGTAAACTTGGACGAATATTACTATGGACGAGCTGGGAGTTGTCTGTACTTATGTTCTATTTATGTTAGATGTTGTGTGTTTAATACTGCTACTATGTTATCTGTGTTGTGCTCATTTATGTTGTGATTATGGACGAAGTTATGGAGTTTGTACTAATTAAATAAAAAGGCATTAGCATGTATATGCCTTATCTGTGAACAATATTTATGTTATGTACAAAATGTTGTGTTAAATGTGAATTTTAACTCTCCATGCTTTTTTCGTTCAAAGTTAACCCGTAAGGAGGTTAAAGGTTCAAGACGAGTAAATTCTCTGGATGCAAAGATGTAACGTCTAAATTTTCTTGAAGAAAACAAGAAAAAAAAAAAAAAAAAAAAAAAAAAAAAAAAAAAAAAAAAAAAAAAAACTTAAGTGTACTCGTCTAACTCATGGACGAGGAAAAGTTGTAAAATATTTCGTTCAATTTAAGATGAGAATTAAAGGCCAACTATAACAATCTAATCTTTGGACGAGTGAAAGTTAGGCCAAAAATAGGATAGTGCGTGAAATCAGCTTGCAAGTCTTAAGACGAATAAAGCTGAATAAAAATACCACCTGTAAAGACGAGCTAGATCAACAATATGAAAAATATATATATCTTCTCTACCATGGACAAGCCAAAGCAGAAATAAACAACAACATTCATCCACAAAGATAAACTTTCATCCGTTAACTAAATTGTGGACTTACTACGTCCAAAAACCCTTGTTAAATCAAAACATACTGATAGTTTAAGGCCTCGTCCTAAAACTATGGACGAGGCAAATGTACTTAAATTGCATAGAAAGGTCCCAATACAAAGGACCAAATAAAAACTACAAAAGAAGAAGAAAAACTACAGGGATTGCTAGTAAAAGTCTCGTCCTTAAGAAGAGGGGGCATTCGCATGTGGGTCGTCCTGAAGTAGCTGAGTGCTGCCATCGTCTTCCACATTGACGTCATCAAAGCCGGTCTGAATAAAAGAACTAGTGGCAGTAGTTAAGTTTAACTTGATTGAGCTAAAATCAACTTCAGGAAAGTTCTCAATAGGGTCCATTCTGAAGTCTTCAAAACCAGCTGCATAATTACGATCCAAAACGTCCGTATACGCTTTGGACGACTTGAATTCAGCCACAGCATCCTCTTTTGCTTTGGAAAGACGAGTACTTAGCTTGTTGTTCATCTTTTGCAAATGATCGATGTGAGTGTCTTTCTCCAATGCATCAGTCCTTAACTCCTCGATCAGCTTTATGTTTTCAGTGACTTCGTCCTTAGCTTTCGCAGCAAGCCCAGCCCATTTTTTGCAATCAGCGTTCACTTCTTGAATCCTTGTCTCCAACAGAATCCTCGTCTTATCCAGTTTCGTTTCCTGTCTGGACGCCGCCATAAAGTTTGACATGGCCTATAAAAAAGAAAAGAGAAGGGGATGGTCAAACAAAGAAAAATTGTTAAATAAACAAGGACGAGAACAGAATATGGATGAACCTTAAAGAGATCATGCACGCCAGAATGTTCAAACTCCTTTAAGCCCATGTCATAGCAGGCGCTAATGTCTTCGTCCAAGACAGCCATCTGAAAACGCTCCCAAGCAAGATCTTCATTTTCAATAATGTTTTTAGAGGTCTTCTCAGAAGGTTGGGACGAACCAGACGTAGTTGACTTGGACAAAGGAATCTTGGACGAAGGAGTCTTTGACGGGCTGGACTCAACTGGAGTGGACGAATCCACATCGACTACCTGTATGGGAGGATGAAACTGAGCAGGCTTAAACTTGACACTTTGGACGAACTATGCTTCGCTCTTTTGTCTCGACGACTGGGGAGCCCTTCCAAATCAAGATTTTTTGGTAAGGACTTTCTTTTGTCCCCAGTCATAGAATGAACCTGCGTTTGAATCTCAGGTTGATCCTGAGGCTGAGTCTCAGGACGCTTCCCCTCACTTGCTTCTTTTCCTTTATTCTCTTTCATTGTTGACATTCCTAAAACAAGATAATAAACAGATCAGGAATGTGTAAAAAAAAAAAACCCTTAAATATACAACTTACTTCTACGCATAGTAACCTCGTGTGCAATGGCCTCGTCTGATGGCTCAGGGCCCAAACCCCACTTAGCAAGACGTCTAAGGGTGACTAGAGAACGAAAGCTCCTGTCTGCGTGAAGACGAGCTCTATGGACATGGTCACGATGAAACTTACTTAAAGATGGACGTTTGATAGCTATAATGAAATGAGTAAACGAAAGTTAGAAATTGCAAATAAATCAAATAGAAGAAGAAAAATAAACAAGGGGAAGGGATGTACCTTCAGGACGAAGGTTCCCTAAGTTCCCAGTATAAGGAGGAAAGGGATCCCTGCCAACGTCCACAGGGTTCCCTGTCCAAAAACCAGAGACAAAGATGTACTCCGTCTTCCATCCTCTATCAGACGAAGCTAGGGACTTGATTAGCCGACAATCATTCCCCCTAGTAGTGAACTGGTAAAAACCCTCAGATTGACTTATCTCAGAAGGTTTGTAACAATAAAGGAACTCGTCCACAGTAAGAGGACGATCCCTACCAAAAACTTCCTTCCACAAAATTTGCATGGAGATAACTAATCTCCACGCGTTAGGATTGAGTTGACAAACACCTAAGCCCAATCTAACCAATAACTCTCTAGCAAATGCATTTAATGGAAATCTAAGACCACCTAAAAAATAAGCTTCATATACACCTATACCAAAACGAGGATTACAACACCACTCTTTACGGACGGGTAACCTAGAGTTGAACTCAACCGGAATTTGATACCAAGATTTAAGATTATTAAGTCTTTGTTCATCCATCTTGGAATGAACGCCCACTGCACAACTAAAAACAGTCTCTTCCTCGTCCGTCGGGTTGGATGGGGGGACACTGGACGGGAAACCAGCTTGAGAGCCAGAAGCTCTCCTAAGTTGTTCCTAGATGATCTCAATAGGAAACCCAGGGGCCCCAGAAGAATAGTTCTCGTTTGTACTTCCTCCACTAGCGTCACTAGAACTAGACCTATCACTACTATCTTCACAATACTCGTCTATAGCCTTATCAATACTATTAGTAGATGAAGAAGCAACTGACATTTTTGACAAACTCAAAACCTAAAGACGGAGAGAAGAAAAAGTACCTGGCTCTAGATGGAAGAGGACCCTAGACATGGAGAAACTCCTAGACGAGGTTCTAGACGAGAGATGTCAAGGAGGAAAATCTCTGAAATGAGAGAGGATAAGCGAGGTATTCCACTATTTATAGGATAGTGATCTGAGCATTTAAAACGACACCATCAATAAGAAGTTGACACGTGGCACCTACCTCGAAAAGCTAAATCGACGAGACTAGTCGCCAATACAAAAATGACACGTGGCATATCAATTTATTGACACCAACTGTATACATCTAAGGACGTGTCGGCAGCATACCCAATTTGTTGGACGACCCATGTGGACGAGGGGGGAACTGATGGTGTTAAGAAAAAAGCACCTAGTCCTATATTCGTCCATATGGCTCGTTTGTTGAAAGACCAATCAGGACGAGGTAAATATATTTGATTACCCTTAACGTCCTTGATAAACTCGTTCGTCCATGGACGGACGAGGTTCCATGAAAACTCGTCCATCATCATAATTGTTTACTTGGACGAACTCTACAAGGAATATGGAAAACACATGCAGAGTCGTCCGTGATAGTCTCGTCCATCCTTAATAAAGAATGGATGGGTTCATTCTTCAGGACTACTATGCACCAGGTTCTTCATTGATTGTTGTGGAACAGAAATACGATTGAGGTAACTTCTATGGCAGTTACAAAAGTTACCTCCAAATTCTCCAGACTCCTCAACCATTGGAACGGTTACGAAACAAATAACTGTTCCACACATGCTATATAAGCACTTTTTGATGAGAAGGTAAGATTATTCAGACATTTCTACTAAAAAGAAAAAAGTTATTCTCTCATTACTGGGAATTACTGAAATTCGCTAACTTCATCATTGGAGGATTTTTAGTCGGTCCCCACCGGTCCCTTCTGACTTACTGTTTATTTTCAGGATCAGACATTAAGATCATCACCGTTCGAGACTCACCAACCTACTGATTTCTAAGGAATTATCAACTACAATTTAGAAAAATACAAAACTCGACAACCACCATAACCACAACCACTACCGCCACTACCACTGCCACTCTCCACTAACACCTACTATCCAAACACTACCAAATACATATCCAAATTATGCGATGAAATGCCACAAAGAAAATTCTTAAACATTACCAAACATGTTTTAAAAAAATCGCAGACTAGCTTTCACAAAAGCATCTCCTAAACAATGTGCCTGAGCTTTAAACTTTAAACTTTAAACTTTAAATTTGAAACACAAGCCCACTTTATATGAAGTAGGAATAAGGCAGTGGAGTTGAAACACATACCCACACTTAAGAACTTAAAAATTTGAAACACAGACCCACTCTCTTTCTCTATTAAAGTATTTCAAGAAAATTTAAAGGATTTTCAAATTAGGTTAAATGGAGTTATATTTTAACAAGACATAGACCTCTCTCTCTCTCTCTCTCTCATAGTTTTGCATAGACCCACTCTCTCGTTCAAGAGAGTCCATTCGAACTTGAGAGCTATCCTCAAATCCAAATATCTCTTCGCCATTTGTGAAATCACAAGAAACCTATCTAGCAAAAGCTATTCAATTTTTAACTTTTTAAAATCACTTGGCTAGGTTTTTTGTTTGGTTGCTAATAAAATTCAAGAAAATTTGAGGATTTTTTTTTTCATTCATTTAGTTCTCTAATTAATTCATTTTCAGTTTTTTGTGAGACCCATTACCTAAAAATTGGGTTGGTTATGTTTTTGTACTCAATATTCATTTTCAGTTTTCAAAAAAAGTGGATTTGAATACAAAAAATGAATATAACTTTTTCAGCTTTTCTTTTTCTGTGAATATGAATACAGTGTCATATTTATAAATATTGTAAAAACAATAAGTTACTTTTGTTTAAATGATGTGATGTGTGTGAGTGAGAAAAATTAATGTGAAAATAAATGTTTTTTGCTATATTCAAATTCAAGAAGTGAATATAGAATAAAAAAAGAAAAAGAAAAGTTGACGCAAGGCCTGGATTTCAATATTTTGTTTTGTTTTAAAATTTTGGGCCCGTTTGGTATTTCTATTTGAGCAACAATTTTACACCCCAAAAGTTGGAAACGATTTTGAATTTTCAAAATTTAGGAACTTTTTGATAAGGTATTTTAAATAACAGATTTTAGTATTTAAACAACATTATATATATTTACATATATTTTTTTATCCACATGTATTTATAAAAAATACAATTTACGTAATAAGAACATCGTTACCAAACTATCCTTACCGTCAAAAAGTCCCTTGGTATCGGTACTTGGCACAACTGGAGCCATCAATATCATCCAGCACGAAGGGAGTATTGCATTTGCATTACGTTCTTAATTTTTAGCCGTTGGATCTACTGCATCAGGCGCGTCGTTTCACGCTCGGCCAGGCGTGATCGTCCACGCTCAAAATTGAATAAAAGTGAAAAATCCTCTCACACTCCCCACGCCGCTCTCTTACAAAAGCGCAATTTTCGGATTCGAGCAAATGCAAACGAAGACTTCCATTTTTATAATATTTTCACAATAAATTACATGTAGATAGTTATTAATTTATTATTATAAAAATATTTTCGCAACAAATTATACGGTTTTGGTGATTAAACTTATTATTACTTATCACGAGTACAGATTTGAATCTTACGTATCATTTCTCAGTGCGAATGAGAACAGCGCGAACCACCAAAACCGAAAGCCCTCTCTCTCACTCTCACTCTTCTCCTCCCTAACCGAACTAGGGTTTCACCTTCACCGCTTCAATGGCCGAGTCCGCGTTTCAACTCGTTTCCGAAATCGGTACCCAACTCGGCCGCCAAACTCGCTCCGGCAAGGATTCCCTACTCAAATTGCTCAAAGTAAGCTATTATTTCTGTTTTTTTCTATTTCTAAACCATGCGTACTTTGTTTGCTCTTGATTAACCCTTTTTCTATCTATAATTTGACGATATTTGCTTTACCTTTTGATTCGTTTGTGCGCGTCCTTTTCTTTAGGCATTTTCTTGTTTTTTGGAAGTACTTTTTTCTTGCTTTTGATAGCAACTTCGTGCTGGTTTTAATTAAATGGTATTCTATATTTTGTTTGCTTTTGATTAACCGTGTTTCAATCTGTAATGTAACGATATTTGCTTTACCTTTTGGTTTGTTTGTGTTTGTGCGTATCTTTTTCTTTAGGCATTTCCTTGTTTTTTGAAAGTACTTTTTTCTTGCTTTTGCTTTTTTCTTGCTTTTGAAAGCAACTTCGTTTGTGCGCGTACTTTTCTTTAGGCATTTTCTTGTTTTTTGGAAGTACTTTTTTCTTGCTTTTGAAAGCAACTTCGTGCTGGTATTATTATTATTATTTTTTTTTTTTGCGGCATTTTCTTATTGTTTGAAAGTACCTTTTTCTTGCTTTTGAAAGCAAATTCGTGCTGGTGTTAATCAAACAGTATTCTACATGTTGGAGTTGTGTGAAGTGTTTATGGTTTTGTTTTGCCCTCTAATTTTGTGAAGTAATAGAAAGTTTTACCTGATGAATTTCTGGTTGGTTTGGGATTAGGATAAATATGTTGTGAAATATAGTTCTTGGTGTTGATTCTTGTTGGCTAAGTCTGATTGTGTCTCTGTCAGATGTGAAACTCCTTCGATGTGGCGAGAAAATGTGACCGCAGTTCTATGCTTGTATCCCTAAATTGTAGACATAGCTAGTGTACACATAAAATGGAAATCATTATACATAAACAAGAGATTAAGTAGAATATTATGATATCCATTTAGGCTTGCTTTGTCTTTGGTCTGTATTAATCATGTTGGTATTCCCATGTGTACTAAACCTGTTTCTAGTGTACATACCTTGTGCAACATAACTACTGGCTGATGCAGAATTATATTTTGGTTTGTCATTTATGTGTATCAAACATGTGAGTAGTTTCAATTTGATATGTGTCCCTCTCAACATAATGGCCAAATTGTGGGTATGCAGGGTAGCTTCGTGCACTGGTTACTATTTTTTTATTGCTGAAGGTTTTCTGCCAAAAGAATATTTTTATCATTTGCTTTATTTGTTTGGTATTTGTTTTTTGCAGCAAGCTGCAAATGCTTTGTCAGAAATTGAACAGCCTTCAACGTCTGAAGCTGCAAGGAAGTTAGAAGCTATTAAAAATCTAGAAGTTTCCACAAAACCACTGAGGAAAGCAATTGTACATGGCCTTCTTCAGCATAAAGATAAGGAAGTTAGACTTCTAGTGGCCATCTGTATTAGTGAAATATTTCGGGTCATGGCGCCTGAACCACCTTTTGAAGACAAATATCTTAGGGTAACAAGATAAATATTTATTGCTTTTATATCTTCTTTAGACACCCTGTGGATGTTTGTATGTGTTACTACATGTGCCTGATTTCACTTCCTGTATGCCGATATAGGAAATTTACCCCGATTCTTTCATTTCAGGACATTTTTAAGCTCATTGTCAGTATCTTTGCTGAGCTAGCTGATACCGCAAGCCCACATTTTTCAAGAAGAGTTAAAATATTAGAGACTATTGCACGATGTAAATGTTGTGTTATAATGCTGGATATTGATTGCAATGATCTGGTTTTGGAGACCTTTAATACATTTTTCTCAGTTGTGAGGTGAATATCCTTCCTCTCTCTTCACTTATTGTATTGAAAATTTCCCCTCTTTAAATTACTCTTTTGGTATTTACATAACACACATACACACATATATATATATATATATATAGGTGTAACTTTTATCATGTTATACTACTCAATAAATTTCTTATACCTTCTACGCTTGCAAGATATTAAGATGATAAAGATCAATAACTATCCGATCTATAAAATGGTTAAATTTCAAGATTTTGTTCTTTAAAATCGTACTCAAAACATGAGTTCTTTTATTTATAAGTATACTCAAAAGTCAAAACATGAGTTTATTGTCTGTGTGTGTGTGTATGATCCTTCTTATAATAAATTCCTTTTGGTACTCACGTGGCACAACTCAAACACAAAGAACCTGCCTAATTTCAGTATTTGTAATTTTGTGATTTAATTAGTTGTGAACAAATTATACACCTTGATATATTGTAGAATGATTCTTATTGTATTAAATGCTAGTTATTTATATCTTATGGTGAAGTGCTAGATTAAGTATCAAAAATAATGATATGCTAGTTAATTATTTGGCTTTGAGCATATTTTATTGGCTTCATCTTGATGATATCAAAAATGATGCCTCTACATTTTTTTTTAATGTAGAGAAAATCACCAGCGGAGTTTGATTAATCATATTATTTCTATAATGACACATATTATTAATGAAGAAGCTTCTCAGACACTTTTGGATGTGATTTTGCGGAAACTTGTAAAGGATGGAAAGGTATGTCATAAGTGACTTTGTTTTGGATTCCTGTTGGTCATGGCTATATTCTGTTTTTTTTGCATATTATACTTTATCTTCTTTAATATAAATGGACTTTAGATGACTCAATCAAAAATATTGTCCTTAGCATTGCAATGCATTATTGGATTGAGACAAATAGAGCTTTGTGCAATGCACATTTGTCTATTTCCATTGATATGATTTTTTAGAAGGTTCAGTTGTGGTGGAAAAGGTTTTTTACATGTATTCTCATTGTTTGGTCTTTTGGTGTTTATGAGGGTGTCTTTTGTGTAGTTTTTGTGGTCAAATATATGATGTTCTTTTCCTTGTTTGAGAAAGGTAATGCTTTAGAAATGTATCAGAATTCTTTTTTTGATAAGTGTATCAGAATTCCCCTTGAAGCACTAAAGAAAAAATTTCAGATTTCCTGTGATGGCTTTAGGATCTAGAGAATTTGTGGATCTAGGGTTTAGGAGATAAGCATTCTAGAATTTAAGGTCAATGTTTAGGAATTAAAGGAAGTTTGATGAGTTTTTGATGCCTATTTGGTAGAGAAACCCCATGGAGTTTTAGGGTTTGATAGGTAAGAGGAAGCACTTGACTTAAGCTTGAAAGGAAGGAAAAAGAGAAATTTATGGCGTTGAGAAGCAGTTTGAACTATGAACAGTACCTGTGGCATGAATAGTACTACAAAAAACAGAAGAAGAAAGAGAGGAGAAATTTGGAAAAGAATACATGAAGGCTAATGTGCTTCAATACTCAAAACACTTAATATTGAGTATAAATCGACTTCCTTTTATTTGGGTACAATAACACACTTATAGACTCTAGATTTTAACTTTTTCTAATACAACTGAGGCAACTATGTTGACTAGTAAACAAAAAACTTGATAAGGTAATACCTAATAAAAGTCTAACTTAGACTCTAACACGAGGAAAGTGTTGAACTTCGTATTTTAGGTTATTATGCAATGCTTTTGGTTAATGTATACATTTATGCTTTTTCATGAGCCATTGTTGCAATTCAAAGTCTCACTTAACTTCCAACTGTATATGTTTATATCCCTTGTATGTTTTACAGGGTGCGCCGTGTGCTTCTTATCAGCTTGCTGTTTCTATTATCCAAAATTGTGCAGAAAAGCTTGAGCCATTTATCTGTGGGTTTTTAACAAATTGTATTCTGGATAGAGATGCTGTAGAGAATGAGCTCAAAGAATTTTACCATGAAATTATTTTTCAAATTTTCCAGTGTGCTCCTCAGATGCTTCTTGCTGTCATTCCAAACTTGACTCATGAATTACTGGTATGAATTCTGTGTGTGTGCTTGCTGGGTCTCTTCTCTGTTTTGTTCAGTTGGTGAATTTATCAATGCTTCTATACTTATTAACTATTTATTAACTATGTGCTTCTACTTGTAGACTGATCAAGTTGATGTCCGAATAAAAGCTGTTAATTTAGTTGGGAAACTTTTTGCACTGCCCAAACGGCATGTTGCACAACATTACCGTGATCTTTTCTTAGAGTTTTTGAAAAGATTCTCTGATAAATCTGTGGAAGTTAGAGTGAGCGCTCTACAATGTGTTAAAGCTTTCTACATGGCCAGTCCTTCTGGAACAGAATCTCATGAAGTTATCAGTAAGTTATGAGCAATCAAACTTGTACTGTTATGATGGAAAATCTCTTGATTCTGTTGTCTTTTGAATCTACTTAACACAACTGATTTGTTTAATGCTTACTAATTAAGCAGCTGCCCTTGAAGATCGATTGTTAGATTTTGATGATAAAGTGAGAACACAAGCAGTGATTGTTGCCTGTGATCTTGCCCAGTCGAACCTGAAATTTGTTCCCCCCAAATTAATATCTCAAACTTCTGAAAGACTTCGGGATAAGAAGGTAATTCTGCTCTATAAAGTTCTCCTGTGCCTCCGTACAGTTATTGACACCATCATGCTTTCTCTTTATGCAGATAATTGTTAGAAAGAAGGCCTTCCATAAATTGATAGAAGTATATCGAGATTATTGTAATAAATGTTCTGAAGGCCATATGACAATAAGTGACCACTTTGAACAGATTCCATGTAAAATTTTGATGCTGTGCTTTGATAAAGATTGCAAGGAGTTCAGGTCTGCTTTTTTAGACTTTGTGGTGTGTTGAACCAAGTTGTAATTATGATGACAGGTGCAACAATTATTTAATATTCTTCAGGTCCCAAAACATGGAGCTTGTTCTTGCAGAGGATTTATTTCCCGTTCTTCTTTCAGTAGCGGAGAGGACAAGGCACTGGATCTATTTATTTTCTCTTTTCACCCCTCTTCATGTAAAGGCATTGAACTCTGTCTTATCCCAGAAAAGAAGGTATCAGTAGTAACACGCTGCTATGAGCTGGCTGAAGAATGAAATTATTTACACGGTCTATACGTTTTCAGGTTGCAAAAGGAGATGCAAAGTTATTTGGCTCTACGAGAGAAAGAGAAGGTACAGATCATGAGTTTCCAAGTTGCTGTCAACAGTTCATATTATTAAATGGAAAAACTGTTTGCATGGTTCATCACCGTCCATAAATCTTGCTCTAATAACCAACTGAAGGCACACAATATTTTATATGATGTTTTGACTTGAGAATTTTTGATTTTATAGAATTAAAAGCATGTGATGATACCTAATTCTGAAGTTTCTATTTTCCCAATTGAACCTTAGATTAGTCAAGTTTGTTATAATTACCTGTACAGTCACATTACTGGACCAAATTACAGCGTCATTTAGTGTATTTCGTTGCACATGTGATTGATACTGCATGCAAGTCATTTTATTTCATGGTTCTAATTTTTTGAGCTTATTGTCAAGTCCCCCCCCCCCCCCCCCCCTTTTTAATATATTTTCTATTTTCTTACAAATTGGTGTTTATTGCAAGGAATCTGCAAGGTGTCAGCTTGTTTTAAGTAACGGGTTTCTTCTTCTTGGCTATAATTTTATAGCTTTGAATAGTTGATCCATTGGGAATGTGTTGTGCTACAAATTTTTTTTTTTTTTTTTGGTGGGTTGGGGGGGGGGGGGGGGTGAGGAAGGGGGAGACGTTGACAACAAATGATTTTAGGAAGAGGGGGAATATTTATTATGGATTGATTTTATATGTGAAAAAGTCACGGAGAGTTGGTGTTGCATCTTTTCCTTCATTGTGATATTGGTAGGGAAATGTGGTTTTTTTTTTTTTTTTATAGGTGTTGGGTTATGCCTAGCTCAGTGTTGGATCTATTATACTGTTGGAAAGGACACTTTGGCAAGGAACAAATATCAAAATATGGAAGGCCATTCCGTTATCTTTGATGGGATGTACATGGAGATAAGGGAATAATCATTGCTTTGATGGGAGGAGTTACCTTTGATGATGCTGAAGTTTTTTATTTTTGAAGGCATTTTTATCAGACTTCTGCATCTATCTCAATTCTCTAATTCAAACTTTAGAGTTTATGGATAAAATGAATTTTAGATAATACTTTTTGTGTTTTTATTTTCTTTTTGGATCTTCCTTTGTATACTTCCCATTTACTATGGTTGCATCCATTTTTGCACCTTTTAAAGGAATTTATTACTTACTAAAAAAAGGTAAATAAAAAAGAAATAAACTTTCGGAAATATGTGTGCAGGAGACTAGTTCAGAAGAGATGCAGAAGAGAATCAAAACTTCATTTATGAAAATGGCTGCATTGTTTCCTGATCCTTCAAAAGCAGAAGACTCCTTTCATAAACTGAACCAAATGAAAGATAATAATGTCTTCAATTCTCTGGCACTATTATTGGATGAGCTGAAAATTGCTGATGCTCAGACCATAAGAGTGAGTTTACTTTTTGCCTTTCATGCTTTTAATTGAACATACCATATGGAGTCCATTTTTGTCTTAAGAGTGCCATTGTCTTTAAATGCTCCTGTTTGATTTGTTAGGGTACTGATATTTGTTCGCTGGTTAGTATTATTTTGAGCTTCTTTCATTTGTAGCATTTTTGGATATATCATTGTTCAAGCAAGATATTGAGCTAGTCTCTTTGTGAGACTTTACCATGGAAACTATTTTCTTACTTGAATGCCTAGTGGAAAACTATAGGGAGACCTGTAAAGATCTTCGTATGGTTTTAATTGACCAATGAATACATATGATAGGGCTATTGGATATACATGTGTGAGTAAAGTCCCACATTAAATAATGATGAGAAGATTGAGTAGTTAATATAATATAATTGAGCATATATCCATTGGGTTTAGGCCTTTTGGGTTAAGTGTTTCTCTATATATTATATTAACTACTCAAGGAGTCTCCCCAATGTGTTTATTACCCCAACAAGGGCCTCTAAATAGGTTGTGGTGGGTTTTGGAAAAGAAAGGAGTTTCTCTAAAGAATATTAAGTTGATTAAGGATATGTATGATAGAGCTGTAATTAGAGTAAGAATAGTGGAAACATTACAAGTGAGTTTTCTATCATTATAAGTTTGCATCAAGAATCAACATCAAGTCCATATCTCTTTGCACTAGTGATGGTTGAGCTCACTAAATTGGTACAAGAGAAAGTTCCTTGGTGTAGGTTTTTTGCAGATGATATATTTTTGGTGGATGAAACTAGATGTGTAATTAATGTCAAGTTAGAAATTTGGTGAGACGCTTTAGAATCTAAAGGCTTTTGATTAAGTAGGACTAAAAGTCTAAAACAGAGTATACATGGAATATAAGTTAGTAAAATTTTTTTGCCACTGTAGTACATTTTTAGTATACTTGGGTTTACTATTCTTTAATAAAAAGTTCTTACGTTATTTAAAAAAAAAAGGTTATTAAACTGTAAAAGTAAAAACATATATGAAGGGGTTGTAAGAGTTGATTGTCAAGAGCGAGATATTTTAATATCTTGGATCAATAATCCACAAAGATGGAATGATTTATCAAGATTGAATCATAGGATATGAGCAGTGTGGACGAAATGGAGAAGTGCATTGGGAAAGTCTTGTGTGATCATAGAATTCCTATTAAGTGAAAGAGAACCTTTTATTAGACTGTTATTTGACTAGCTATGCCCTATGGTATTGAAAATTGAGCTGTTAAGAAGCAACAAAGTCATAAAATGAGTTTAGTTGAAATGAGAATGTTCTAACGGATAAGTAGTAATACATGGAAAGATGGGATTCGAACTGAGGAAATTTGCTTAAAGATAGGGGTAGCCTGTATTAGCCAAAAGATGAGAAAGATTTTTTGAGATGGTTTGGTCATGTTTGGACGATAGCAATTAATGCACTAGTGAAAAAAAGTAAGTCGATTCAAGTTGAGAGAAATAAAAAGGGTAGAGGAAGACAAATTAACATTAGTAGAACTAGGAAAAAAAATGTGTTAATTAACGAAGTAATAGGATTATGGATTTGGATAGCATAGAATTGTGAAAAAAGAATATAAACTAGAATCGTGAAAAAGAATATATGTAGTTGACCCTACCTAATGTGTTGAAATATTTTTGAGATTAAGGCGTGGTTGTTGCTGTGTGGTCTTTTCATTGAACTTATTTTTGTGCTTGCCTTATATTTTTAGGGGGAAAATAGTTCTAATTTGATGCAGCAAATACTTATTTATCTGAAATCAATTATAAAAATAGGACACGTCTGGATTAACAGTGTGTGATTTGTTACTTTATCAACGGGGTTTGGGAAGCAAAACAAAATTTCCAACTTACATCAAATGATCTGGCATGGAAAAATTAAAGAAGATACACGGCAACATATGCTTTCTTTTCCTTTTATCCCCTCGAATTTGGCAAATGAACAAATTAGTGGCTACTAGGAGAAACCACAGCTTATTCGTAATGAGGTAAAAACACCTCAGCTTGTGCATTGATTTATAGTCCAATGCTCATGAAAGTCTTTTGACAGCCTATATGTGTCATTTACATTCTCATGCCCAAATTCATGAGAAGCAAATTGTGTTCTTTCAAATATAGATTCATGTATAGATTGTTTAAGTCTAGCAACTTGTTTAACGCCTAACATTCTGCCCTGGGAAGATTTGTTAGCTGTATATTTCATGTCATTAATCTTGGTAATTATTATTATTAAGAGATAGAGAAGGTTAGTCACATGTTTTTTGAATTCTCTAAAACACCCCAAATATTTACTTAACATCATTCCATTCAAATAAATAAGAAGGGCATATTTTTTAAATTAATGACTTTTTTTTTATAATATAAAATGTAATATAACTGTTCATCAAAATTTCAAATTTCAAAACATGTTTCCCACTTCCCATCAGATACTATCATTTAAAAAAACACCTATGAAACTATTACCATTTACAAGCCTTATCACGCGCACGTAGCGGGTGAGATGAGGGTTCAATTATTATTATTTTTAAAGACAACTTTCCATTCACCCTAATTCATGGTTTATGCATTTATCAATGAGATTTATGTCTTTGCCATTCACTGAAATAGATAGGAGTTGGATGAGACATTGCACAGAAAAAATGAACTCTGAAATAACATTGAATCATTTTTTTTGCGTGCGTCGATATGTTCAGTTTTTGTGCAAGATTTCATCCAACTCTTGGCTATTTCCATGATGGGCAAATGCATAAATCTCGAATTGGGATGAATGATAAATTTTGACATTAAAAAAAACCCGAGGCTAGTGGAACTTTTATGATTATTATAATACCTCTATTTCTTTATGCTTGGAAGTTGATGGAGTTGGGTTTATTCATGTGTTGTTATTATCCTTGGTGGCATAAATTTTAGAGTGATAATTTTTTGTGGATCATATATTCATATGTGCATTGTTGTTAGTGGAGTTAGTATATTCATGTGCATTGAGGACTAGTGACTGCACCTCACAAGGAGCTCTTTTGTTGTTATTATTATTATTTTTAATATATTATTATTTATTATTTATTAATTTTTAATTTTTTTGCTTTTCTAATTAAATGCATTTATGATGTTGAGAGGGCTGAAAAAGAACCTATTTTTTGGTATGGAGAGAAAAAAAAATACAGCTTATGATGTACAAAATTGTGGGTTTATATGGATCAGAATGCTCTGGATAAGATAACATATCCTGTCTTAAAGTGGGTTAAGTTTGAAATTCTGAGAACCGAATTATGTAGTGGTTACAACTAAGGACCATCTTGGAAATTTTGAGAAGACTCAACATCTGAAGATTTGTTGTTATGTTGTTTCCAGAATTTTATACCCAACTTCATTGTTGTGCTGTTTGGTGTTGTGTAAAAGACGAGTTTTCCATTTGCAATTGAAGAAACCCCAATACACTTATCTATTGCCTAATTATGGTCAAAAGATAACATGAAGATATCTTGAGTTTTGAGCTTAAAGGAATGAACCCATAGTTTTTAATACAAAAGCTTTGGAACTCTATTAGCTTAGGAGATATGTTGAGTTTTAAGCTGACACAGTTTATATTTACACAAAAATTTTATACTAGTAGAAATCTATATGATCTATTTAAGTTTAGGTGCTATTTAATTGTTGTATTATTATTCTACCTATTTCCCTTTGCTCCCATTGCATTGGAGCCATGGTAATTGATACTGCCTTTTGATGTCAAAAAAATTCTCAGTTTCTTTATCGGTTTATTCTTTATTAATAAATCCATATTTGGAGTTGTTTTGATGAGGGGTATTTAATTTTGGTTTGATTACTGATGAGCTGGTTTAACTTGATGGATGGATGGCCTCTTCTGTGGTGATTTCCCCCCCTGTTTTTGCCACTCTTCCCCCCTCCCCTCCACAGCCCACTCCCAAAAAAGAAAAAAAGAAAAGAAAAAAGGAAATGTTTGACGATTGAAAATTTACGAAAAAGGAAGGTTTGGATATTGGATTGGTGTTACATGTGCAAGTGTAATGGTGAATTAGTTGACCGTCTCTTTCTTCATTGTCTGGTTGCTATGGATTTGTGGGCTATATAATTTTGGGGTTATTTGGAGTAAGCTGGGTTATGCCGTAATCCGTTTTGGGGCTGTTAGCGTGTTTGCAAGGCAGGTTTGGTTGTCATCAAAATTGTTATATTTGGTTAATTGTTCCCCATTGCTTAATGTGGTGTCTTTGGAGGGAGAGAAATAGTATGTGTTTTAAGGATATTGAAAGATCCATACCAGACCTCAAATTATTTTTCTTTAGAACTTTATTGGATTGATTGGTTACTATGCAAAACCAATCATTCCCTTCTTTTATTAATTTCTTGATTCTTGTAATTTTTGTACTTGATTTGTTGAACCCTTGTACACTCTCTGTGTACTAGGGTGTTCCTTTTTTGATATCAATAAAACTTACTACTTAAAAAAAAGGGTAGGGAAGAAAATAATTTTCATCTGCATGTTTCATGAACATGGTATATGAACTTGTTTAAATATCTTCTCTTTGGAAGAGGGTGATATGTTATCCTGCATTGATTTTCCTCTTTATTAATATAGTCTGTACTTATATAGTATGTTGCCCTTTACCTTTTCCAGGATAAATTTTTGAAAACAGTAGGTGATAGGCATCCACATTTTGAGTTTTTGAGTTCACTATCCTCAAAATGCTCGCATAATATATTTGGTTCAGAGCACATCCAATGTATTTTGGAGCATCTTTCTGGTAACAGATATGGAACTAAGCTCCTGGAGGCTTCTTCTGCCAAACTTCTTCTGGTAAGAAAACATTGCCACTAGACATATATGAAATTATTCCATCATTTCTGACACATAATGGCATATTGAAATATCTAACTGATAAGGGATTTGCAATTAGAGCTAAGAACTGATGTACTCTTACTTCCAGCCTGGTAAGGCAGACATCCCATTTACAATCCACACACTGATTCAGAAGCAAGAAAACTACAGAAAGTGAAAACTTGCAACAAACTTATTCTGACTACTTGAAAAGTGATAGCTGGCTGCACATAGATCACAAGTGTCAAATGTTATATTTCTAATTGTTTGACATCTTGGGGTATGGGCTTGGCCACCTGAGGCTATATGACTTGAGGAATCATCCATGTGCTTCACATTATATAGTTGTAGGCATTGCTTATTTGCCTATTTGTGGCACTAACTCAATCAGCCTAAACTGATTGCTTGTATTGCTGATGAAAGAACCTTTAAGAAAAGGTTGTGGCATTCCTCACTACATTTGGAATATTAGTCCTGAAAAAATTATTTGTAATCAACCCTCTTTCAATGCTTCAAATATGCAAGAGATGATGGAGAGAGAGAAAAAAAGTGTGCGGATGGAGAAGCAGTTTTATGACCAAATCTTTCACTCATTGTTGGCTTTCCATGTTTTGTAAGGATAATATTGGTATCTAATTGATTGCTGTTTCCCTGCATAACTATAAATCTTGAATTTTTTTAATATTCCATTTGATTAAAATTACTGCTATCTCACCTGACTCAGGCTATCATCAGCATTTTCCCCTCACTCCTGAGGGGTTCAGAAGCGCAACTTCGAATGTTAATAGAGGAGAACAGGAAAATTAATGATAAGCTGATTGAAGTGTTGGCAAAAGCGGCACCTCATATATCTGTAAAACTCAGGTAACGTTATAGTCTGCTTTATGGTTGTGATGATACTATTAAGTTTTTGAGCATACTGGTCTGCAGTGAATTTAATGATTAAAAGGAGACTTGATATGGGAATATTATTTTTTTTCTGCTTAAGTATGGTTATCTAAGTTCAAATTAATTGTATCAGATCCTTCCCCTTCACTGAATCATTTTCGTGACTCCTTTTGAAAGAAATTCACTGCTTTCCATGTTTGTAACAAGGGAACATTTTTATGGATTTATGCTAAGCAGGGTAACTTTAATATGGATAGTTTAGATGTGAGGCTTAGTACTTTTGTACTTTGTTTACACCTCTTAAATATCATGCATGTTAGGCACACAATTCTTGTATAGAAATCATTTTTGACTTTCAATGAAGATTAATTATAATGCAGAATTTGTATACTGTTACAGCTAGATTGAAGGTTACATATTGCTATGAATGTATTTCTATAGCATGTTTCTTATAGCCAGTACATGTTAATTTTATATATTTTTATTTTATAATTATGGTTATTGAAGGACTTCTCTTTCACTTTCTTTGAGAAAAAGAAAAATTAAAATTTGTAAAATAATTTTTAATCTATTTTTGTTTCCATTTTAATTGGGTTCTTATTGGAGTGGCCACAATGTTTTTGCCTTGTATAGTGATATATACCCAATCTTGGAGAGAGTTTGTCGTGAGGGAAGTCGCATTGAGGCCAAATTTTCTGTTGCTGCAATTGCAGCATTTGGTGGTGTTTCGGAGCAATTCATTTTTTCAAAATTATGCAAGGTATATTTACCTTGCTGTTGCTGCAATTCTTTTATTCTCTTTTAAATTTATATGATGTGGATTTACTATTTTATTTGTACTGCTATATTTTTTTTCAATGAAACTTAGTTTGGCATGGTTTATTTCCTGCTAAAATGTTTGTTGACTAATGCCTAGCTAATGAGAATTTCTCCATAATTTCATGTTCTACTGAATGGGCATGTATACTATAGTGTTTGTTGAGTGTTAATCTTTATAAGTTTTCTGAACTCCTTGCTAATGAGTATTTCTGCTGGATTGGGTCTGAAGGATTGCCCCTATTGATATCAAATCAGTTTTCTGTAATGGTGTTTTTTTGCATTTCATGCATGTTTATTGGGCTTGAAATCTTCCATGACTGATGGATTTGTTGCCTTTTAAATATTAAAAAAGAAGAAGGAAAGCTTTTGTTGAAAATGATGATTTCCCATATACTGTGGGTATTTATATAAAGGTGACATAATTTGCTATGACTCTCAGGCCTCAGTATATGTAAATATGTAAATTGCCATCTTTCTAAGTTAAAAAGTGAATAAAAAATGTTTTTTTGGGGGGGGGTGGGGGGTTGAATGACCAATAGGTTAGCTGTTTTGGTACAAAGAAATTTTTAGTAGTTTAAGTTGCTACTTCTGAGTTTTGACGATGGTTTTGAAAACCAGATTGGACCGCCGAACTGGGTTAGCCAGAATCAGCCACCAGTCTGGTTTTTTAAACAAAAATGCCCACAAAATCAAAACATAGGCCAGAATCATTTGAACTGCAGTTGGAGCTGCCGTTCCTGGGAACTGCTCCCAAGTTTGAACGGTGGTGAGACTAATATAAGAATATGATCTCTGAATGGTTTTATTTATACTTGTTTATTTTTAATTTTTTAATAATTTGGTGTTACACTATATTATTGTTTCTATTTGTCATAAAAGTTTTGAAAGTATATTGGAAGTTGCTCTTGGACATGAGCATAAACTGCTTAGCCTGTCTAGGGTGAATGCCCTTGGATTACTGCAACTAGTTTTGGTAAGTCGGGTCAATTGCCCGTAAATTTTATTGGCTAGAGATGTGTTCAAAGGACTCTTCTTTAGAAAGGTTCTCTACATTAAAATTAAAAAAAAAAAAAAAAAAAAAAAAAAAAAAAAAAAAAAAAAAAAAAGTATATTGAAAGCTGTTTAAATGTTTTTAGATTTTTTTAATAAAAATTTTATATTTTTATAAATATGATCTATTGATTAGTGTTTTAATTAATTATTAAATCAATTATAACATTATCATATCCTTCTCTCTATTTTTTGGTTTTTTTAGCGATTTGATTTTTAAAACATTTGTGGCTAAATACTTACATGTGTAGCTAGCCAGAGTTTCTGGATGATATAGTTTATATCTAGTGATGTTGGTGTCAGAAAGAGGGACAAACAACTGTTCGCATTGTGTTCAACCTCTTACTATGTGGTATGTTTAGGATTCTAACACTTCTGTTTGCCTTTGCCACCTCTGCAGCTCTTTTCTGTTAGTTTTGTTCTATTTTTTGCCCCTTGATGTCTCCTCTCTTTTGGCAATCTATGACATTTGGCTGTTGGGGGAATGAGCTTTGATGTTGTTTACTTATGAACTAGGGGCTTGTTCGATTGCTATTTTGATTTGATTTTGGGTTTTCAGAAACATCAAAAACTATGTTTTAAGAATTGCCAATGAGCTCTAACTCAACTGGCACCTCCTCCCTTTGTAAGTAAGGACTAGGTTGGTGGGTGAGGTTATGGGTTTGAAGATGCACAGAGTGCATTTGTAACTTACCTACAATATATATATATATATATATATATATATAATATTGTGTTTTAAGAATTTACTCCCAAACTTAGTTTTTAGTCCCCCCCCCCCCCCCTCCTTAAATACTTCTTTGGCAATGTTTCAGATCCATATTCCCACAATTTTGGAAACCAAAAATTATTATTTTTTCTTTATTTCACAATTATGTTTCCACAAACACCCAGCAGGAAACCAATCCACTGAAATTTCAAATACAGTCAACAAATCCACCACTGACGTTGCCACCAATGGGTAACAAATTTTGAGCACAGTCGACATATACATGAACGGGCAACAAATTTTGAGCACAGAGAGATAGAGAGAGCTGGTGGCGTTGAGTTGGGTTTGCCTCACTACCCATTGTTGGAGCTGCCATTGACCTTGAAGCCCATGACCAAGTTGGGCCCTCCATTGTCCTTTCTTACAGTCTTATGCCATCGCCGGCCTCTTCATGTTGCCCTCCACCTTCTACTACATTGAGTTTGCCATCAAGCTTGGCAAAATGGTGCTGATGGGTTTTAGATAGAAAAAGTTTGGGGGGGGGGGGGGGGGGGGGAGAAAGAGATGGAAAAAAGGTTGGGTGGTGTCCTTATTTACACAATTGCCGCCACCTTTTTGTTGAAAACAGCTGAAAACATTATTTTGGAATGTTTTCTGTTTGTGCGTTTCCACAATGATTCTGTGAACAAACTTTTAAGTTGAGTTTTTGAAAACATCCAGCCAAATATATATATATATATATATATATTTTGGGACCTGGCATTCTTTGTTTTTGAAACATGAAATTTGTCTTTAAATCAACCAACCAAACAGCCTCTAGAAGTGATGGGTTCATTTCTTGAGAATGCACTTTAGGCAAAATAAATGGTGGCGAGGAATGTTTGTCCGTCAAATTTCATAGAAAGTCATGTTCATTTGTGACCTTGTCCTCTCCAAGTTATAGTTGTGCATTTTCTGGGGTAAATGGGACCATTAAAAAAAAGATGTCTGATGACTTATTTGATGTTGGCCTGCTCGTTGTGTTATTATCTTCTCTCTCTTGCTGCCCCACGTTCTTCTACATTGTTTTTGAATGTACCTTATACTCTTTATTATTATTATTATTTTTTGGGTATTCAATTGCTCATATCCTGTAAAAAAATGGGGGTAAGGCTGCCTACCAATCACCTCTCTTAGACCTGGAAACATGGGAGTTTTGTGCATTGGGTATGACCTTTTTTAATTGCTCACATCCTTTGTTGAATATATGGAAGGAAAAAACCTCTGGTGAGCCAAGCTCTAGAACTCTGGTCAGACTGGCCATGAATTAAAAATTAAGTTAACTAGATTCTGTTTGAGATTGTAGATGAGATCATATTTACAGGACATTGGTTTCACTACTTGATTGATTAGCCTCGTGAGTTATACTTTGTGCTTCCATTGATTGAATTTATCAAATTGACATGTAAAGTTGTTTTTTCTTAATCTTTAATAGGGTTCATAGGTGAATGTCATAATTTCCTCGATCTTTTCTTCTATTACTTGCGTCATGAGTTTTTTATGTGCATGAAGATATTTATAGTTTATGAATAATCTATCCTAAGTCTGCTGTTCTGACTCTATTCTTATTCATTACTTAGAATAGAAAGACAAGTAATGTTGTGCCAGTTTGCTATTATTAAATTTATAGCCATCCCTGGTTTTGATTTTTCCTGATAATAGTAAGTGCTTTTTGGTACTGACAGTCAAACTTTGTTCTGTCTATATATATCCAGGATCTAGTTGTTTCTCTGCATGCTGGGCAGAATATTCCAACAGTTTTGCAGTCTTTGGGCTGTGTTGCGCAATACTCTGTTTCAGCATTTGAGGCTCAAGATGGAGAGATCACATCATATATCTATGAGAAAATTTTTCGAGTAATATAATGAGTTGTAATATGTTGTTTATTTGGTATTCTTTAAGCCAGAATGCGGTGGATGGGAAATTCTTGCTAAATCTCTCATCTACTTCATGTGCACATAAGAAACTGTTAGCTGAGTAGTGTGTTTGTGTGTAGGTGGATTCATCAGATAATATAACTTCATATAATGATGCTTTTGGTTGTACTAGTTCCTGCAAATTGAAGGTAGGTTTTGAAAAGGGAAGTTTCTCTTGAATCAATTGATTTAGTTTCAACTGTTAATATTAAATTTTCTTTGAATTTAGAGATTGGTTTTTTACTATGAATATTTGGACTTTTTACTTTCAAATTGTTCACAATAGAGGGCACGAAGTTTTTAATGATGAGTGAACATTTGGATTGCATGAACCTTATGAATTACAAGAAAAAAAAAGACTGAAAGACTGTCAGCTTTGTGCAGAAGTTGTTATAATGTTGAAGTTTGCTGTGTTTGAGAGGCTTTAGTAGCTGGGTAAAACTTATATCCTGTTGGATATTGAGAGGGTTTTTTTTTTTGTTAGTTTTTGTGACCTAATTCAGGTATTTGGATTAACTCTTTGGTCCAAGGTGTGCTTCAAGACATTTTGTTGTTTGTAGGAATGTTGATTGATAGGTAGTTTAAATTTTTGGATTAACAACCACATTAGGAAAAAGAAAAGAAAAACTAAGATCTCAATTTAGTTTTCCAATTCAGAAAATGTTCTGTTCTGAATAAGTTGAAATTCTATTGTCTGGCCCATTTGAAAGATGGTGGTAGCTGCACCAGAGATAGATTTGACCCAACAAGGGTTCTGAGCTTCTATTGGTAATTTGAAATTTCACATATCAACTGCATGCAAATTGTACTCTACCTGGGAATTACTTATGTTTTATTTTGCTGTCCTTTGCAGATTTATGGGCTGAAAACACTTGTTAAAAGGTTTTTACCACATCGAGGAACTCATGCCAGACGGCAAATTGATGAATTGTTGGACATTTTGTCAAACATGTTGCAAAAGGGAGATGCTTTTGATGGTATCATTACATGGTATGAGATTTAAAATTGTTGGTAATTTTAGATGGCATAACTGCAATTTACAATTTCCTATTTTTCATAAATTATAAACTTAAGAGTTATATAACTTCATTATTAATAACTCAACTCCTGGAGCTTGATTTATAATTTAACTTCTACTGAACACAAGTCAGGATTCTCTTGGGGCAAAATTAACTTGCTAAAGAGAAAAGGAAAAAAAAAAAGAAAAAGTTGTTAAATTGTTGGTTTAATCATTGCCATGTGCATGCCCTAGCTTGCATTGAAGTTCTATTGGATTTTTAGCTTTCGCTAGATATGTATATGTTAAGACTTGAAAATTGGGTTTTGGATAATTCTTTTATGGTGCATGATTAACATAAGAAAGGATGTTTATGTTATAAGCTTACCTGAAACGCACGTGGTCATGCATTTTTGTTGCTTTCACTTTGTATTTTGGATGTAGCAAAGTGGGATTAAAGACATTATTTAATTAAAGGAAAAGGAGGAAAGAAAGAATATGTTATTGTAATATGAGGATCCACTATGATATTTGACCATATTTAATGCTGTGTTTTATTTCGTGTCTAGATAGTGGAATTTTTTATGAAGTGCAGAATGTCATAGTCTTGATAAATTTGGTTTCATGTTTGGATTCTCCAGCCAGGTAATATGGAGGCAAGTTTTTGGCTAAGGAGATTTTCTAGTTAACAGAAGGACTCAACTGTATTATTGGTTTTTTAATTTTTTTTTGACAAGTAAATTTTTTTTTATATTCTAAATCATAAAAAAGAGTCACCCAAGTATACAGCAGGGGACCAAAACAATCAAATACACAAATTACAAGCGTCCATCAAATCATAAACCAGAAAAATAGAATGACTTCCTGTGATAGACATTCAATCTAATAGTGTTTTATAGAAGACACCCAAGGACTCCACCGCATGTTGGGTGTGATTTTTTTTGTTTTTTACCCTCTTTAAAAAATTATTTTCTAGTCCTGCCAATGAGCTTTAACTCTAAAACACCTCATCTACCTTGTAGGAGTAAGGTGAAGGGTGATTTAGTGGGTTCAAAACCCACTGAGAGTTTGTAACTTACCAATGAAAAAAAAATGCTTTTTCATCCTCTTGCTTTTCTCCATTGTAGGTTTCCTTTTTTTTTTTTTTTTTTTTTTTTTTTTTGGGATATGAAAACACAAATCAATCACCCAAAAGGAGTTCTTTTTGTCAAAGACCATTGGCACCTTATAAGTTTCATTCATTTTTTGTATCTTACACCAAAGTGACTCCTTGCAAGTCACTTGGGTGCAAAGATACAAATAAATTTCATCATAACGATGCTACTGTTTTTTGGTATGTCCATTTACAAGTGTTAATGGTTTGCTTGTGATGATGTTTCCGCCTTCTACATCTTTCCTAAATTTTATTTTATTGTTTAATTTTCTTCACTGCAAGTGTTACAGCTTTTGAAGGGATTGAATGAAAATTAACATCATAGTGATCTTGTGATTTTTATAAGCATATATGCATACCTTGTAGGAGTAGTTTTACACAATTTGGTCAAAGGTGAGCTGGACGCTCATCTAGGTGCTTGGACGTGGCGAGGCCACTAAGGCCTTTTATACCTTGAGATGAGGCACCTTGGGACTTCCCTCTAGAGTGAAGGCAAGTGCCTTATACAAACTGTTAGGCGCTTGAGACAAGCCTCAAAGAAAAGCAATTGAAACAAAAAAAAAATGGCAGTTATGTAGTTTGGGAAAAAAAAAAAAGATAGTTCTTTATTTAATTTAAGTTACTGGGTGTATCTTTCTCTTGCTTTGATAGTTCTCTTTTTGTTTTTTGTGAATATTTTTATATGAATGTTGTAAAGTCTATTCTTAGATTAATACAGCCTCCTACCAATTTAAAAATTCAAATTGTGCATTATAAGCATTAGATACATATGATTTGAGTTCATTATTTATGTAATTACTATATTTAGAATTTGGTGCCTCACACCTCAGGTGATAAAGAACTTGGTGCCTTAAGGTTTCCTTTGACTTCTTGTACCCATTTCTACTTTTCTAAATCTCTTGATTCTTTTCCTGTAAGTCCCAGAGCTCGCTTCTTATTATCCATTTAGGGGATCATTTCTTCTTGTATTGTTCCTCCTTTGGAATATTGTTAGTAAATTATTCTCCCATTTAAAAAAGTTTTTGAAGAGTTATAACTTTTCTTGCCGAAGAGTATCTGTCATTTGTCCACAAATTCTTGTAGATGTTATAAATTCAGTTTTTCTCAATTTCTGGGGGATAACAATTTTCATCTCAATTTGTGTTTTCTTTTATATAGACCAAACTAGTGTTTTATTTTTCCTTTCTTTCATGTGGTGACAACTCTAAAGTTGATGTTGGCCTATACTGTGGGGGAAACACTGTTCAGGGAGTGTTGTCCCTCTCTTCTTACTCCTTTGTCCTGATGCTTAGTTGTTCATATAGCTGATTTTTGCCCATTATTTAGTTTATTTTTGGAATTTCAAGCATTGTATTTTGGTAAATTTCATTTTTGACCTCCATTTTCTGTTAAGTCAATAATTCATTGTAAATGTGCAAGGGCACAACTCAAAAGTACATAAGAGACACACCACAATTATGACCTCCTTTCTGCATCAGCAGTGATCCAAGATTATTTTTAAAATTGGGGCAATCAGAACTTTCTAACATAAAACTAACTTTTAATTTTCTATCTATAATTTGCATGTCAGTCTCACAAACTAACATGGATCCACCCCTGCTTTTAAGTCCTTGATTAAAGCAATCAGTAGCCCAAATTCAGCTCCTGATTCTTCCAGTAAAGTTGTTCTTGCAGTCTCCTTCCCCTTGGGGGTTGAGCTTTGTTTTGGTTTGTGAATGATGTGGCCGTTTCACCTTATGTTTGGAATTAGTGTATTGAAGCAGGTGTTGACGTTCTATTCTTTTATTTTTGGTGTTGACTTTATTTGGTGGTCTTTTTCTTTTATTTGGCTATATCTTTTGGCATTCCTTGGTGAGGTTCATTATCGTGCTTGTCTCATGCATTTCTGGTTTGGAGGAAAGAGTTGGGTTGGTGTTGTGGCTGTGAAATAGTATTGTCTTGATTTCCTAAATTGGGAAAGTGAGGTACCTTAGATTTTTTTGAAAAAAATCGTCAGATTCCAATTAAAATTTAAGGATATATATTTTTTCCTACACTGTTTAATGTTTCTTTCGGGAATATTTTTATTTCCTTGATTTTCTTTAAGATTATTCTAGGCTTCCTTTCATCCTTCACAACAATGTGGTAGCGACTGGTAGTAGACATCAAAAACATTTGTTTTTGTTGTGAGGTTTGTTATAAGCAAAAATAGGAGAATGTAATGAGCACAATTAAAGCGTGTTCTATTGTATACTGCAGGACGTGAGTCATCCTAGGCAGGACATCAATAAAGTGTGGGGAGGAGGGGGGGGGGGGGGGAACTTATCTGTTTGATCAGCCACTGTGACTGGTGCATGCTATAATAGTATCAGTTGGAAACACTACAAATACATGATACAATGAAAAGAGGCTACACCTTCTATGTTTATGTGGTTATTGTGTAATGCAGTGAAAGTGATAAGGCTCACATGAGATTAGCTGCTGCCAAGTCTGTTCTTCAGCTTTCCAGAAGATGGGATTTGCATATTTCACCAGAGATTTTTCGCTTTACAATTTTAGTAGCAAAGGTACGCTAGCCTCATACATATATGTGTGTGTCTATATATATATAAATATATATATATATATATATATATATATATAAATTTTAAACACAGTTTTAACTGGATTTGGATTCAAATTGAGTGGATTCACAGTTGTATATGAGTAACTCTTCTTCTTTTTTTCTTTTTATATTTTTAAAAATTAAATATAAATATATATTTTATTTTAAGTTTTCCAAGCTACATGCCAATCTGAAACCCAGTCTGGTACTTTGCAACATTCTCTGGTTTTGAAAGAATATGAATGCATTCATTTTTGCATTATGTGGTGTATTGGGAGAGAACAAAATGTGCATAGTTTCAAAGATTGTGAGAAAATAGTTTTGGAGTTGAATATTACCTATATAAAAAAAAAGTTTTGGAGTTAGTATTACTGTTGAGGCCCTTATTTGATTGGATGGCTGCTAGTAACGGTTTTTTTTTTTTTTCTTCTTCTAACTTGTTTCAATTTCTTGATCATTTTACCTTCACTTGATTTTAGTGTACAACTTGTATGCTTCCTGTGTACATGGGTTGCACCCCTTTGTGCCTCTAATTAATTTTGTTAACTTTAAAAAAAAAAAAAAAAATATATATATATATATATATAGTAGCTTGAGCTTACTTTTATCTAATTTAATTATTAATCTTCAGGTGACTTTAGTTTTCTTCTGTCACATTCCAGGACTCCTCTTTGTTTGTTCGGAGATTATTTCTTGATAAAATGCACAAACTATTGAAGGAGCATGTTATTCCTAGTAGATATGCTTGTGCTTTTGCATTGGGCACCTCAGACTGTCCCAAAGATCTTCAGGATGATGTATGTTATTTTCTTGCATCCCTGTAGTCATTAAGGTACTGATTTGCTGTGTAAGTGATATCTGCTGACTCTGTTCATTGTTAGTCATTTAAATATATGGCAGAATTTATCAAGGAATACAGTAGAGAAGCTCGAATCCGTCAAAGTTCTTCTGTGCAAGGAGGAGCAATCACCGATTATCCAGCGTACATAGTGGTATTCTTGATATATTTTCTTGCTCATGATACGGGCTTTCCATCTGAAAACTGTCCAGAGGAAGAAATATATGCCCAGTTTTGCAGGCAAGATATTCTGCATCCTCTTACCCAGAAAAAAGTGATTCCTGCATGTTAGAAATATATGGTTAGATGATTAAATTTATCATATCCCAATAGCTTAAGTTTTCAGGACAATTGGCAATTTAACATGGTATTAGAGCGGGAGGTCCTAAGTTTGATCTATGTCTCCTCCACTCTACCTCCTATTTAAATTCTCACGTGTTGGGTCTCACCTATTAAAAGATAGTTTTGGCCCACATGTGAGGGGGAGTGTTAGAAGTATGTAGTTAAATGATTAAATTTATTATATCTTAATAGTTTAAGCTTTTGGGACAATCGGTAATTTAACACTGTATCTAATGTTTCTTGTAGTACAGTTTACCAAGTACAAGATTGGAATTGATTATCATTTATGTTGATGCTTCTCATTATATCTTCTATTTGCAGTCCACTTTTTAATTTATTGGAGGCATTGGTCAATGCTACTGTTGTTGATGGGGACATGGATCTTGTTAATGATGCTCTCTTACTTCTGCTCAGTATTTTTCGGGCCATTAAGAAAGCTGAGGATGTTGTTGATGCTCGGAATACTCCAGTAAGAATTATGTATCTCAGAGTCTCTCCTTATGCATCTTTGTACTTGGGAAACTCCCTTTCACTTTTTTTTAGATAAAATTGTTTATTATTATTATTATTTAAATAAGGAATTCTGTATCATAGAGGATATTTGCATTATGTTATAATTAATATCAATGAATATTGTTCTTTAAAATGCAGAAGTTGCACATCATAGCAGATTTTGGGTTCTCCTTTCTAAAATCATTAAATCATAATGATGCCTCCTCAGCCCATGCCCCAGCACTGATCTTGCTGCCATCATCATTTTTTCGAGTAAGTATTGTGGGAAAAAGCTTTCTGGAGGTCTTAACTGCTTGTGAATCATTATATTTGTTGTGTGCAGGCATATTCAGGATGTCTCAATCAGTCCCCTTTCAATGACTGTTTTATTAAGAAGGTTGTTCAGATGTTTAAATCTCGTCTCTCTCTGGTGTGTATCAAATGATAGGTGTCTTTTACTGATTTTAATCATATGCTTTTTTATGATTATAAGAAAGAGAGAATTCTTCCAATTTTTTGATCAGTATATTTTCTTTTTGTTGGATTTTATTATTATTTATTATTATCATATTTCAGCCTATTACCGCTCTTCCCAAACGTGGTCGGAAGTGCCAAGAGGATAACACAAAGTTAGCGATTATTGAGAGCAACACATTGTACTTGGCATCTAGTGAGAAAGTTGATTTGTCCACAACTGAAGTTGAAACCAGAAAAAATATGAGGCAGGATATTACCGTGAGACATAGGCAAAAACAGGGAGTCAGTTCTGAATCAGTTCGATTGCGTGAGTGTTCTATAAATCACCAACATAGTGCATCTAAAAAGTCCAAACGAGTTCTAGAGAAAGAGCCGCTCTCATCTTGTGATTCTGTAACTCGGCTTTCTCTGGCTGAATCACATATTTCAGTTCAAACTCTAGAAAGAGATGCCCTTTCTTTGAAGGAAAATGTCAGGGCAAGTAGCAATGTTGTTTCTGATCCTCCCAAATATTCCAAAGCCGAGGCCAAAGACACTTGCAGCTTAAATGTATGTATGAACCAAATCTATGTATTCATCTTGAAATTGTTTAACTCATCTGCATCTAAGCATCTAACCATATTTTAAGCCTCCTTAATGCTCATTTTTTATGAATTATCTAGGAATCTAATAATAAGAGTGAGACTTTAATTGGACAGCGGATCAAGGTGTTATCTCCAATCGATAGATGGTGAGGATTTCAGTCAGATGAATTCTGGGAATATCATCTTTAGTTCTTGCTAAAATTATATTGTTTACTATTTTTTCAGTTTCTATTCAGCCGTGGTGGATGGTTATAATTCTCAAAACAATACTCACAAGGTGAATGAATGCTAAATGTGCAACTACAATGTTTTCCTTTTACAAATAGAACCTCTGCTGGTTGTTGGGGAAAACAAAAAGGAAGATAAAAAATTTAATATCCTGGGCACCTATTATTAAGATTGCTTCCTGTACAGAATAGTTTTTGATATTTCTTGGCTTGTTGCCTTCTGTTTTTCCCCTTGGTGCCCTGCTATTGTCATATTGCCTTCCTTGATATCATCCCCTAATTTGAATGCTTAACGTAACTACAGTGTTTTCCATTGACAAACAGAACCAGATCTGCTGGTAATTGGGAAAACAATAAAGACGACCAGAAATTTGAATTCAAGGACACCTATTATTAAGTTGCTTCCCATCCAGAATATTTTTTAATATTTCTTGGCTTGTTGCTTTTCATTTTTACCCTTGGTTGCCTGCTATTGTCGTATTGTCTTCCTTGATATCATCCCCCAATTTGATCTTTTTTGCAGAAAGAAGGGCAAGAAAACTATGTTCAGTACCCAACAAATATATATTGGGAAATAGGGTTGATACTTCTGATGATATGTTAGTTATTTGGTTGGTGGGACATTGTTAAATTTAATGGATTATGGTTTAAGATAGGGAAAATTGCTTTTTAAACCCTATATTTTAGGGTGGTTTCAAATTAAACCCTATGCTTCCAAAATTTTCAATTAAACCCTAAAGTTTAAGGCTGTTACAAATTAAACTGCATTGTTACTTTAGTTTTAAATCGAATTATGAACTTTTAAAATATATAATTATAAAGCCCCAATCAAACCCAAAAATACCAGGGTTTGAATTGATATGATTTCCAAAGTTCAAGGTTCAGTTTGGAATAGCAAAAGTGTAAGGTTTAATTTGTGACTGTCTTAGACTTCAAATTTGTCATTTATCTTTTTGACTAAGAATTACAATAGTATGTGCGCGTAAAGATACTTATATAAGTATTAAATTATGTAGATATCCGTGTCGTATGTTATTCTAGTTTCCAAGAATTGGCGTATTGATTTCTGTATTGTATCATGTGCGTATCTTGTATCAGTATCACTGTTCTCTAGGATTCAAGTTACAGCTACATTTTATTATATACACATGTATGAGGTAGTGCATATTTTGCCTAAATTTGTTTTTTCCATTAAACAATAAACATAGCAATAGTATTTTTAGGTAGATACGCCAATCTTAAATCAGTTTTAAGTACAAGATCTGGAGTTGACAGACTGGTTTGAGTGGAGAAAAAAATAGTGATTGAACTTAAAATCTTGTTGGTAGATAAGTTATTCTGGAAGTTAAATAGAAAAAGCTCTTTCACAGTCCACTTGTACTATGCAGCTTTTAGAGGAGAATGGAAACCTGGTGTCCCTTGGCAATTTGTATGGATATGACTCCACAGGTATCTCTTTTTGCTCGGACTGTGGTCTGGCCTGTGGGGAAAGATTTTAATAGTGGATAACCTAAGTAAACAGAGAATGGTGATGGTGTTTGGATGTTGTGTTATATGTGTAAACATAGTAGCGAAACAGTGGATCATTTATTACTTCACTGTCAAGTTTCTTTGGAACTATTAACTTTTGTGTTCGCAGTATTTGGTGTGAGATAGGTAAATGCCAAAATCAGTGGGTGGGTTGTTTCAAACTTATAAAAGAAAAAATTGTATGGGTTGTTTTCAATGTTGGAGGAGGAAACCATGCTTGTTTCAGAATATAGTTTTGAATGTAGTTCCATTATGCCTTATGCTGATTATTTGTAAGGAAAGGAATGGGTGAATGTTTAAGGGACAAGGATATTTTAGTTGAGAGAATGATAGCTAAGTTAGTCAGTACCATATTATCCTGCAGATTAGTAGGTTATAGTAAGTAGACCTTCTAGTATTTGTGCTTTTTAGGATTCTTTGTTCTGATGATATTGTGTATGGTGCAGTTGGGTATATACCATAGCTTTGTTGTATTTTAAAATTTATTTTTTCTGTGGTTTATACTTTATCTATTTTCTCAATAACTAAAGGTTGTTTTCTGTTTGAGTGACAAATATTTGTTGTCATTGTTTTTAATTTGCTATGGTACTTAATACATGCATTATCTTCCTTCTTTTTTCCTCTCTTTATCATGAACGCATTAGCAGCTGACTCATTTGTTTGTATATCTCAGATTTAGTTTTTTATTTTATCCCATTTTCCACTTAAGTTTTTGTAACCTAATGCATCTATTAACTTGTCAGATCACATACGATAGTGGCCAGGTTGAAGTATTAAGCTTGGAAAGTGAGAGCTGGGAGACAATAAGCGACGGTCTGCTGGTGGAAAGGGTAAGAGTAAAAGTACCATGATTCTTTGATGGGCTTGCAAACAGGGACTTGGGCATGGGACTTAGAGCTGTTGTGAAGTTCCAGTTTTTTGAAAGCTCATGATGATAGACGAGCATGTCTGTCTCCAACTTCATGAAATTCAGTTTTAGATATAATTTTGGTGGATTGTGTCTCAGTTGTGAGTAATGAGTTTGGTTTCGATATACTTGCCTCTATATAAAGATTCAGAGTTAATAGGGAAACTAATAATACCAAAATTGAAATTTATTGGATTGTCTTAACCCAAATTACTTGCACACCTTTGCAGTTTCAAACAAATTGAGCAAACCTTAATTCTCAGATCATTATATATGGACATAGTCTTCACTGAAAATTAAATTTGCTTTGACTATGTAATATCCTATTTTATATTGATAAAATTTCTTCATTCATTTGGTGTTGTTTTTTCGAATGAACCCAATTTATTTCTTTAATATTCTTTAAAGTCCATGGATTATAAATAATATTTGCATTATATGGTTTGACAACCTACCTTTTGCTTTCATATTGTGTCTAATATTACAGTTTAACCTTAATATTATTTCCACTTGTTTGTAAGATCCCTTATGTATTTCCTATGTTGACTTTTCCCTTCTAGGAGGTTGTTTTGGCAGAGTCAAACTCCTTTCAATTGCAACACCGGTGAGTTGCTGATAAGTCTGTTTGAATGAAGTACAATTACTTGTTAGGGTTTTTTTTTTGTGTGAGTGTGTCTTTTGTTTTGGGGTGGGGGGTTCTAGGTTTCAAGTTGATCTAGATATGGGTAGACATGCATAAACCTTTATTTTGCTAGGATCCATGAAGTTGAATGGGATGTCTTTACTTTTATTTTATGGACAATAGAAATGTCTACGTGTGAAAGAACTAAGTTAATTTATATTTTCAACCTGAAGTAGGTCCACAAATTACTGTTAGGTGTAGACTGCAACATATGCGCATCTATGCAATGACAAACCCAGTCAACTTATAGATTGCTGCCCTCATAGTTTATATCATATTATCATATTTGTTAGCGCCAGGCTTGGTAACTGGTGCCTCTCTCTTAGGGGTGTAATGGGTTCGGTTCGGTCGGTTTTTTTAGTTTTGGCCAACCAAAACCGAAATTTTCGGTTTGTGAAATTCTCAACCAAAACTGACCAAAATAATTGGAAATCAATCAGTTTCGGTGGTATTTCGGTTTCCGTCAGTTTCGGTCGGTTTTCAGTTAAGCACATGGGGCTATCAATTTTTCCAAAACTCTAAGTCAACATCACAGTCACAAAAAGAAAATAACAACTCAACATCACATTGGTTTATCGATTTTTCAATAAGAAAATAACAACTCAACATCACAGTCATAAATTCACAAAAAATAGCATTGATTTAGTATTAAACAAAACCCAAAATACAAAAAAGAGAGAGGGTTATCAAGAAATTAAAAAGAGAGGTGGTCACCGTGAGAATGAAAAGATCAAGCTGTGTGGGGAGGACGGCGTGGGGAGGCCGGCATGTGGAGGCGGCAGCAGAGGCAGATTTGTGTGGAGTGGAGGCTGTTAGGCATGACAGTGAATGTGTGGCTGTGGGGTATGTGGAGTAGCTGTGGAGGCCGGTGGCAGATGTCAACTGATGGAGGCTGGTGTGTGTGAGAGGGAGTGATGGAGGCTTTGTGTGAGTCTCTGAGAGAGAGTGATGGAGGCGTGAGGGAGATGAGGGCGTGTAACTGAAAGTGGGGTAGGTAGGGTAAGGGTAGGGTTTTTATTTTCTTTATTTTCAATTAGTTTCTGTTTAACTTAATTAATTTAAGTTAATTAGTTTAATTTTAGTTAGTTAATCTAACTTATCTAATGGGCAGTGGGCTTGAGTAATTTTGGCAAGGCCAAGCCCACGTTTACAAACTTTATATTATATATTTAATATAATATAATAATATAATAATATATTTTGGTTCGGTTTGGTGCATTCAAATCTGCCACTGAAAACCGAACCGAACTGAAATTTTTGCAAAGTTCGGTCGGTTTGAAGCGGTTTTTTCGTTTCGTCGGTTTTTTGCACATCCCTACTCTCTCTATTCAAGTTTCTGTATTCTTGAGTACTTTTTCCCTTAACAGAACTGTGGATCTTTTTGCAATGCTTGGTTTAGTTTTTTACCTGAAGGAATGTTGTTGGTGTGAGCTGACATTGCATGGTGCATCATGTGGAACATATTTTTCAGTGGTCTAAAGGGAACTATTGGTACTAGTGGAGGTGCCGCCGCCACCCAACAGCAAAAAGTCTTACCAAGTGAGGAATGTGGGAAGTTGTCTAACAGAACTGATCTTTTGCCTGGTAATGTTCTGTACATTTGTCTAATTAGAGTTGCAAGTTCTTGATTTCTTTTTCTCTTCTGCCTTAATGTAGATTTTTAATTTTTCTTAGGATTTTTATTGAATCTCATATAGTTTACAAATTCAATTTGTGGCAAGTGGAGATTTTGTTGGCATTTGAATTGGTATTTGCTATTTGGTAGTAGTGCTTTTATTTATTTTATATATATATATATATATTTATAGTCTTGAATTTTCTTCAGCTCTAGTTTAAAATATGTTTTGATCATCAAACTGATTAGGTCATTTTATTTTACATATGGTTTGGTGACATCTCCAATCTTTCAAACATATGCCTCGACTTTTCTGTTTAGATGCCCTGTCATATCATTCAAGGGTGCATAGACTAACACAAACCAAGAATTTAGAGTACGTATATGAAATTGTATAGAATTTGTAAGTTGAGGATCTGTAGCCAATCCCATAGTTATAGGACAAAGGCTTTGTTGTCCTTTTTGTTGTATAGAAATTATTATCTGGCAATAAATTATACCCTTTTTTTTTGTCCTTTTGAGCATCCAATGCACTCTAGATCCTTCACACGGCTTTTACAATTATTTTATGGATACATTTGTATAATCTGGGTGCAGCAAAGGTAAAGAGGGGAAGGAAAGCTTCTAAAGACACATCGGCATCAGAAGTTATCAATCTGCATGAGGATGCTGTAAGCCTTGCTACTTTTTCCCCATTTTATTAATATATAATTGTGCTCTTAGATTAAGGAAATGAAAGCCGAGTAAGGTTTTGAAAGTCTTTTTTTTTTTTTTTTTTTTTGGGAGAAACGTAAGGCTTTGAAAGCTTGTCACTAATAAAAGCTTTTGTCACAAATGATAATAATTTGTAATTTAACATGCCATCTTGGTAGGGCATTTTGGGGCATCACTTGTGTTGCCGAGTTGTCACGGGTCAATGCCACCAAAAAAAAATACTACCTAGGCACAGTGACACAATGAACTTAAATTTCAATGATGAAAATAAAACCTGACCCAAATTTGAGGAACCAAGTGTATATTTTTCCTTTATACTTTTATTTTGAAGAACATTCTACTTAAGTTTTTTTTTTTTTAGATTTTGTTTTCATTTGTGTTTTACTATTAGCTTATTGTATATGTGGAGCTGGATTTCTTAATGGATATTTGTGGTACAGAGTAAGTTTTGACCTTAGAAAAGGGCAGAAGTACGTCAAATCTACCTCTATATGTTTTCTGTGTGGCTCATGTGGATTTCAGATGATTCAGATCTTTTTATTTGTATTTGTTTTGTTATCTCAGTGCATATGAATCTACTGCATGGTTGTGTTTTGATACTTGTTTTGCTTATTTCAGGTTGCCAAAAGAACTCGGAGGAAAAAGATATAACCTTTCGTACTAAGCCCTGATAATTTCTACTGGTCTTGAAAGGCAGTGAATTCTGTAACTTCAGATTACGACAAAGTAGTCAAGTTATTCTGAAGACTCAGTTGCCTTAAGTCTGATAAGATAGGTCTAAAAAGTCACGCAGTCTTTTCTTGCTCTCTGTAAATTCTCACTAAATGTACGTGTTGTATATATTCTCCTAGTTATTAGCATTGTGTTTGGTTGGGGTGAAAATAGGGAGAATGGAAAACAAAGGGAGGAAAATAGGGTGAAAAACATTGTTTTCACTATTTGGCAAAAGAAGGAAAATGTTGAGGATGGAAAACCCAGGAGAAAATTTCTCTCTCGGGCTCACAATTTTCATCCTCCCAAATCTAGAGGAAAATTGTGGAGAGGAAAGTGCTCTCACAGCACTTTTACACAAATGTCCTCACAACGGCTACAAACATAACAATCTTTCTCTCAAACATCTCTAAACTCAACATAATCAAGCATAATCAAATTATCAGAATACAAACTCAAAAACACAATTTTAAAATTAATCAAATTATAACAATAAAAGCAAAAAAGAAGACAAAAGATAGAAGACAGAAGCCATCTGACCTATCTGGACTACATTGGGGACGAAGATGAGCGACGGCTCGGGTTGGGCCAATTGCTTTGGGACTAAGATGAATCATCTGGACTGTGTTGGGGACAACTGTTTTGGAATCAAGTAAAAAAAAAAAAAAAAAAAACAGAGAGAGCGAGTTGGAGAAAAAAAAAAAAGAGAGAATGATAGTGCTGGAACGTTCTTGAGGCTTGAATGAGGGAGAAAAAGAAAAAGAAGGGGGTGGGGATAGAGATGGGACAATGTGTGTGGAGGAGGAAGGAGATAGCGTAGAAAAAAAAAAAAACATGTATGTATGGAAAAAAAAAAATACACAAACAGACACATGTATAGATGAAATGAAAAGAGAGAAATAAGAAATAATATAAAGAATAAAAAATCCTATTTGAGAAATGTTATTACAATATTTTTACAATAAATTTCAAGTTATAGATTGTTATTATGAGTAAAAAAATAATTTCAGTGGTGAATTCAAATTAGAATTGGTAACAACTTTTCACATAAATTTTGTTGCAAAAAATGTTGTGAATGTAATACTTCTTATTAAAAAATATAATTGTTAGTAAATTTTATATTATTTAATGAGTACAAATAAATTTATTTCTTACCTATTATGTAATAATGGTATAATAATCAATTTATATAAACTACATTTTCTATCCTCACATTTTTCTCTCTAATTAAACAAAAGAGTTTTTTACTCTCTCACTTTTCCACCCTTCCAACCAAACACACATGAAGGAAACCAAATCTTTTCTATCTTTTCACTTTTCCATTCTCTCACTAATTTTTCATCTTCCTACTTTTTTACTCCTCCAACCAAATGGACCTAAGGGGTGGGGGGAGTATTTATTCTGAGAGTTACCAACAAACAATTTGTTAACAAATAGTTAACATAAAGAGGATGGTATACGGAATCGTATATATTCAAGGAAGAAATTAGTGAAGACTACGAGTACTAATTCCATAAGAAAATAGAAATTTGTTCTTATTTCTTTTTCAATTGCTTCAAGAAATAAAAGTTACTTATTCAATCAGAATATTTTACTAATGAGCTGGGTAATCGAATTGCTCTCATAATACATAATGAAGAGGAAAAAAAAAAAAGTACACCTATCTTCATTAAAGAGGGAGAGGCAAGGGATGACGTAATAACGTATAAACTGAATCAAACACTAGCATACTATTCCTGCTTTTTCCTCTTTGCCGCCACTGCTATGGCTTCTGTGTGTACTGTATTGTCATTTCCTATGATGTTTTCTTCTTCCTTTTGTTGTTATATTGCTGTCAGGGTAATCCCCAGTGTATGTTTAAATTTTTATGATTCAACTCTTGTAATGGTCCACTGCTAAGAAACCCACAAGAATTCTTACAAAAAAAAGAGATATAAAGTGAGACAATATATAATTTACAGGCATGCAATGATGCAAATATTAGAAACATTGCTAATTCTTTTCGAAAGAAAATTTTCTGTTTTGTTTAGGAATGACAACGGGTCGGGTTGGGGTGGGTTTTTGGATGCCGGATTCGACCCGTGGGTCTTCCCATGTTACCCGGACTTGGCCCGTTTAATAAACGAGTCTTTTTTTTAGCCCCAAACCTAGCCCGTTGGGTCTTGTCGGGCCCCACGGGCGCCGACAGCCACTTCAAGGCATCCATTGCAAAACGATCTTAAAAAAAAAAAAAAAAAAAGTTTGCCTTTCAAACATAGATTCACAAACATAGATTCACAAAATCACAAACACACACTCAAATTTGAGAGAGGACATGAACACCACCCCCCCCCCCCCCCCCCAAAAAAAAGCCAAAAAAAAAAAAAATGGAGAACTTAGTCCACCAAGGCTCTATCTCCGATCTCGGACTCTTACTTGGCCTCTCTCTATCTCAAACCACCAAGATCTCCGATGATCGGCAGTGGTTTCGTGGGGGTTGTGGAGATTTTCATGGTGCTTGATGCTTGATTGTGGCGTCGGTGAGATTGGAAACTAGAGTTGAGCTTGAGTGCAAAGGCGCCTGTGAGATTATGAGTGAGTGTGCAACAATGGTGAGCTGAAGAGAGAGAGATGAGAGGCAGCTAAACTGCTGAAAAGATTGTGAGTGTGAGGTGAGGTAGGGTTTTAACTATATATATATGAGGGTATTTGAGTAACTATACATATATATTAACCGGTTCGGGTCGGGTTTTTGTAAAAACCTAAACCTAACCTGGACTCGCTTTGAGTTTTTTTTTTAACCCAAACTCGACCCTATTTTTAATTGGACTGGGTAAAACCTGGCCCATTAGGGTCGTGTTGGGCCGAGCCAAGTATCCATGGGTCGGGCAGAAATTGCAATCCCTAGTTTTGTCACAAATATGATAAAATGAAAGACAGGTTAGGTTTAGAGATTGATTTTTCTCAAAAGCTTTGTCTTTAATTGAGGGTGAAAAAATTATATATGAAATAGAAAGAAAAGACATGTAAATTAATTTATAGCATCCTTTTGTTAAGGACTTTAAGAGCATGTAATTTTAGTTTTACAAATTTGATCTTACAACTAGAATTTTATGATGTATAGAGGTACTCTCTTCTACTCTTTGAGAGAGAGAGAGGTTTGTAGTGGACTAAAATGGACCAAAAGTGAACTAAATGGTCCTCAATGGATTGAAATAGACCAATGTGAACTGAAGTAGACCGAAGTAGAATTATGTGGATTGAATGGACCAAACTGGATTGAAATTTATGTTGTTGTAGCTTAACAAGAGTGTAGTAACAATTTTGTTAATAAACTAAAATTGACTAAAGTGAATCAAGTAGATTGAAATGAACTAAAATATTATGTTGATGTGGCTCAACAAAAATGTAACAATAATAAATATTAAAAGTGGTCATTTAAAATTTGAACTACAACCTAATGAATAGGGAAAATTTTCTAACCTAATTTAGAAAAGAAAACTTTTTTCCTCTTCAAAATTAAATAGAGCCTCAAATAGCATTCCACCTTTATCCAAATGGTTTGCTTTTGAGATTTGGTTCCACAAACTTACTATTTTTAATTGTCATAATTTTATAATTAGTCTTAAAAGTACTATAACTTAATAAAATTGTTTTATCAAATTGCAATTTTTTTTTACCATTGTTTCGTTAAATACCTGTAACAATTTGTTTGGATGAGCTTATTTGTACATTAAAAAAAAAAAAAGAATAAACAACTTTGTTATGCATCATATTAAGGTATAGTTAAAATTGTATCTCTAAACTTGTATCTAAGAAAGAAAAACATTTTTCAATATACATTTATACTTTTATACTTCAATTTACATAATAATAATCAAAGTAAATTGATCTACAATCATAAATTTTTGAGTAAAAAGGAAAAAAAAGAAAAAAAGAAAAAAGAAAAAAGCAAGATAGGAGTACTCAAAAACTTATTCCATTTGTTAAGAGCTTTGTAGCACAGCCCTTTAAATTTACATCATTATAACTATCAAATTTATTTATTTAAAAAATAAAAAGAAAAAAAACGTATTCCGTTCCTGGTGAAGACAAGAATGGAGGTGCAGCCAAACAAAAAATGAATCTTTCAGAAAACCCCAACACGACTAATGACCAGAGTGGAAAGTTGAGAACTTTGAGACTTTTGAGTAAAAAAGAGATAGAGACACAGCACAGCTCACGCAGAAGAAGAAGAAAGCTCCCGAAAGATCCGAAGCGCCCATATATATATATATATATATCACCGTAACTCTCAACCCTTCTCTTCCCTTGCTGTCATGCGAAATCGCCTTCGTTCTCACTCTCTCACACTCTCCAATGGCTAATCTCAACCTCACCACCGATTCCCCTCTCTCTCGTCGCATTGTTCGTGCCTTCCTCAACTTCCTCAACTCAGGTCCCCTCTCTCTCTATATTTAGCCTCTTTAATTACAGCTTTTTTTGCTACTGCTTGTCAAATGGAATTGCATTTTCATTTTTGTTTGTATTTGCATTTGTATTTATTTTTAGTGATTTAGTGCCGGTATGTGCGGAATGATCATTCTAAATAAGTTAGCAAAAATTAGGTCATAAAAAAAATTTGATTTTGATTGTCAAATTGTGTATACCTAATGCCCACAATCAAATTTATTTTGTTTACCATCTCTTTCTTGCGACTACTTTTTTGCTTTCCATTTCGTCTTTCACATTAGATGGTTTTGGTTTTTATTTTTTTTGGTATGGTTATTATTTGGGTAAATGGCATTATTGATACACACTAGTTTCTTATGAGAGACTATGTTTTTGTGCTTTTTGATAAACTTTTAAGCAATGTTATACTACTTAATAAAGTTTTATTGGATCAATAATTTGGAAATCCTACTGTTGGATTGTATGTTCTTTATGTTTTAACACCCATGTCAAATTTTGTGCAAATTGGATGTTATTTACTGTGATCGAGAAATGTTACGTACACAACACTTTTACAACAAATCCTAAGTGACAGGTTAGTGGTTGTTTTTTTTTTTGATAAGTAAGAATGTTATATATACGAATGGCTACTCTATGCATGAAGAATGCAAACCCAGAAAATACAAGAAGGAAAAAACAAAGAAAAAACAAAAAAGAAAACCAATTCACAGATTAATTACAAAGAGAAAGAGAGCTAAGGAAATTCAAGTTGTAAATTCAAATTAGAACCAATAACAACTTATCACCTATGATTTGTTGTAAAGGTGTTGTGAAAATGTCGTGGACGTAGCACTTTGCTAATTTTAAATTACAAAAACTTGAATTTTAAATATTTGTTTGATGATATAGTTGTTGATCTTCTATCATCTTGAAATTTTGCAAGCAATAGAGAATATAAGAAGAAAAAGTAATCTAACAATGGATATGTCAAAATTTGCTTCTAATAAAAAAATATTAAGTAGTGTAATGTTGCTTGAAGTTACATTAGGTGTAATATATATATATATATATATAGGTTTTCAGTTTTGGGTTTTATATTCCCTTTTTGATGGTGGTATGTCTTCTCTAGGACAGTTGAACCTGCTCCAGGTGTTGATGTTGAAGGTCTTGAAGTTGCGACAGAATGTTTGACAGAGGCGTTTAAGCTTGATTCATCTTCTGTCAATGGTCATACAAATCCCGATTCGTTGGTTGACATATTCCATTCATTGGAAAGAACCGAGAATCAGGAAATCATAACTGATTCTGCTCATGGGGCTATCTCAGGGGATGCTCCCAGTTCGTCCTCTGCTCAGAATGCCGCTAATGCTAAGCTTACAGAGGTATCAAACTCTCTGGTTTGTTCTCCCTCATTTGTATATAAAACACATGCGCATCGTTGGGCTAATTACTATATCAAGGTTTGACCTTAGTTTGACACTAAGGTTTAATTCCTCTTACACCTAGTCATATCATCACTTTCCACACACAAAAATTATGTCACCCACATACAAACATTCCTCTTAAGATTTATACTTACTATTAGAAACAGAACAAATAAGAATTAGGAAGTGGGAAGCAGAACCTGATTCGGAGAGAGAGAGAGAGAGAGTGGCAGATTTGGAGGGCCCAGGCGGCCCAACTTGGTTTGAATGGTGGATTTTTGTGTCAGCCGCCACAAACTGCCGGAGTAGACCACTGGACAATCGTATGGGTCTTCAAATGCGTTGTCCGGTGGTTGTCCCTGCAGTTTGACGCAGCTGCCACCCAAATCCTCTATTCAAAACCAGGTTGGGTTGCCCAACCTCACTGAGTCTAATCTCTCACAGGTCCTCTGTGTGTGTGTATTGGGTGACATCTCTTTTATTTGTTTATTTTTTTAATACTGTATATAACTTTTTAAATGAATGTTCGTATGTGGGCGAGAGAATTTTGACATATCAAAAAAAGAATTTTGACATATGAAAAGCGACTATGTGGCTAAATGTTATTTTGAGAGTGTAAAGAGGATGCCAGTATTTATTGAATTTGTTCTCTAATAAAATGTGATTTTTGCTGAATCGCTAGGGTTAGGATATCTGTAGTACATGCATTACACTTACTAGAATAAAAATTTCATAAGATAAGTACTGATTTTTGTTATATGTAAATGTAATCACATCTTAATGCAATGCACTTGGAGTTCTAATATTCTAATATATTTTTGATTTGAGGAAAATATTATGGACTCTGATTTGGTAAATTATTAACCAGTCTAATATTCAACAAAATACTGTTACATAAGTTTTTCTATTGGTACTTGGTTTGAAACATGCATATTATAGAGCCAGCCCTAAGTAAATACATCCATCAAATGGTTGCTTGTTTCATCATAGTTTTCATAGGTTTTGTAGATAACATTTACTTCATACATATGATTGTTGGGGGTTTGAATTACTGTCATATGAATGTTTACCTGTGCTTAATTTTACTTATGCATGATGTTGTGATATTAAAATGTGTCTTTTTCAATGATCTTGATGCTTTTACTTTGTTCTATGTTATCTGAGATTTATAAATTTGATCGTGCTACATTGTTGCCTACATTTGAAATTAATTATGCTGCTGTTCTTTTAGGCTACTTTGTCTTCATTATTGTGTGCATGAAGTAATCTATTCTCTTAATTAAATACCATTACCTGTTAGCAAAAAAAGAAATTAATTATGTCACAGTTATTATATCTTATGCTTCTTGAATTTGAGCTGTCTCTTTTTCATGTTTCAACCTTAGCAGGCTGATGATTGGAGGGGGAAACCTCAAGTATCTGGTAGGGTAATGTTTCCCTTGTTTAGGTGCTGAAATTGTTTCTTTCTAGGTTTATCTTTCTCTTACTGTGTATCCTTCTCATTGCCATCTTTTAAGCAGAGACTTTGTTATAAAATTAGATGATGAATTTATTCTGTTTTTGTAAACCAGAACAATCAACACTATGAAACTCCTTTAGAAAAAACTGTGTTGCTCTATAATGCCTTGAAGTCTTCTTTATCAGCCTCGCCTTTTCAAGCTCTAAAGCACATTATTTTACTGAATATTTTTTGTAGTGTCATCTAATCGATTGTGTTTTATGTGTATGCAAAGTAGAATGTATCTGAAAATGAAAGACATGGTTGCAGAGTGCTTTTTTTTATACCAAAAACTATATATTGACATTTATGGTTTGATGTAAAGTTCTGAAGACTTGTGGGAAACTAGCGGGGATTAATTAAGATCTATGAACCAAAAAAAAAAAAAAAACGCAGCATGGAAATGTCCCTGCATTTGTAGAAAACATACATCTATCTATATTCTGCAGAAGTTATATATATATATATATAATATTATATTGGCAAATTTGGTTGAATTTATTCAGACCTGATAGTTCTAGACTTCTAGTATTTTGAAATAAATTTAGATAGAAATATGATTTTTCATTATTATCTTGAAGGTAAAGGGTAGCTTGCAATAATGGTCAAAAAGTTAAAATGAATAAAAATGGCTTGGTGATGCTGTTGTTGCATAGGGTTGGTATGATTTGGGAAAACTGCACAAATAATCTATGATAATCAGAATCATTTAATGTTCTTGGATCATAATTTTGAGAATAGTCAGAAGGTGCCAGGGCATGTGTGCGTGAATGATAGACTAACCAAGTGGCTCTTTCTTGAACTTGATCATAAACAAATCTTCTTTTCCTCACCAATCACAAACGTTTCCTCATTTGTCTCATAAATCTTTGTAATGGCTTTAATGCTAGGTTTTGGAAAAGACATTTCTTCCTTCTTTTCATTCTTGTACATATAAGTCTGCTTTAAAGGGTAGTGCTTAACTAATAAGTATAATATCGAGAAAAAGGATCCTGAAAATACCTTTATATAAATAAAAAAAGGATTCTGAAAACGTTCTAACAGACTGTATGGTCCACATTATGCTTAGATGTCACCTCCTACTGCTGGGCTGAGTCATACTCAAAATAAAGTTTGATCCAGCAGAAATAACCTGGCTGGGTGTTGCTTGTATTAATAACAGAATGGTCTTTGAATCAAATGGCTTCTCCTTCCTTTATAAACAACGGATGAATGTCCAGTCTTGGATGAGTGTGTGAGTAATTGAGTATTATTTACCTTAAAAAAAAAGAAATTGCTCAAAGTGTATCTTGCAAATTAAGGAATTTCTTAAAATTTTGTTAGAAATACATTTGTAGTAATGATCTCAAATGTTTTTATTCTGTAATGGGATTGAGAAAAATGTTTTAGAAGTTTTGGGCTAACATATTTTTATTGACTTTGTTGTTGGCAGGAGTGTCTAAGGATGAACTTTTTGGACAATTCTTTGCGGCACTTGAGAAAATTCACTTTGTCAGAACCATGCCTGATGGGAATGATGACCCAGTCCAATTGGAGAAAGCAACTCATTTATTTCATGATGCTCTAATTGTATGATTCATTCTCCTTTGTGTGTGTGTGTGTGTGTGTGTGTGTGTGTGCTGCACCCCATAAATGATGGATTTGATGGTTAGTTGCATAAGAATATTTTTATGAATTTATTATCCTTGGCAATGGAATTCAGTTTCATTTTGCCACATGGTAACTTTAATGTTTGGTCATCTGCTTGCCTCATGTAGTATCTCCAAAAACTGTTCATGCTTCACATGTGCCAATGACAACCTAAAGTGGTATTACGCTAAATTTAGATGGCTGAAATATATTAGATCATAGTGAAAAATATCCTGGTCCCTCTCTCTTAAGACATTCAAAAGGACATAATAGGTGAAGTCCTATTTTTCAGTTCTTTGGTGTGGTGATGGTGGGGCCTTAAACCATTTGAACCCAATTTTACACATGATGGATAACTGTACGGTTATCTAACCTGCTGAGAGTATAGTTTCTGAGACCATTGGCTAAACAAATAAGGTGATGTGTTCTGTTTGCCATCTATATTAATCCCCCTTTTGTTTGATGCATTTGTGCTGTTTAGTGAATTGGAAATATCATGACATGATTGCCAATATCCTTTTTTCTTGTGTTTCAAAATCCTGTAACCATCTGGTTACGTAATTTGCACATTGCTTTTTGTTCGACCTATTGCTTTCTTCTTCCATTATGATCCATTTGTTAGTTTTGTATCCAAAAATAGTTAGTGACATTTGCATTGTGGTTTTCTGATATATTATTTGGTATAAATATTGCACATAAACCTTGTAATTTTTAAGTTTCAAATTCTTTGTATTATTTTTCCTTGTCAATCCTTTTCTAACAAACATATTTTCTCTGCCACATTAGGAAATGGAAAGATCTGGATGCAAGATATATAATATAGACAACCTGGCCGAGACGTTAAAATCACAAGGTATTCTTAAGTGTGTTAGCCTTTGGTTGTGTCTGCTGTTCTTCTTTTATACTTATAGCTTCATGTTCATGAGGAATTTTAAGTTTTTCCCCATTGTTACTTATCCTTCTCAATGTGATATATGACTTGAAAAATATGCCTTTAAATGTCTGTATGTACCTTAATGAATGCCAATATGTGTATGCTTTTTTACCCTGGGTCCACCAATCCTATTGCTCTTCATGCCATATGTTTTTAATGATATCTATATTCTCTGGTTAAGCTATGCACTAGCTGATTTTATTATGTAAAATTGCCTGTGTGTTTAGGTAACAGGGCAATGCAGTCAAAGCTATACTCTGATGCAATTGAGTTGTATGATTGCGCCATTGCACTTTGTGAAAATAATGCTGTTTACTACTGTAACAGGTGCACTACTATCGTGTACATTTTGTTAATCCTTTGTTTATTTTAGTTATGTGAATTCTAGTATTAATCTGGTGGGGTGGCTCTATATGTTGACTTCTCAAATAAAATGGCTTGGGGGTGTGTGCATGTGTGTGTGAGGATAAACTATGAAATTTTTATAAAGTGGATAAGACTGCCTACAACGACTCAAAAGAGGCTGCTTATAATAGCTTGTAGTAACCCTAGAATCCCAGCCTTTCATCTTACATATAAAAATTAAATCCTGACCATCCAACTTCATTAAAAGTCACACACTTGTAACATTAGCTTTTAAAATATTAAAGACAATAATAAAATGAACATAACATAGAAATAAAGACTAGCCTTTCATCTTTAATTTAATTTATTATGCATAGAAATAAAGACTCCCCCATATACGTGCACACCCTTTTTTTTATATATAATTTTTAAAGCCTGAAATACTGAATAATATTTGACACTTTGTCATGCATATGCACTGGTTAGCTGCCACACCAATCAGTGTTATTCATAAATTCCAATTTTCTGCCTTTTGATGTGGATACCTTACTACGGAAAGGTATCTCAGGTGGTGAGAGAAGGTTGGTGAAGGGACTAAACATAAAACTAACCTAAATGCTGAGTACACAATGTTACTCAGGTTATATACAAGGTCAGAATGATGGTGATAACTTGCTAAAGTCTTAAGTGAACCATGAGAAAAATAAACATCTAAATGCAAATTAGAATTAATGATTATAAACGCAACCTTTCATGTTAAGGCAGAAAACTTGACCCCACATCTTCACACACACATCTTCACACACACACACACTCCCATGCAGACAGACATAGTTTGGGGCCAAGCTCTATCTGTATTGTTACGTTTCACGTGTCTCAAATATCAAGAATAAAAGAGGACATTTTATGTCCAGTCAGTGACATTTAGCTTGAGCTCTTCTTCAAATATGTGAAGGAAAAAAAATTTATGTTTTAAGTGGGCATTCCTTGCTTGTCAAATGTTAACAGTTTTACCTCATTGCAGCAATTTCAACACAATTAGACTTTTGTTTTCTTTACATTTTAGACTTTGATTCATTAACTTGATGTGTGTAATTCAGGGCAGCTGCTTACACTCAGATCCACAAATATTCTGAAGCAATCAGGGACTGTGTTAAATCCATTGAAATTAACCCAAACTATAGCAAGGCATACAGTCGTCTGGGGTTAGCTTATTATGCACAAGGGAACTACAGTGATGCCATTAACAAGGGATTTAAGAAAGGTTGGTAGCAGATTAATTTCTTAAGTGCTCTTATTTGTTCTCTTCATCAAGTGTCAATGCAAATTACTTAATTCTGTTCACGCCTTCATCAGTTTCTTTTTTCCCCATCCATCTCTTTTGGAAGAAAACAGAAGTTGGATTGATACTTAGGACATTTGTATGCTTGCATGCTACTGTATTAGTTGGTAAAGATGTTCACCTCCTGGGGGATTTGAATACTATTGGTCCTTGGCATTTTTGCTTGGGATTGGCACCTGGGGTATGTTTGTTATGCTGTAATAACTCTTGTAATGGAATAGTTATTCATGTGTAATAACAATTCGGTTATTTGGTTGTATTTTTATTACATGGATTAGTTATTATATTGGAATAACTATTCTTTATACTGAAGAATAGCTATTCCTCTTTAAAATAGATGTAATAGCTATTTCTCAGTGCATAACTGCATATAATAGGTTTTAAAATTAATATATTTTCAAAAATATAAAATTCCCTTATACGTCATCATTTACAAGCTTTCCATATGTAACAACCAAATTTATGAATACTAATAGTTATTCCATTATAATGTTTTATATTCCCAGTAATAAAGATTACTATTTCTAATGTAATCATAATTTTTGTGTACCAAACGTACCCCTAGTTAGCGGAGTTGTGAACTCTGGAACATGGAAAAGCATCATTATTAATTGTTTAGTGAGTCATTCCACAGCCATTAACCCTCTATTGTGGTCATGTCTTGCACATTTTGAATTCAAAAGATTCATATGCTTTTTGTTCTTCTTCTTCTTCTTCTTCTTCCCCTTCCTCCAAGCTTAATCATTTAATTGGTAAACATCTGTTGCTGTATACCATGTCAATTATAGTTAAAGAAAGTGTTTCTTTCACCATATAAATTGAGATCTTGTTATTAAATCAAGGACTAATCCATCAATGGGTTTGGGCTCCACTTGCATACAATGGTGGAATCATTTAGAGATCCAAACTCTTCAATAAATCTACAAATTGTAAGAGGTGAGTCAAAAGGGCTCTTCTTTTGAAGGTTCCCTGCGTTATCCATAAAAACAGTGGACAACTTCCAAATTTTGCTTGAATACATAGTATTTTATCATATTTGAATAGTAAATAACTTGCTTGTATGAGATAAAACAATATACTCTTTTTTAAAAACAAAAATAAGAAAAAAAAAAATTACATATTTCTTATTTTATAATCTCTAGTGATGCATTCCTTTATGAGTTAGTTGGACACCTACCTGGTGGTTTTGAACCCTTTACCTCACCCTTCACCTGCACTTGTGAGAGGAGGAAGTGCCATTTGAGCTAGGGCTCTCAGGTCTCTCTAGGGTTGCAGTTGAGGCAAGCTATATTCATGCTTGGTTTGGCCATGCTTCATTTCTGTTTGTGCTTGACTCAAGCACAAGTGTCTCTGTTTGAGTTTAGCTTGAAAGGGGCCTTAAATGCTTAAGCTTGACTTCAATAAGCTTGATTAGATAATCTTTCTCTTCAATAGCCTTCTCTCTCATATGCTTTCATTCTTCAAATCTCTCTCTCTCTCTCCCTCCCTCTTTCTGTCTTTTTTTCCTCTTCCGTTGTAATATCAAAGAAATATATTAACATCACCGAATTTTCCTCTGCAACAGTTTGGAAGAAAGTTCTTCTACCCCCTACATGGCAACTCAAATTAGTATCCTTGTGTACTACTAATCACATGACATATTTATAAATCATGTGACTTTTTTAGATGACTCATCAAGCCACCTATCAAAAAAAAAAAAAAAAAAGACTCATCAAGTCATCTAAACAAAATACAGTGGATGGTCTTGTGAACACCATATTATGGGTTGGTGGAGATTCTCCAACCTCCTTGGAGGAAAACTTTGTCCTTAACAGAATGCATGAGGCAACTAACAAGAAAGGGGAGGGCTGCAATTAGGAATAATTAAATTATTATTAAATTAAACCTGTTAGGCCCAAATTCAACATGAATGTATAGCATGTACTAAAACAAAGTATGTGGCCTATTTATTTCCCTAGTAACTGGGCCTAATCAAGCATTTTTGTGAGTCATTTTTGCAAGCCTGTTTACTAATCAAAATTGATTCAAGCTTTATACTATATGAGTTTGACTATATCAGTTAGTCCTAAAATTGGCTTAAGAATTCTTTAATCTTTTGAATTTTAGATGTGAGTTTTGTTTAAGGGTGTTTATCTTGTATACGACTATTGGGCCCCTCATTACACTATTTTTTAGAATTTTGTTACTTATAAAAAAACTTGTTTCACTAATTTACTTAGCTATGCTATCAAGTTTCAAGGCTCTTAGCCATATGACGCATGCTATCTCTCATATAGGGTGTCGGTAATCCATCGAGTAGTCTAAGGGTGAGTTTGTTTGGAAGTGAAATAGGGTGGATGGAAAACTTTGGAGAGAAAATGGGAAGGAAAACTTTTTTCGAGTGTGTTTGGTTGGGTAGGAAGGAAGGAAAATAATTGGTGGGATCCATGTGTTTTCTCCCTGGGCCCACCAATATGTTTACTCTCCAAAATGGACAGAGAAAATTGAGTGAGGATGAATTTTTTCTTGATCGACAAAAATGCCCATGTGCATGCACATGGGCTTCTTCAAGTTGCCTTTATTTTTTTTTTCCTTCTCCCCGGGCAGTAACGTTGCCTTTTATTTTTGTTTTTTTTCCTGGGCAACATTGCCTCTTCTTTTTTTTTTTTTTTTTGTTGATTTCTAGGCCTAGGCATGCCCCCCCCCCCCCCCCCCCCCCCCCGCCCCTTTTTTTTCTAAGTAGATGTGATTTTTTTTTTTGGACATGATTTTAAAAAAAAAAAATAAATTTGGGTGATTGTTCTTTTTGTGTGGTTATTTGTCACTTTTATTGTTTTAATTGGGCATCCTTCTTTAACATGGGTATATGAGTAAATTTATTCAAATTCATTTTTTCCATCCCTTCACTTTTCCACTCCCAACCAAACAAGGAGAGAAAATAAAATATTTTTTATCTTTCCATTTTTCCATCCTCCCACCATTTTCTATCATCCTACTTTTCCACCCCTCCAACCAAATGGACCCTAAATGTTTTCCTCTCAATTTTGATAGTATCACCTTTTCATAGATTATCTCATTAATCATAATGTATTGTTAGTTTTATTCATAGTCAATTACACATTCAACACTATAGTTAAAACTTAAAACATAATTGTTTTGAGAAAAGAACAGATGTATAGGTGGGATATAAATTGAATTCGCACTGTTTCTTCTCCCTTCTTTTTGATGTGTTGATTTTTGCTTCATAATGGTTTGTCAATCTCTAGTTATACACATTCCTGCAATGCTATTAGACTGCTACGCCTGGGAATGTTATTATTCCATTAATAATCCAGTTATGCATGGAAAAAGCAATGCTTTGTATTGTCATGAATGATAACTGTTGAAAATATTTTCATCTCTAATTTTGAGATTTACCTGTTCAGCCTTGCAATTGGATCCAAATAATGAATCTGTCAAAGAAAATATTCGGGTTGGTTATGCTTTGTCTTCCTTCTCCTCCTCTGTGCTTCATCTTCCTCTTATTGAACTTTATTTTTGTAAATGCGTCATTGTTACCAGGTTGCTGAGCTAAGATTGAGGCAAGAGCAACAACGTACAGAACGTGATCAGGTATATGTACTTTCAGTCTCATCTTGAGAAAGAATTGTTGGGCTATAAGAATAAAGGCACAGGTCTGTAATGTTGACTCACAGGTTGATAATAGCTGGTTGCTCACTTCTCAATTTGCATGGTTTGACGTAATAGCTTCTGAAGTTTGAAAGAATACTTAACACCCCCCAACCCCCCCCCCCCCCCCAAAAAAAAAAAGATACAGCTTAAGTTTGAGAGAATCATTTAGGCAATCTTAAAATAATGAACCTCTTCCTGAGACAATGCCTTTCTTTTGAGAATCCCTGGAGTTTATATAGGAGTATTCCTTAGATGTCTTGCTTTAATTAATTAACTGAAATTCTTTGCCCCTTTCAATACATGTGTGTGTGTGTGTGTGTATTTGGATAAGTAATGAAAAAAATTATTAAAAAGAAATCAAACCAAGTACACCTGGGGTGTACTCATGGAGAAGAACAATCAAATCAGATTAAAATGCTCAAAGTGCGGAAATGTTTAAAGGTGCTCATCAACCTTGGGGATTAGGGCTAACTGGCTAAGTGGAAAGGAACATGCTTACCACAACCTTTGATGACATTAAGAAGGCACAGCTTTGTTGGCAATCAATAAAACACACCTAAACATTTGATATCCTCCTTTGTGTATACTGCAAACTTTAAAAAATGTTTCAACAATCAATGTGCCATTGCTTGGAGTTTGCTAGTTTATTGTTCTTCTAATTGATTTCTGGTTGTATGGTCTGTTATATTTGTCAACTTTTAAGTTATCTTTTACCTTATCCCGTGCAGAATACAAGTTCAGCAAGTCATGGTGATCAGGAATCCCAAAACCAATCTAGGGGAGTGCCAAGGAGTACTCCGCCTCCATTTACTTCTATGCCATTTGATGCTTCTGCCCTCCCTGCTGATTTTACAAGCATGTTTATGAACATGGCCGCAAATGCTGCCAATGCATACCAGGGACAGCATTCTCCAGACATGCATGGAGAAGATAGCAATGCAAACGGACCTGAAGAGCCGGAAATAAGAATAGGAGGGAACATTAATATGAATTTTGGAGAACAAATGCCTGAGGAGCTAACAGGAGCTTTGAGATCTGTGATGGAGATGTTCACAGGGGCAGCATCTCAGCGAAACTCACAAGACACTACAAATGAAAGACCAGAGCGGAACTAAAACGGTGGTAGTGTGTTGGAACTTTATAAATATTCTCACTACTTCTGTATAATTTTTCTTCTTTTTACTTCTTTTACAAGGATTTTTTTTTCTTCAAATTTGAATATTCGACTAGTAAGGGATAGACATCAACCTTTGAGACAAAAGCTGACTAAATTATATTAGTGGCCTCAACATTTGTTTCTGGGATAAACATCAACCTTTGAGACAAAACTGACTAAATTATATTAGTGGTCTCAACATTTGTTTCTGAAATCATCTTTTGCAACAGCACGTAGGTGAAGAAAGCTGTTGGCGTTCCTACTTAAGTGATTTTGTCCCCAAAAGATATGATTTGCAATGGATCTCTTAGGCATAGTTCTTGAGGACAATAAATTCAATCTGTGTGGTTGATTGGTCAATACAACCACATAATTGAATTTAATTTGAGAACATAAGGTATAACATGTAGGGTTCTTCCTTGTTATGAATGAGGTTTTTCTTTTGATTGGAGAGAGAGAGAGAGAGTTGTGCAGTTAGATTCATTGTTGAGCATCGCTTGACTCAGTGTAGAAGCAAGTAACTTGCATTAAACTCTGACCATTTGGCTTGTGGACAGGTGCGCCAGTATCTGTGCTTATGTTACGAAGAAGATTCTATTATCTATACTTGATTAAAATTTTCTACACCTCTCATATAGTAGGTCTACCACGTGAGTAAAGGAAATGGGAAAATTATGGTTCCCGATAATGGCTAAATGTTAGACAATTTGAGCTTCCATCACTTCTTGGCAATAGAGGCATTAGAAATGAAGCAAGTGAAATTACCTGTTAAGTGCATCTCTAGTGGTATGGACTCCTAGTCCGTGCTCCTTTTTTTTATGGAAGGAACTTTGAGCCTTTCACTAATCTTTTTTATTTCATGATGCCCTCCATTTAGAATATGTTAAAGGAACCATAGTAATCTTTTCTTTTTATAGGTTAGGATCTGTTTGTATACCACTTATTGCTGAAAATTGAAAATATTGTAGTAAAATAATTTTTAAATGTGTGAATAGTGCTGTGGGATCCATTTTTAATGAAAGTTTTGCTGAAAAAAGAGATTTGTGGCTCTCGTGAACAGTGCACGGGATCCACGCGCAAAATGCTGGACTCGCAAACGCTGGGTGCTCGTCGCTATCCAAATGTTCACTAAGTAGGTAGATTTAGTACAGAATCAATCACTAGAATTTAAAGTGCATTCTCAATTTAGCCTCATTGTTTGTATGGTATAAATGAATGTGTCTATTGTGACTACCTATAAATCCATCAAATGGGCTGAGAACTCATCTCGATCCCATTGTTGGCCACCTTTGTAGGTTTATTTAACAACTAAGGTAATATTAGGTGCAAGTGTTCTTTGCTTGAGTTTATTTTGTACAGATTAATAATCTTTAGTTCTTGTTCCCAATGAGGAGCTTGACGAATATAAATCATGGGTAATTGAGGTATTCTCTATAGTTCTGAAGTAGTTACACATCTCATGGAGGAATATCTGATCCAAGTACAATAGTTAGCTTCGGCAATAAGGCTTCAAAACTAAAAATGTTGAAAATGCTTAAAAAGTAATGCTGAAAAATGACATTTGCTAACTTATTTGCTTATATCTTTTCTATCATGATGAATTTTTTAGAGAGACTTATTTCATTGATAAGTACTCATCTGTGGCTTCATATGGAAAAAAATTAGACCTAATTTGATTTTAAAATGAAAAAGATAAGTGAAACTACAATGCTGATCACTCAAGTTTATCTATTGTGCACTTTTGGTTATTGAAGTTTCAAGTAAGTACTATTAGTCTTTGAAGTTTAAAAATAAGTATTATTGGTAATTTTGTTAACTTCTGTTAGTTTCTTTATCCATATGTCTAACGAAGCAATGACATGACATTTTTTTTGAATGACGCTTACCAACCCTTTTATTATTAAATGCCCATTCGTTTGACTGATAGTTTCCATTTGTTTCTTCTTCTACTTTCTAGTTTCTCCTATTACGCTGCACTGCAGTAGCTTTCTTTAAATTACGAACTTGGGCTTTGATTAGTTTGAGGTGTTTTGACTTTTGTGATTTAATAATCATTTTGGTGAGAGAGATGATCAGTCTGTTAGAGTGTATTGTCATTCTTCAACTTTACTAACCCCTGTTGGTCCTACCATTTAAAATTAGAGTAGCTATGTTGTTTTTAAGACAGAGGAGCATGTACGCATGATTAGTACATACATACAAGCCGGGCTGTGGAAGAATTATGGGGCGCAAAACAAAAATAAAAAATGTTGATTCTGGTAGACATACTATATTTAATTAATATCACATGAACAATACATGTATGAACAATATATACATACACAATAGTCAAAAAATTTGTGTCTACTACCTTTGCGAAAATGATATTTTCTTTCAATTCGCCTAGCACACTAGCATGATTTTTAGTCTTTCAAAAGTTCTCTATAGCAGACCACTTTTAGATAGAATTAACTTTTAACATTACCTCCAAAATTTTTGAAAACATTTTTTCTTTGAGTTATGATTGCCATGTTCTAAAAAGAGAGGCTCTCAAAATCCATCTCAATTTCAATCTAATTATGGTGTTGTATGCGACTATGCGTTGAGGGGTCATTGAAATTTCAAAACAATAAATCCTCACAGGAAGGTAAAATCTTAGTGTAGTGATCAACTCCCTTGTTACTTACATTCACATTGTTGTTTTCTTTCTTTCCTTTGAGTTATTGTTTTCTCGTGTATGTTTAAGTTTTATGGTAAATTGTGAATCTCTAATTGTTTGAATGTGTCTTATGTTGAGTTAATCTAGTAACAAGCTGTTTGATGAATTAGGGTTCAGGGTTCTTGTAAGAACCTAATGTACTGAATTAGGCTTTAGTGAGTTGCATATGCGTCTTTGTAGATGTGTATGCACCTTTGCAGATGTGTATGCATGACTATCGTGTTATGGATAGTTGACAACTCTGGTTGATTTGTTTCCTTTTTCATGATTTGATCATTTATCATTTTCCTTAATTTTGCAATTTATTTGAATTATTATTATTTTACTTAATTTGACTTGATTTCCGATTAAAGATTGATTTTATTTCCATTAAATGTTGATTTGATTTGATTGATTGTTAGGCTTAGACCTTTCATATTTGAGTTGGTTTGACCTAATTTCAAATTTTATTATGAGTAATGTTACGACTACAAATTATTTTACAACATTTTTGCAAAATGTTGATGTGATCAATCTTTTATTAGTTTTCACTTAAGCCTACCATTAATATTACTTTTTCATTTACCAATAATCACTCATTACATAAGTATTATAAAATATTTTGTATCTCTAGCATTATTCTTTTCCTATTTAATAAGATATGATTTGAATTGTTTTCAAAACTTGGATTTCAAGAATGTTTCCTTTTTATGTTTTAATTTGATCTTTCTTTATCAATGCATGTTTGATGTTATTTTTCATTTACCAATAATTACTCATTATATCAGCGGTTTGTAAATTTTTTTGTATCTCTAGCATTTTTCTTTTCCTATTTAATAAGATATGATTTGAATTGTTTTCAAAACTTGGATTTCAAGAATGTTTCCTTTCTATGTTTTGAAAATTTGATGTGATCTTTCTTTATCAATGAATGTTTGATGTTATTTTTATTTAATCATGCAATTTGATTCCCTTAATTAGTGCTTGACAGATTTGATTGATACGTTTGTTTAAGTATCTTTCATATATACATGTTTATGATATGGATCCATCCTAATATTTTTTTAAAAAATTAAGAAATGGTCTAATAATATTAGTAGAGGTTGATCCATTCGATCATGTGGGTTTAGGTGTTAACACCTTCCCAAAAATATACCTAAACTTTAAACCTAAGTTTGGTTAAGTTTGACTCTTTGTAGGGTTCAAAATTGGTTCTTAGACCTATAACTAAGTGGTAACTTCTCTTTCAACTTTAACCTTTGAGTTTATGGTGTATTCCTGGGTTCATGCTTAGGATGAGTTCATAACATCCAGCTTCCAAGAGAGTTATTAACATGACGGATGTGGTGACATTCATGGGTCACACATTGGGAAGCTCATATTTGGAAAAACGCTTGAGTGAATCAAGTGTAGGGACTTAAGGATCTTCCTAAAACTCTTTGTTTAGGATCCATTGCCAAGTGCCAACTGAGAAATATGCCCCTTGATTAGTCACAAATTTCCACTTACAAATTTATTTCCAAGTGAATGAAGAATTATGATTTATATTGGCGGAGAGAGATGGAACCACACTCAAATACTTTAAAGGAACTACACCTCCAAGAAGCCATTTGTAGTATATTTAGGTTTACACAAAAATATTACTTATGAGATGACACTTCCCATTATTATTTGCACACAATGTAAATATTCTCAATAGCTGATATTGAGAGTTAAAAAGTCAACTTTCAATGTTAGGCCCCGGATCAAAGAAAGTTTTAAACTTTTTACTTCTTAACTCTTTTCATTCCTTTCTTAAAAAAAAAAAAAAAAAATTTTTTTTTTTCAATCAAGGATTCTCAACCATTGAAATACTATTACATCCTGTAAGATTATTAGAGTATTAACAACAATTGTTTGAGGCCAAGAAAAGAGCAAAAATAACAAGAACAACGAAAGATATGGGTCTATTTATGAAAAGGCCAAAGCAAACAGGCAGACAAGAGCTTTCAAAATCATCCTTTAATTGTAGACAATGACAAATCTCTATATGTTTGAATTTATCAGCACTAGTATTTTAATACTACTAGATTCCAACGGCTAGGATTGAATAGCCCAGTTTATACTAACTGATATGGACCACAACCTCCACATCCTAAACCTTCCATCACTCCTTATATTTCACGGCCCGCATTCACCAACCCATAATCCACACACACACACGCACACACGAGATTTTGGCACTTACTACTTACTACTACTTACTACTACTTGCCACTCTACAATCGATCGTAGTACAACAACAACACAAACTCAAAAACAAAAGAGAGAGAGACAGAGAGACAGAGAGACAGCGAGAGAGCTGAAACTCCAACCTCCTTCCTCTCGATCTCTCCGCCCTCAACTAACTCTACCAAAACGCCTCCGTTTCGACCATTCTCCTCTTTATAATCCCCAAATTACACGCTCTTATTTTCCTTCAAATCTCGCAATGCTCACCGCTTGAACTTGAACAAGTCCTTTTTGTTTTCAGAGCCCAAAGCTGAAGGTACTTCTACTACTTCTTCTTCTTCTTTTGTGTCCTGTAACCTTATGCTTCTTATTTTTATTTAATTTTTATATTATTTATTTTTAGCGTTTATGTGTTCTTTGGGAATGTATATGTATTTGGTTTTGGTTTTGGTTTTTTTCTTTAGTATAATTATGATTTGATTTATTAATATTGGATTTTAATTACGTGTTTCTTAAATTCATGTTTGAATTCTCTATGAAAGTCACGTATTTTTTTTGTAGTTGTTAGAGGTGTGAAACTGAAAATGCTACTACCACTCTGTTCTCCAATTGATTTTGTGCTATATCAGGGGTGGTTTAAAACTTTAAGAATGTAATAATAAATATTGATATTGGTGTGGTGATCTTAATATTATATAATCCGTAATTGCTTCTTTGATTTTTTTTTTTTCTTTTCTTCTGATATAAAAAATAAATGTGGTTACACAATTTCACTGGGCATCTATGATTTAGTTTTCCTTAGTAGTGTGCTGTAATATCTTTTTCCAACCACTATTATAATTTGTGGAGATCTTCTAATGATATTTATATTCTGTACTTTTAGCAGCTGGGGCAAAACTGCAGGAAAGCTGACCAGCATTCCTGCAAGGTGCTAATCAGGGCCACGCTAAAGATTTTAAGGAACATAATAGAGGTAAGTCTATGTCTATATGTATAGGTCAAAGGATTGAGAAGAAGGCTTTGAATTTGTGGATTTTATTTATAAAGTCTTATTTGCTGTGTTTATGAGGATTTGAGTAATCATTTATTTTGTTCAATGCATTGTTTTAGCCACCGCCATGAGCCTTGTAGCTCAATTGACACCTCTTGGTGTTGCCAATGGAAACGTTTCCCAATGTAACTATCAAATTGTTTTAGTCAACAACAAATGATTGCTTGCAAGGTTGCCTATTGTTGAAAAACTAATTATTGGTAATGGTTGATGAGGTCCTAGAAACCTTTTTTAATTTTTAATTTTTAATTTTGTTTTTTTAAGTATGTTTATTGAATAATCATGCAGAGTTGTCTTCAATAGTTTAGAGTGAAAGTTGTACTTTTCCGATATTACAAATTCCAGTAAGAATATATGGAGCACAACTAAAAATTTCACAAAGCTTAGAAAGAATTCTGAGGGTATGTTTGGTACGTTGTAATAGATAGTATAATGGAATATCTATTATATAGGAATAACCATTTAGTTGTTTGGTAGTGTTTTTATTACAAGGGATAGCTATTCTTTAAAATAAAGAATAACCATTCTTTTTGAAGATGGTTGTAATTGCTATTCCTTAATCTACACAAATAGTTACTACAATAAAGTTCCAATATGTCCAAAGCTACTGCTTCTATTCTCTTCTCCGTTAAGTACTCCTCTCTTCTCTATAGTGCGAACAATTTTTTTGTTTGTTTGTAGCTTTGTTGATGATCTCTATGTTGTAGTCTTCCATGGCTTTTGATGAGTTTATTTTCTTTAATTTTCTGTGCAGTGAGCTTACTATTGTAAACTCATTGTACCTTCTTTTTTTATTTTTATTTTTTTTATATCAATAGAGATGTTATTACCTACCAAATTTTTTTTTTTGATAAGTAATAAAGATTTATTGAAATCAAAAAGAGAGAGACACTCAAGTACACAGGGAGTATACAGGGGTGAACATATCAAAAGCAAATATTACATAAATCAAGTAAATCCAAAATAGAAGAAAAAGGTTGGTTTCTCCACACAGAGAACCAGTCCAATAAGGTTCTGAAGAATAGAAGCTTCAGATCAGGCATGGAACGCTCATTGTCTTCAAAACACTTACTATTTCTCTCCTTCCAAATACCACATCAAACAATAAGGAACAACCTTCCATATATCTCCATTACGATGGCGACCAAATCGACCTTGCCAGCAAGCAAATAGCCCAACAAAAGACATTGGCATAACCCAATAAACTCCAAATAAACCAAAAACCATATCCCACAACTCCAAAGCAACGGGGCAATGAAGGAATAGATGGTCAATAGATTCACTATTACTGTTGCACATATAACACCAATCCAAAATGCAAACCATTTCCCCAAGGCAGAGGTCTATACAAAGAAAGCCACTCTAGAGGGGATCTTCTGCTTTCAAATGCTTTTCCAAGGGAAAAACTGCTCACTATGTCCAACTAGAAGATGGTAGTATGCACTAACCGTGAACCCTTTACTCTTACAAGACAGCCAACATCTCTTATCCTCCCCAATCCCCCTTACAGGAGTGCTATAAATGGTATTTATAAAACTCCTGAAAGCCTCCAATTCCCGATTATGCACATCCCTACAAAAAAGAATCTCCCAATGGAGGACTACCACATTAAACCAAATGTCCATCTGATTTATTTTTTATTTATTTATTTATTTTTGGTAGGGTGTGTCAAAATATGTTGATTTTCCAACGTTGATTTAGTCTCTCTCTTTTATTTTTGACATCCACGTATGCCAATAAAAAAGGAAAAGAAAAGACCAAAGATTTTGTTGTGACATCCACATAAGTCTCCCTCTCAAATTAATATTACTTAAGGACTTAATTATTTATTTTGAAGTTGTTTAATGCTTGCACCATTATCTGGGACATATCTCGTTTTGTAACTCAAGAAGTTTGATGTGATATAGTATTTGAATCCCACTTGAGTTGGAAATGTGGCTGGTTAATGGATATATATACGTGCTGGGCTTCTTTACTTTCAAGCTTAAGCTTTTGGGTTGGGTCTTTAGCATGGTATCAAAATCTAGTTTGTTTGTTCTTGAACTCCATGTTTTTGGTCCATTTGTGTTGGTTCAATTTCAGCTATGTCATTGGCCTTTTTGAGGGGGTGTGAAGGGAGTATTCTAGACCTGAAGTTGTAGTTCCTGTGAACTTCACTTAAGTGGACTTCAGCGACAGGATCCTTTACTGTTTCCAACTTAATTGAAGCTTATAGATCATTGTATTCTCAGAGCTTAGTTGTGATGTACATCTAGTATACATCCTGTGTACTTGGTGCATTCCATTTCTCTTAATAAAACTTATTAGTTGTTACTAATCAAAAAATTGTGTCAGCCCTTTTTTTTTTTTTTTTTTTTTTTTGGTTTCAGTTTTTATTGGGCCTAGATCTGAGAGGGGGTGTTAAGGAATCCCACATTAATTATTTGTGTGGTTGGATATGGGTAGATGTACTTGTTGGGTCTCTCCATCTATAAGGTTGATGATGTGGGATGCACAAGGAAATTTTTTATTTTAATTTAGTTTTATTTATTTTTGGCCGTTAATTGTATTTTTTTATTTTAGGCTGTAGTATGTACTAGGTTAATTGGTATTTTTATTTAAAATCTAGGGTATTTTTGTAAAAAGTCACCAGGGTTTCCTATGACAATTAAAATTTCAGTTTTGTATTCCTCTATTAGTATTGTACTCCTATAAAAGGAGAGATTCTGTGATGAATAATGTTTATTTTGGTTTTATGGTCTGGTGCTAACTCTAGCCAACCCTAGGTGTTGATTTTTACTGGTTTTTCTTTTGCTTGGTGCTACTCCAAGCAAGCCTAGGTGCTGGTTCCTTGGTTTTATCCTATATTTTTTTTACTTTTAAATTTTCTCGTTGAATCATTCTAGTTTGTCTTGTGTCAGTTGAGCTTCTCGGTTGGATGATTTAATTATATTTTGAAATAAAATGCTTATTAGCTCATACCAAAGGCTTTATATTATACTATGCATTTCATTTATGGACTTACTGGTCCGCTAGGTAATCCTTTGATTTTATAAAAATGTGACATAGACTCTTGGTAGTTCGCTATTAGGATTTATTGATATTGACATTTAGATGACCTTTCATTTTGATATGATTATTTACTTGTGAGACTTGATTTTATATATGTTGTAGACCTTGGTTTTTTGTGCTGAAGTTATTACCGAGTGAATGTAACTCTTTTATCAGGATTGACTCTGTTGGGCCATTTAGTTGTTGAAAGATGAGTGCCTACATTGTTGGCGTTCTTGTTCCTCTTTTAGTTACACTGCTACTTCGGAATTCCAAGAATTCAAAGAAACGAGGTTTGCTAGTTGATGTTGGTGGGGAACCTGGGTATGCTATCCGAAACCGTCAGGTCACTTCCCCAGTGCAAACAACATGGGAAGGTATCTCAAGTCTTGCAGAACTTTTTGAGCGTTCATGCAAGCTGTACCGAGATAAACACTTTCTTGGAACTAGGAAGTTGATTGCAAGGGAGATTGAAGTGACTGAAGATGGAAGGTCCTTTGAAAAGCTTCATTTGGGAGACTATGAGTGGCTAACCTATGGGAAAGCATTTGAAGTTGTATGCAACTTTGCCTCTGGATTGGCTCAACTTGGGCACAAAAGGGAAGAACGCGTAGCTATCTTTGCTGACACAAGAGAGGAGTGGTTCATTGCATTGCAGGTTCATTGTCTTATGGGTCCACTTACATTTAAAATGGATCATTCTTTCACTGAACTTAATTATCTTTATGTGCAGGTTTTGGATATAAATGGAAACTTTGTTTTATTGCACATATGATTTGATTTTAAATTATCTGAGATATAGTGATACAAAATAACTGAGCTATATCATTTACTAAACTGCATGTAAGGATGATGGTAGCATTAAATTTGATGTAAGCATTGACATGTTTCCTAGGATGTGTAGTCTGTTTGTTCTGGGATTCAACTCTCAAAAAAGCATACTATTTTTTGTATTTCACTTATGTTTAATAAATAAAGACTATTATGATAGGGATGCAATCGATTATTTTATAATACCTCTGCCTCTCACAGTTGTAGAATATATCTTTTTGATAAGTAGTTGTATAATATATCTTATTCAGTTTTCTATATCAGGGATGCTTTAGGCGCAATGTCACTGTTGTGACTATATATGCATCTTTAGGGGAGGAGGCTCTATGTCACTCATTAAATGAGGTTCTCTCTCTCTCTCTCTCTCTCTGTGTGTGTGTGTGTGTGCCCCCCCCACCTTCCAAACAATTCAGTTGGCATTTTATATTGTGTTACCAAGCCTTTTTAGGTGCTTTAAGTCCCTGCTTGAATACCGTTACTCACAATATTAGTTTAAACATGAGAATACAAAGCTGTCATGTTATCTGCTATTCCCCATGTGATAGCATAACTTTGGTACTGGACCATTACTTTAGATTTCATCACATTCCTTCTCTTATATATCACTTTTGTGGGTATTTTATAAATTATACTAGTAGATCTTCATTCAGCAGATTATGGGAACTTCAGGATGTTATTGTAATTTAAGTGGAGCTTTAAATGAAATATTAATCTCATAGCATATGCACTCTTTGAGAAAAGTATGATTTCTCACTTTTGATTTCCTCTCACTCAACCCACAAAAAGAAAAACAGTATTTTCTTTTCTGAAAACATTTCTGAGGGCAGTATTTTTGTGTTCCGATGAAGCTGTTAGGTAATTGTGAAATTAAAAAAAATAATGAAGAAGGTAGTTAATTGTTTCCAAAACCTAATTTGTTAAACATGCATTTTAAACATTCCTCTAGAAACTCTCTTTTTTGATAAAAAAAAAAAATTGATTTGTTCCATATTTTGATGAAATGTGAACCTTAGTTCCTGAAATTAGCAATCCCTTATTTTAGTTGTAGCTTTCTTGTATGCTTACCTAAATAAAGAGTGTCTAGGTTGTAATCAGCAACTCAGAAGATTGGTTATGCAATTAACATGTTACTAATCAGTTAATGTTCCAATTTTATATGGTTACTTCATTTCCTAAAGCTCATCCGTAATGACTCAGTCCACTTGTGGAATTCAACAACTGGAGTTAATATGCTAGTTCCAGTTCCAGTTCCAGTTAGCACTCATTTCTGCTCAATATTGCTTAATTTTATTTACTTGTTGGTTTCAGACAGAGGTTGCTACCGTGATATGTGGGCACAAAGAACTCAAGAAAATTATAGAGATAAGTGGACAACTTGACACGGTGAAGCGCGTGATATGTATGGATGATGAGATCCCATCTAATGCGTCCTATGTTGAGCAGAGCAAAAGCTGGAAAATTACTTCATTTGCAGATGTGGAAATACTTGGCAGACAAAATCCTCTTGATGCTGACTTACCTCTTTCAGCTGATATTGCAGTTATAATGTACACAAGTGGGAGTACTGGATTACCTAAGGTTAGAAGCATAAAAAGGATATAATTCTAGTAGTTTCTATAAAGTTTTGTCACCTCTGCACCTGATTAATTATCTCAGTTGGTTTTTGAATGTTTGATTCATGTTTCTCTCTTTCTCAATAGCGGGTGAGGGGTGGGTTTAGGACTTTCCTCAAAATGGTTTGTAAGTATATTTCTCTGCAATATGAGAGAGCCCTGGCAAGTGCAGCCAATTCCTAGTTTGCTAGTTTGATCAGTTGGTTATATGCATGGCATGGCCCATCGTACGAGTATTAGCACCACAATGTAGAAGTAATACAAAATCCTAAATATATTGAATATGGTGAGTTAAATATTTGTAACTAGAAAGCAATGAAGTGACCTGGTTTTCACAATTCAAGCGGCTAGTCAACCATGATCCTCAGTACACTCACGTTCAGATGTTGGAGGAGAAATGGTGGTCTTTGTAATTAGTGGTGTTCCAAACAACTGGTTGGTGATTATAGGGGTGTTCATTGGCCAGTGTGGGCGGCTTTGGGAGGGTTTTTAGTGCCATGCCGCCAACATCGGATTCCTAAAGAACGTGAACTGTCATCTCACCGTGGTTTTTTATTCCAGCAACATCAGTGGCAGCTTCCATCAGCATGGAAGTTGGTGGCCACCGTTGCATGATAGAGAGAGATCTGAAACAAGAGAGAGAGAGGGAGAGAGATTTCAAACCCAAAAACCTAAGATCTAAAGCACAAGCAAATGATTCAAACCCAAAACCGAAGATCTAAAACACAATCAAACCCATTACCCACGGAACAAATCAATAGATCTGGCCGACGTCAAAAAGGCCTGGAGTGCTTCAACCACCGCCCCAAGTACTGTCAGCATCCTCATTTGGCTGTTTGAGTGGTGCAAACTCTGGTCGGATTGTTGGTGCCAGATCGGTGGTGTTCACCCCTACTGGTGAAACATTTTGGCGAATCCTGGTATGGTGCAGTTTAGATTGGACAGTTATTCCTGAAGCTATAAGCCTATAAGTTCAAAAGCTACATTTGTGCTCCCTATATCTTTGTATGGGTGATTCCTTCTCTTCCAAGGGTTTTGTGATTTTTCACAATTCTAGGGTTTTTTTTATATTTTTAAATGGTGGTTCCTGATCTATTCATATCTTTTAAAGAACTTTACGTATTACAGATAAAAATATTTGCAATGTGCATATGGTAAGATATTCATATTTACGTGATACTTATGTGTTCAATATTTTTAAAAATGGTTATTCAAATCATATCAGAATTTTATCTAGTACTAATTCACTCGGTTTTCCACTTTATACAGGGTGTGATGATGACACATGCTAATGTCCTTGCTACAGTTTCTGCTGTCATGACAATTGTTCCAGGCCTTGTAAGCAATGATATTTATCTTGCATACTTGCCCATGGCTCATATCCTTGAATTAGCTGCTGAGGTATGTTGAATCTGTATTCTGGTTCTATCTATAACTATAGTAGTTCAATAAGTATTTTGCATCCATTTATAGGAATAGGTTATTAAATTTTTACCTTTCCTTTCTAACGTTCTTGAAACTACTTTCACTCATTTTGTTCTAGAATGTGATGGCTGCTGCTGGAACTGCCATAGGATATGGATCCCCTTTCACACTTACTGATACATCAAGCAAGATAAAAAAGGGAACAAAGGGAGATGCCTCCGTGCTGTTGCCAACTGTAATGACGGCCGTCCCAGCAATTCTCGATCGTGTTCGTGATGGGGTGCTCAAGAAGGTTTGTAAATTTTGACATGCATATGGTACCTGCATGACAATTAATGCATGTTTATGTGTTTGTTTCTATGCATCTACATATCTGCTTCTTAGATTGTATGAAACTTTTCCAAATATAAGGTGAGCCATCACTATATCTTCCCAATACTTCAGGTGAATGCAACAGGTGGATTATCGAAGAATTTGTTTCACTTGGCATATGATCGCAGTTTATCTGCAGTTAATGGTAGTTGGTTTGGGGCTTGGGGCCTGGAAAGAGTTCTGTGGAACTTTCTTGTGTTTAGAAAGGTCCGGGCAGTTTTGGGAGGCCGTATCCGCTTTTTGTTGTCTGGAGGTGCTCCTCTCTCCAGTGATACTCAAAGATTCATCAATATTTGTCTTGGGTTAGTGTCCCCGAAACTTTTAAGTACTTCCAGTGTAGGAGTTGCTGATTCCTTCCAGTGTATAATACTAACCACTCTCTTTCTCATACACAGCACATAGGCATAGAGCTACACATTTCACAAACATAAGTAAATATTATAGAAATTTGTGAATTTTCTTTTCTTCTTTGCCTGCAAGTAAGTTATTGTGAAGTGTAACTGTTTGGAACTTGAGCTCCTCATTCAATTTGAATTAATACTCCAAAAGAGTTGAACTTTGCAGCAAAAGACAAACTGTTAAACAATTACTCTGATGATAATATGAACTCTACATCTAATGCTTGGTTACAAGCTTTCTCACTGTTACTTTATATGTTCTGTTAGAACCTGTAGTTGCTGTCTCTATTGGAATCTAGCCATCAGGCTGAACTTCCTAATTGTTACCTCTATGTATGCCCATTGTATGTAAGAGTATTTGAGAATAGAATTAAAACATCACAGTTAATGCCCCATTTTATCTGTGGGAGTGACTACAAGACCAATGATTTATATTTTGTTTCCTGTATATTAAAGTTTATAGTTGATAATGATACATCTCTTAGTAACTCTGAATGGGGATTATTGGAGGGCATGTCAATGCGCTGCCCAAAAATAAAAGCTGATGGCAACCGTTTTTTGTCCCTGGTTATGTGATCTGTAAGATCTTTGCTATAATCCAGTGTGGTTTGGATAACTGTGAAGGTGTGAATAGAGTTCAGAAACATTGATTTGTTTTTTTCAGGATTTTACCACCTATTGTTTCAAGACCTAGGAAAGATTTTTGTAGAAAAGAATGCCTTTTCACATCCTTAAAGGAGAAAAAGTGTAGAAAAAGAATGCTTTCTGATGTTATTAGATACTGTGCATTTAAGGTTTATAATCGACCATGTGAAAAACACCCACACAGTCTAATTATTACGAGGGACTCTTGATTACATGAGATTTTACCTTGGACAGTTCTCATGATTTTCTTGATTTTATTTTATTTTTTAATTTTTATATCACACTCTAATCGGATGACTATTTTCCAGTGCTCCAATAGGTCAAGGTTATGGTCTTACTGAGACTACTGCCGGTGCAACATTCTCCGAGTTCGATGATACATCTGTTGGTCGTGTTGGAGCTCCACTTCCCTGCTCATTCATTAAGGTACTGAATAACTGAAAAGAACCATACCTCATCTGCTTAGATGAAAACCTTTTCGAGCAACATGTGCATCTCTTTCAAAAGGTTGTGTGAGTTCCAAACTGAGGCTGGTGATCAGTTAGTTGAGAAATTCATTTATTCATTACTGTTTAGTGTCAGTCTGTCCACCTTTCATGTTTTCTACAGCTAATGCATAAGGTAGAAGTTTTGCAGCTCATTCTGAGGCATGAGGCTGAATGCATGACATAAGCCTTGATGTAGGAAAAAGGAGAAATCATATTTAGAATTCCTGGATCAGGTCTGGCAGCGCTTGGATTTTGAGGAATTAGGGTTAGGGTTTGGTGGGAAATGGCTAGAGAATAGTAAGGAGTTAGGGTTTCTAATGGTGAAAAGAATGGTAGGATTTGGGATAAATAAAAAGGAAAAGTCAAAGTCTGGGTTGCTCTTTCAGGGTTGTGAATAGTGCTTTGGCTCTTTATGAGTATTTGGGGCTATTTGAGGGATGGATGGTTCAGGGTTTGAAGTTTTGGGTTTAAAACTTGACAAATCACCTGGTGTATGCTAGGTTTCAAGGTTTTGGAAATTTGAGGAAAAAAAAGAAATATAATAAACGTCTAAGCATTACACCTAGCATTCCCTTGTTATCATGCATTAGAGAAGTCTTATAACTTTGAAAATTTAGAAAACAAAGTATAGCAATATTGCAGAGCATGTGCCTTTCATGCTGAAGTGGGTTCTCAGAAGTGTTGCCTTTCTTGTCCATCAACATCTTTATATTTATACTTATAAGTGATGCCTGAATAATATTAAGATTATAATGGCCAAGAGTCTTGTAGCTCAACTAGTATCTCTTGGTGTTTCCAATACAAGGTTCAAATACACCCCCCCCACCCCCATTGTAATGATTGAATAATCAAAATATTAAGGTTATAATACTTTGCATAGAAATTCTTGGGGCATCACCATTTTTCCCCCCTGGTACTTTTCTTTATCATTAATATAAATTTTTTTTTTGGTTGCTCTAGCATGAATTCAAATTTTGTACACTGACAAGAATAGTAACTGCAATTCTTGTACCTTATATCTCATTACTCTCTTGGGTTCAAATTATTCACATTGCAGTATTACAGTGCTAATGGCAAACCCCTCATCCACAACCACCGCCCCCCCCCCCCCCCCCCAAAAAAAAGAAAAGAAAAGGCAAACCCTCATTTTCTCTTTTTCACACCCAGTATTAGTGTCATAAAAGTCAATCTAATAGTTTCAAATGAGAATTTCCTTTTAAGATTATGTGGTGTGCCTTCAGCATGATTTCTACATTTTTTTGAAAAGGCATTCAATTTGAATTTGACCACATTAACATTTAATCTTCTCTATCTCAGTTAATTGACTGGCCTGAAGGTGGATATCTAACTAGTGATTCACCAAAGCCTCGTGGGGAAATAGTTGTTGGTGGTCCAAATGTTACACTTGGATATTTCAAAAATGAAGAAAAAACAAAAGAATCATACAAGGTAGAGTTTGATGAATACTATTTGTTTTATCTATCAAAAGAAAGGTAGATTTTGAAAATTTAAGTCCTTTAGCCAAAGGCAGGTCTAGTTGGGACTTGTTAATTATGCTTTGCTTATTCTCTTTTGTTGTAAAAGGTTGATGAGAGAGGAATGAGGTGGTTCTATACAGGTGACATAGGGCAGTTTCATGCTGATGGTTGCCTTGAGATAATTGACCGTAAAAAGGACATTGTCAAACTTCAGCATGGAGAGTATGTCTCATTAGGCAAGGTATGAATGTTGCAAGATGAAATTTAAATTTAAATTAGATGTTCCGCAGGACCTAATATTTTTTCCTACAGGTTGAATCTGTTCTCCAAGTTAGCCCCTATATTGACAATATCATGTTGCATGCTGATCCCTTCCATAGTTACTGTGTGGCTCTTGTGGTGCCTTCTCAGCATACAGTGGAAGATTGGGCTTCCAAGCAAGGAATTCCGTTTACTGACTTTGCAGACTTGTGCAAGAAAGAAGAAACGAAGAAGGAAGTGCTTGCTTCAATCCAAAAGGTATCAACTGTGATAAAATTTCTTCGATTTGAATTTTGTTTAATGTTTAGGAATTTAACTGCAAGCTCTACAGAGGTCAACCTTATATACTTGTTATGAGTTACCTTTCATTTGCAAACATTTATGTGCCGCAAAATTTGTGAACTAATACCATTTTATTAGTTTATTAGTAAAAATGACAATATGTAGAAAATATTTGGGAGAATAGCCTTTTTGTGATTTCAAATTTGAAAACATTATTTCAAAAAAATACTGCTGAAATCAATATGATGACTCCACCAGTTGATATCTATGCACAGATTTCAAAATATACGCTGAAACATGATTTTCATGTTTTGGAAACATGAGTACTTTCAAATGAGTGTTTTAAACTAAAATTGTAATTTGGAAACACAATTTTCATAAATCATGTTTTAAAAATACGATTTCAGCACAAAATAAATGAAGAGAAAACGCATTTTTCAAAAGTTTAGAAAGAGTTAATGATTTGGGGGGAGGGTGGGTGCAATTTCATAAATTTCAAAATTTATATTAAAATTGTGTTTTTGAAGCACAATTTTAGAGAAAAACTTGCAAATAAAACACGATTTTTAGGCAAAATGTGATTTATGAATTCATATTTCCAAAACATGATTTCAACGTACTATGATTGAAAGTTTCATGTTTTGAGGAGTTTAGCAGAAGGACTAGTTACTGATTTGAGTGGGGTAGGTGCAAATTTTGTACACATTTCAAATTTACATTGAATTCATGATTCCAAAGTACAATTTCAAGGCAAGGGCAAATGTGTTATATACTGAAATTGTATTTCCTTGTAAAATAATTGAAACATAAATCGTGTTTTCACTTGAATATAAATGTTTGTTTCCAAAACATGATGTTGAAGTGTACATTACCCCCTCAGCTCTTTGTCAGGTCAGTAGAAGTTTAAACTAAAATCATGTTTTCAATTGTGTTTTCGAGAACGTGATTTAACAAAAAATATTCTCCCAAATATTTTCTAAATAGTGCCAATTTTCAATAACAATTAATAAAATAGTATTATTTTGCAAATTTTACCTTTTATTTATGTTCAGTATCCAGGATTAAACGTAAATTTTTGGGGGAGATTATGCCTATGGTGATTTTAGAGTCAAAAGACAGACAATGCATAGTTGATTTTGTCAAGGCTCTGGTTTGGGAACCAGATGTCTTAGGGTTGACTCTATCTGTATCTGTGTCGTTTGTGGGTTATCATATAACTCCGTATGGTTTCATCTTTCTTTAGTCTCAACTTTTAATGTTGGGAACACTTTCATTCTCTTTGATACAATCTTTATAAACTGACATGAATATCAACCCCCAACAACAGAAACTGCAACATCTACCTGGTTCAACTTGCTAGTACTTAGCTCTCTCTCTCTCTCTCTCTCTCTCTCTCTCTCTCTCTCTCTCTCTCTCTCTTTAATTTTTATTTTTATAATTTCGTTTACTGATTGCAGGAAGCAAAAAGGGCACGATTACAGAGATTTGAGATTCCGGCAAAAATCAAATTACTTTCTGAACTGTGGACTCCTGAATCTGGCCTAGTCACTGCAGCTCTCAAGCTCAAGAGAGATATTATTAAAAAAACTTTCTCTGAAGACCTCTCTAATTTATATGCTTCATGATTATTGAGAAAATGTGGGCGGCTTTAGTTCTAGCTCTTCTTTTCTTTTTTTGCCTTTTCGTTTTATATATGATTTATGCTGGGAATTATTGTTGGGAATTTTCAGAGATATTGGTTTTACGTGCTTAGTCTTAAAAACATTCATCTCCATTTTGTCTTTTGTTTTGTTTTTGTTTTTTTTTTTTTTTTTTTGGGGGGTGGGGTGGGGGGGGAGGATTATTGTAGTAGATTCAAATAAAGTCCCTAGCAAAAACTATAAAATAATAATTTAAAAAAAAAAAAAGTCGAGAAGATTGTGGGTGTATATGAATAAATCTGGATTACGACTCATCTAAGCATTTGCAGAATAAAAGAAAATTAAAAAAGTGCAAGTGGAATACAAAATTTATGTATCAGCTTGTGCTTCCTGTTTAGCTGAAATGTCAGCGCAAGAGTTTGCTTCACTGTTGGAAAACACTGTTGATGTGATGAAGGTCTGCAACTGAAAAGCATTGTTGGTTCCTCAAAAGTTATATTGGTCCCTAGTCAACTTTTATTAATTCTCTTGTCTTTGTGTCTTAGGCTCTGTTTGTTTTGACTTCAAACTGATTCCGGAAATGATTTTCCGGAAAATTGGGTGTTTGGTTGTTACTTCAAATTTGGTCAAACTGAAAAGCATTTCCTGTTGACCGAAAATTAGAGCCAAAACAACGGAAAATGATTTCTGTTTTCATTTTCACTTCAAATGACTTCCGGCCTTGGAAAATAGAAGAGAGTGAGAGAGAAAGAGCAAGAAGATCGCTGACGTCGGAGCAAGAAGATCGCATCGGAGCAACACGATCGCACCGCTCCGATCGTTCAAACCCACCCTCGTCGAACCCAGTCACCGATCATCGAGATTGTCTCTCCATTTCTGGACCATGCGCGAAGAGAGAGATAGAGAGAGTAGAGAGATCGTTGCACCACCGGCGATATCGTCTTGCCATCGTTCTCGAACCCGCTCGCACCAGATCGCCAACGAATCCACTCGCACCGCGCCAATCGCATCGGTGAGTCACACTGTGAACCCACGAACCTGAGATCGTAGCACCACGAACCGCGAGTCGCACCGCATTGATCGCACTGGCGAGTCGCACCATGAACCCGCGAATCCGTTACCGATTCGTTCTCGTTCTCGTTTGAAATTTTTGTAATAAAATTTGTTTGTGATTTTGATTTTTTACTTTCTCTCTTTGATCTCTGATTTTGTTGTTGTTGTTGTGGTGGCGTGGGTGGTGGTGTTTTGGTGGTTTTCCTGTTGTGTGGTGGTGGGTTTTGTGGGGGTGGTGGTGGAAAATAGCATTTTCAGAAGGTTATCAAACACATGAAATTATTTTCCGGAAAAATTTTCATGACATAGTATTAATTTATTTTTTAAAAAACGTTATGAGGTAACATATTTTATATTAAATAATCATGCAAGCATATTTTGCCTTGATAAATTTAAATGAGTAAAACTTAGGTATAGTATTTAGGTGTTGTTCTTTAGGTTCCCTTTTTAAAATTCTGCTGGGTAGATATTTTCTTATGGGATGGAAGTATATTTTTTAGTTAAGTATCTACATGGCTAAATCTTAAAAAATCTTAAAAAGGAAAACTTAAGAAACAACATTTAAGGTATTGTACTTAAATTTGGTTCAAATTAAATTGAGATATAAATCCAATGACCTAATACACACACACACACACACACACACACACACACACACACACCCCGTAGTGGGAAATGGGAGACATTATTTTGAAAATAGTACTAAAACCATAGGATTACAGTGAAAGCAAAATATTGTTACTGGAGAAGGTTATTCCTAATATAAGATTACTAAGGGAGTTTATAGAAGAGACTTGTGCTGAACCAAGCTTGCCTTTAAATGGAATTTGAGCTCCTTTATATAGACTGGGAGAGGAGCTTAGGATCCTTTGGGGGAGCATAGAGACCTTTGAAGATTCTTGAAATTCTGAGGGGTTGAAGATTTCTGAAATTCTGAAAAGGGAGGGGGGGGGGATAAATTACTTTTTCCCCTGAAAGAAGACAAAACCCTCGAAAGCGTGGCGAAACCGCGTGACTGTTCATTTTGTCTTTTTGTGTTGGTTGGTATTGTTCATGAATGGTATTTTGTTTGTTGGTATTGTTCTAAATAGTGACCGGATTTGGAGTTGTTTGGAGCCATTCTGAGTAGTGACTGGTGCTACTAGAATAGTCTAAGGTCTGTCTAAATTATGGCCCTCGTAGGGATCTTGAGAATTCTGGAAGGGGTCAAATGGTTGGTGACTGGTAGATGCTTCAGAAGAGGCAGGAGAGGTCGTTTCTTTCTCTTCTAACTGAGAAGCTTGGACGAGTAACTGGTCTACAAAATCTTTTAATTCTTTGCTAGATTTTCCGGCGATTGAGATGGATTCTAGGCAGGACTAGGACTTTGTGTTCTGGGTAATGGCTCTGTGGACTAGAGGAGGGAAATCCTTATTTATTTGATCGATGATTGGATCAATTTTGAGGCTATCCCACAATTTTATTGAGAACTCCCTATTTTTGCAAGAATTCACAGGTAAGAAAATCAAGGATATTGTTTTGGGTTCCTTCTATGAATTCTATATCAAAATCAAAGACTGAGAGAATGGCTTGCCATTGTGCAAAAATATGTTTTGGACATCTTTTTCTAAAACATGTTTTGCAGATTTGCAAATACTTCTGACTAAAAACTTTTGATTTAATAAGTCACTTTGAAACTTCGAAACACACAATACTATAGATAAAATTTCTTTTTTAATGGTACTATAATTTAGCTGAGTAAGAGTCCAAATTCCTGAATGGAAACAGACTATTTGTTTAGGGGAATTAGGACTAGTACACTGAAGGAGAATTGCCACCATAACCAATATTAGAGGCATTTGTAGGACAATCTTTAAGGTATTTATTGAGGGAATTCCTAAACAAGGGAGAGTCTTAACATATTTTTTGATTTCTTGGACAACTGATGTATGAGCTGGGGTCCAAGGAGGTGGATTGGTTCGAAGTCTATCAAAAAGTGGTTTGCATTGCTGTCTATGATTTTAATAGAAATCTGAAATATAGTTGAGAAGTCCTAAAAATATCTGAAACTCGGTTTTGTCAAGGATTTGATGTAGAAACTTGTCCGCAAACTGAATGGCTCTATCTATTGGCTTGATCAACCCATGATGGATGTCAAAACCTAAGAACCGAACGTGTGTTTGGAAAATTTTGATTTTTGGGGCTGAAACTGCTAGACCATTGATCTTGACCGTATTGAGAAACGATCGCAAATGTTTCCAATGTTACTAAATAGATTCTGAAAATATGAGAACATCATCTATATACACAATAGAGTGACTGGAGAATGGATTGAAAATTTCATTCATGATGTTTTGGAATTCACTGGGTTTATACTTTAAACCAAAAGGCTATATATATATATAATCGAAACCTTTGACTTTTGGTTGATTTTTTCACAATTTTTCATATCAACATTTTTTATTTATATTTTTTAATTTGACTTAATTCTTTTGATTTTATAGCACCAAATTGCAGAAAATTTATTAAATTTCTTTAAAAAAAAATTAGTTTTTTGGTGCTATACAAATACTAACTATATAATAAATCCATTAATATAATCTATCCCTAAAAACAGAATATATCTCCATTAATTTGATAATTTATACGTTAATGACATTTAAAAAAAAATTCTATCATATTTCCTTATATCTATCAATCATGATTTCGTTTTGAATTGCCAATGTGCTCTTGGATTGTTAAGGGAGTATCAACGCCTTATGGCAACACAGAGAAGTTCCTGAGATGAATAATAGTGATGGTCTTCCTTAATAGTTGATTGTTGGCACAGTTTGTTTGTTTTTTTTTTTTTTTTTCTTCGAGAATTGGTAGCTTGGATAGTATAGGGGGGTTGTGTTGTTCTACAACTGGGCCTCTTTTTTATAGTTTTTTTTTCCCTCTTTGTATACTCTTTTCCTCTTATTAATAATACTTCTATTTGTTATCTCAAAAAATCAATCACGTTTTCTTTCTCTTCTTTTTTATTTTTACTTTTTTTATATTAACGTTGATTAGAAATTATAATTTTAATAGGATTTAAACTCTATAATTATATCAAATGAGACTCAACAAATATATATCATTTTTAATTTCAATAGGATTTAAATTTTATATCAAATGGACTCTACCAACATATTCATCCTTTAAAAAAAAAATATAACCAAATTTAATTAGGAATCCATAACCCTAACCAAATTTGATTAGGAATCCATAATCCTATATTATATTATAAATGGTTTTCTTTAGAGATTATTTGTTTCAATTTCAACTTTGCTTTTCATTCCTATATTATATTTTAAATACTTTTTTTTTGGGATTATTCTTCCAACACCACTCTATTGTACAGTCTCTTGCATTAATTTTGGTTCTTAGAGCGCATTCAAAACAAAAAGGTATGTAAAGTTTTCTTATCAAGTTTAATGTTAACATATATGAGAGATATTTTGGTCAATTAGAAAAAGTTTGATGAAACATAAAAGGAAAAAGAACTAAAGAACGCACAATCTAAAAAAAAAATAGTGACTGTATTAGGCAGTCTTTTGGAGATTGTTAATTTTATTTTTGGAATTTTTTACATTCATGTGTATGTATGTATTGGGTTTAATTGAATTGGAATTTTTTTTGAAACTTTCGTTTTGATTGAATAATGAAAATGGCAGAAGAGGTATGTTCCAATATTTGGAGTCTTTTGCATATGTGTTGTTGTAATTTAAACTTGGTATTTGAATTGTTAAATTGTTAATTCACAGTTTCATTGTTCATCTATTAATCATGAATAATAATATTGCTATTTGCAACCATCATGATATGATATCAATAATGTGATCATTCCAAATGCTTTCCCTTAGAGTTTAGATAGAGTCTATTTTATAATTAAAAAAATTTCAATTAAAAGATTTTTGAAATTACATTTTTTTAAAAATACATTATTGGATACGTTGGATCTTAAATGACAATACATTATTGGATACGTTGGATCTTAAATGACTTCTATTAAACTCCATCCTTTATGGCATCATTAAAAGGAAAGCTCATATAGATAGGTATTAGGATATTATTTGGAACTATCTTTTTTTTTTTTTTTTTTTGTTGAGAATCCTGCTTCATTATCATTAACCAAAATAGGCCAAATCGGCCTGAACAATACACTAAATGTCTGGTGGTACATCTTCCATCCAGACAGTTAAATTGGGTGAATTTATTGCCCATCTTGCTAAAGCATGAGCTACGTTATTCCCTTGACGGCGAACATGAGAAAACCTATGACTAACAAAAGAGGAGGCTAAATATTTAGTGTCTTGGATCACATGCCCATATAAGGCTAAGGACAAGTCAGTACTATTTAGCTCTCTGTAGATAGTTTCTGAATCACCTTCAATGTCAACCCTTGTAAAACCAGTCTCTAGAGCCAACTCTACTACTTTCCTGGCTGCCAATGCTTCCACTTGAGCAACCGTTGTTGGGAGAGGGATCAATTGTGATAATGCAGCCATGACCTAGCCTTCTGCATTACGGATGACCACTCCTATTCCAGCTTGTCTTTGATCCGCAAAGGTCGCACCATCATAATTGACCTTGTACACCTCTGGTTCCGGCGACTTCCATCTCGTATGATTCCTGTGTTGTACCGTCCGTGCTGCCTGGTGAAGATTCTGAAACTCAACTTTCCTTTCCACAGACAGAGGGAGGATGTGGTTCACTGGGCACACAGCCTCCTTGAACCTGATTTTGTTTCTTCGGTTCCAGATGGTCCAGCTCGTGAATGTAAGAAGTTCAGCATCCTTCCTTTCCGAGAAAGCTTTTTGGAAGATTTCCTTGGTGCTGCATCCCTGCATAGACGCAAGCCAACTCCATTGAGGATCCGAGCTCCAAGCCACCTGCAAGTTAGAACAAAAGAAAATAGCATGTGTACAATCTTCATCACTCAATCTGCAATTCTCACAGAGGGCAGATGTGGTGATTTTCCTGCGAAACAGATTCCGCTTCGTTGGTAAAGCTTCCTTGCATGCTCGCCAAACAAAGTTTTTCACTTTACTCGGCACCTCCATTCCCCATAGATTTTTCCAAAATTCCATATCATTAGCTGGAGTTTGTTGTCCATCAGAATTGTCTTGTAAAAATCTATAGCCTGATTGAACAGAGTACCGGCTTGATGGGGTGAAAGGCCACACAATTGCATCGGGTTGATTGGTGGAGCTCAACAGAATGCTCTTGATAGTTTCAGCTTCAGCTCTCTCAAAGACATGGTCGACAACTTCTTCTCTCCACTTCCTCTGGACCGGATCAATCAAAACCTCAACACATGAATGCTCTTGTCCAAATATCATTGGCGTAGTGATTCTAGGATTATGTCTCGTAGGAAGCCAGTTATCGGACCAAATCTTAATCTGTTTTCCGTCCCCTACTCTCCACAATGCTCCTTTGGATATCACATCCCTGCCCACAAGAATACTTCTCCATGCATATGAAGCTGAAGGGGAGTCTTTTGCCTCTAAGATCGATCCTCTAGGGAAGAATCTTGCCTTAAACACTCGATGGAAAAGAGAGTTTTCATCATTGAGGAGTCGCCATGCCAATTTAGCCAACATAGCCTCATTGAACGTCGTGAGATCCTTGAATCCCATACCCCCTTGATTTTTATGTTGACATAATTCATTCCACTTCACCCAATGGAATTTTCTACGGTCTCCCCTTTGGCCCCACCAAAACTTTCGAACAAGAGTCTCTATTTCATGACACAAAGTAACCGGGAGTTTAAAACAACTCATTGTATATGTGGGTATAGCTTGAATGACAGATTTTATTAACACCTCCCTTCCGGCTTGTGATAACAACTTTCCTTCCCAACCTTTTAGTCGCTTCCAAACTCTTTGTTTCAAGTGCTCAAAGCTAACCCTCTTGTTTCTCCCCACCATGGATGGCAAACCGAGATACTCTTCATAGTTTTTCAAAGTGGGCACTCCCAAATCATCCATGATTTTTTGTTGCATGTCAATGGGAGTGGATTTACTAAAAAAGAGTGCCGTTTTATCTCGGTTTAATTTTTGCCTTGAAACACTTTCATAAGAGGATAGAATCTCCAACACCTTTTGACAATCATTAGAAGTAGCCCTACAAAACAAGAGGCTATCGTCTGCAAAATATAAGTGTGTTAATTTTGGACCATTCCTACAAATAGAAACCCCTTGGATATCTCCATTGCTTGCTGCCTTATGAATCATTTTGTGAAGGCCCTCCGAGCATAACAAAAAGAGGTAGGGTGACAACGGATCACCTTGGCGAATCCCCCTACTAGGCTTTATGTTTCCACATGGCTCGCCATTAATCAACAAAGAGTAAGTTACCGAAGTAACACATTCCATAATGAGAGCAACCCACAGCTCTTGAAAGCCCATTTGCACCATGACTTCTTTTAAGAATGACCACTCCACACGATCATAAGCTTTGCTCATGTCAAGCTTGAGCGCCATGTAGCCAGACTTCCCAGTATTGTGGTTCTTCATGTAGTGTAAGGTCTTATATGCTACTAGGATATTATCTGTAATGAGACGGCCTTTAATAAAGGCACTTTGGTGTTCGGATATAATATATGGCAGCACCTTCTTCAACCTATTAGCAAGCACCTTAGAGAATATTTTATACAGCATATTACATAGAGAAATGGGTCTATACTCCGTTACCCTCTCCGGATTCTTTGTTTTTGGGATCAATGTCACAGAAGTATGATTTAAAGGGCTAGGAAGGGAGCCAGAATTTAAAAAATTGAGAATAGAATCACTTACATCACCTCTCACCAAATCCCAAAAATTCTGGTAGAATAACGGGGGCATTCCATCTGGGCCCGGTGCTTTTAAGGGAGCCATTTGCTTGAGTGCATTGTCTATTTCCCATGTTTGGAACTCCTTGGTTAGAATCCCATTCATTTCCTCGGTACCCACTCTTGGTATGGAGTCTATCTCAGCAGTCAGTTCAACTGGGTTTGATGAAGTGAATAGCTAGTTGTAATAATCCAAGAGTATGTCCGAAACCTGGCTATGTTCAGTGCACCACTCGTCCACTCGGTTCCGGATCCCTGCTATGTGATTTCGTCTCTTCCTTTGGGTGGCTTTACAATGAAAGAAGCGTGTGTTCCGATCACCGTCTTTCAAATATAAGGTCGAGACCTTTGTCTCCACATCCTTTCCTCCTTACCCATGAGCACATTTATCTCCTTCTGAATTTGCACAACCCGAGTTGAATTTCCAGTTTGTAGTGCCAACTTTTCTGCCCGAGCTAGCTCTTTTCTCTGTTTTTCCAGCTCTTTTCTAACATTATCGAAGCACTTCTGACTCCATCGAGTGAGTTCTTTGCCACATTTTTCTATCTTCCTGAGCACCCTACGATTGTCACCTTCATCATAGTGAGCTTCCCAAATCCCTTCTACAGTTTCCCCACACCCTTTATCTGCTAACCACATTTCCTCGAATCTAAACAACTTTTTCTTCTGCTTAAACTCCAGACCAGCCTGTTCAATCCATAATAATTTATGATTCGAAGTCGTACTATCCACATGGTGTACTCGAGTACCTGGAAACTTTGAAAACCATTCAGCCGTAGCTACAGCCCTGTCTAGCCTCTCCCAGATTGACACACCGGTGCGATAATGTTTACTCCATGTAAATGGGAAACCTTTGAAGCCCAAGTCCAAGAAGTTGCACTCGTCCAAGACCTCTTTAAAAAGCTGCATCTGAGCATGTGGTCTCAATCTTCCCCCTAACTTCTTTGAATGTTTTATCACCTCATTAAAGTCTCCGGCACATATCCACGGTAATGAATTCTGCCCATTTAGTCAACGTAGGAGATCCCAAGATTCATGCTGCCTATGTGTTTCAGGCTCACCATAGAATCCAGTGAAGCGCCAAGCTGAATCTGAATTTTTGTTGATGATAGCATCGATGTGGTTAAGTGACGAGGAAACAACATCAACTTCAATATCAGTCCTCCAAAACAATACTAATCCGCCTCCTCTAGTAATCCTTGGAACAACATGTTTTTTTTATCAAACCTGATCCTTTCCTTTATATAGTCTAGCCTAGCTTCGTCTGCCAATGTTTCGGCCAAGAACACGACAGTGGGAGCTTTTGCTTGCACCAATTCCACAAGCTCTTGAACTGCGAGTTGGTTCCCAAGCCCCCTGCAGTTCCAAACGATGCAACTCATTGCTCCTGGTGGGGCTGGGAACCAGCCTCCGCCAATATAGGGAAATTCTCTTTATCATTGTAAGAAACCATAATTTTTTTCCTTGGTAACTCACTTTGATTAGTAAACTTGGTGATGGGGCACTTCGAACCGATCTTATTATTATTGGTAGCGTGACTCTCAACGTTAAGAATAGGGGAATTATCAACTGGTCGTGAGATGCACTTCCATTTTGCTTTTAGAGTTGCATCAATAGACTCGAGTCTCTGAGGAGTGTTTGTTACATCTTGGAGAGGCGTACCGTGACTCCTATGAGACGTGCGTACCAGATTTTGGGTTTGTTGTAAGCATTGATTTTCTTCTAAATCATTCCTTAATTTACCCAAGTCAAACAGAGGAGATGTTTCCTTATTGGGGACAGTTGTCTCGGCCTGGGCTGAATTAGAGGGATTGACATCAATACCAAGATCCTTGTCAATCTCCCTAATTTTCTGTGAAAAATATTCTCCCATATTTCCGCACTCCTGAATAGGCGGAATTGACTTACCAATTTGAGACGTGTCAACACAAGGTTCGGAATTTGGAAATTCCGTGGGATTTGCCTCCATTACAGAGGTTTCCATTTCAGAGTTGTTCATCGTTTCCGAAGTCTTCACCTGAGTATGGAATTGCTTCCCTTCCCGTCGCCGCCTTGTGGAAATATTTTCTGCACTGCCCTCGTAAAAACTTGGAACATGTACTACTTTCTTTTTGGATGGACCGGTCTGGTTTGCGCGTAACCAAGAACCAAATTGTTGGGATGAAAGTTGTAGAGTGCCTTTACTTTCAATCCAGATATCACAATCCTTATCACTGTGATCGAAGCAACCACACCAGTAGCATATGTTGGGAAGGCGCTCGTATCTGAAGTTAACCCAAATTTTCTCACCACCCTCCACCTTTATTATTCGACCCCTACACAGAGGTTGATAGACATCCAGAGTGACTCGGACTCGCACATAGTTACCACCCTCACACTCTGAAACCTCTGTTGAGCGATCCACCACCCCAATCGACTCATATATATCCTCTGCTATTGACTTGGACCTATAACCGATAGGGATGTTATGAACTTGAACCCAGAAAGAGACCTTTTCAAAAGCCAAATCTTCAAGGGGGGTGAGCCTATTGTATCGTTGAAGTACTACCAACGATTTGTCAAGACTCCAAGGTTCCCCAGATAAAATGTGGTCCACATCCTCGCTACTGTCAAAACTAAACATGACCTTGTGAGCACCCTCATTGCTAACTGTGAAGCCATTATCAACACACCATAGGGGCTGAAATGTCCTAGCCACTGCATCCATATTGAGGGCACGCCTGGTTAGAAAGAAAGCTGCAATAAGGTGCTCTGTAGAGCAACGATCCCTCTTTATGCATATGTCGTCGCCTTCTCTCTCAGAAAGGGAGAGGCAATTCCAATGCTTCGTGAGGTCATCCATGAGGAGAGACTCAGAAAAGAGAAGAGAAAAAAGAGAGTAAGAGCCTAACAAAGAAAAGGAAAAAACTGTTTCCCAATTCCCTAAAGAAAAGTAATACCACTAGCCCTACACGTAATGTTGTCACGCGAGGGGAGATGAATCCTACAAGAAGGAACGACAATTCTACAGCCTAAGAGGAGATGAGAACCACCTCTCTTAGCGACTGAGAAACTTACAGTGACTTTATTTGAAATTTGTTAGAGCTACTTGCAGGTATGGATTAATGTATTACACATGGTACGGATCTAACTGTAAATCCTATGCTATAAAATAAAAATTGGGCCTATGGTTATCTTCTCTTTGCAAAAAATGGTGAAATTCTTATTAATTGTGATAGTTCACTTTTAGGTAAAATTGAAACTCTATTAACTATGTTTTAAGAAATTTAAAATTCTATTTCAAAAAATTTCCAAAAGATTAAATTTTATTTTAATTATTTTAATATTTTTATATTGTAAAAGAATAAAATTTATACATTACATACAATCATTATTTCAGTTACCTTGTAAATGATGGAGGATATAAGAATGCAATTTGTAGATTTACTATCAAAATAACATAGATTAGATTGGTGGTGAATAGTAGATTTAATTGCAATTGAGTATTGTGTGAAGTCATTACTATAAAATAGCCCATGCTGAGATGTGTTATGTGGAACCAATGATATGAAAAAAATTAAAATGAATTTTTCTAAACTATTATATTGAACAAAAAATTACTTATTTTCATTCATTTTCAAGTTATACATTTTTTTAATACAAGTCATAGACCTTTAAGTAAAATAAATACTTTTAATTTTTATTTAACTATCCTGTGCATTACATGGGTTAGCAACTAATTATTATCTATTAACAAACCTCATACATGGATTTTAGGAACAAATAAATCAATCTCTAATACCCTTTCGAAAATCCAACAACCCAACTGATAATGCTGATTGGATCTTACATGTGGGGTTTAAGAACAAACAAATCGAATTCTAATAACCTAGTAAGGCATCTAAACTATATTTTGTAGAAGTACAAGTTTATTTATAATTTTATATTGATTTCTTTTAGATAGAAATATTGTTTTTGTACCTATAGTTTGCATGAAATTTGTTTTTCATATCTAAATTAATTTTTTTTTCACCCTTTAATTATTATTGAAATTTCTCTTATTCACTCTCATTTACTTATATTCTCCGTGTCTAACTATTGACAAATTTTTTAGAATCAAAGAATTTGTACATGTCTAACATTGATGACTACTTTTTTATTTTATTTTAAGGGACACACTGTGAGATCAACAAGTGGCATGAAACTATTGGTCGCACATACAATATAATTTTCTCCCCTAAGTTTTAGAAATGAAAACATAACTTTTAGAAAAATATCTTTTTGAAGTTTAAGGACAGAAGATTAGTTAATACCATTGAGCTGCAAGATGTTATATATATATATGTGTGTGTGTGTGTATCAAGCACTATATAATAAAAGTTGGTTCTTAGAAGTCATGCACAAAATGGACATCCTACCTAATTGCCACATGTATTACTCATATTTATAGTTTTATTGTTAACTTATTTGTCCTTATCAACTTATTTTTATTGTTGTTCATATCAAATTTTTAGTAATAGATTTTGATTTTGTTTTTAATTTAGTTGTTTTTAACAATTTTTTTGAGAGATGGGTTCAAATTACATTTGGTGTAACTTCATAAGAGTTACACATTTTTTAAATCATTGATTTCCATTAGATCTAATGGTTAAAAAAACACTAGTAACATGCCATATATAATATCATTAAGTCATTAAATTCTCTTCTAAAAGTAAACAAAAAGTCAATTAACACTTTCACTCCCACCATTTTCTTCTTCTTCTAACCCTCTTTCTTTCTCTCTTATGACTCATTTGCCAGGACCTCTATAAACGCCTCCAATTTTTTTTTTGATAAGCTGCAATATCATTGAAAGAAAACGAAAAATTAACAAAATCTGGCATCTTCTTTACAAGCACAAGCCACACTGGATGGAAGATTGTCTGAGACTAAACAAAAAGACATTAAAGACACTAAAGCATACCTTGCTACCTCATAGGCAGCAGAGTTACCAATTCTACTAATCCGAAAAAACAAACAAGAACCAAACGACTTAGCAAGGAAACAAATGTCCGAAACCAGGGAGGAGATAGACCAAGGAGGACAAGACGTGCAGTCCATGATTGCATCAATGCTATTCTTTGAGTCACTTTCCAGAATGATCTCGCTCCAAACCTCACTTTTAGCAAGCTGCAGAGCCCATAAGATAGCTTCGGTTTCAGCAGAGAGAGGGGATCTCTTTTGTAGAATCTTGGACCAGGCCTTTAACACAAAACCATGAGCATCTCTAGCAATGACCGCTAAGGCTGAGTTGTTCTGAGAAATGGCTGCATCCACATTGAGTTTGATATATCCCAAAGGAGGGGGAGACTGGTGAACTACTGGTTGTTCAGCTAAAGGTGCTTGAGGAAAGGAGAAAACCTTAGCACATTCATTCAATTTTGTCCCAATCCTGCTTGTGGATGCTTGGAGGTCAATAGTACCTTCTAGGTGTATAATAGCATTGCGAATGCACCAAATCTCCTCCAAAGTAAGAGCCATATTAAGGGATACAAGCCACATATCCTGCACTTGACAGAGAGCTGGTGGTGGTTCCAAAATTACCTTAATGATGTCACTAGGTTGAGCTAAGTGAACTTCATCTGATTTGAAACCCCAGCATGCAGAGAACCAGAGTGCCTTGGCTGCAGGGCATTTAAGGAAAAAATGAGAAGCAGATTCCACCTCCTGGTTATAGAGTACACACCACGGCTCAGATATATCCATGCGGCTCATCAGGTTTTCTCTTGTGGGGAGAGCATTTACAGCAACTCTCCAGAGGAACATTTTGATTCTTTTCGGACCTCTCATTTTCCAAAGCTTTGACCAGTTAACTTCAGTGGCAACTTAGGAAGGGGGGTTAGTCAGCAGCTCCTTATAAGAAGATTTAATTGAGAAAAGACCTTTGGACTCTGGGACCTACACTAGCTTGTTTGGCCTCAGCCTGATAGGGATGGGGATGGAGAGGATTTCTTAAGCTGAAATGGGGTTAAAGATATCCTGAACCATGGTAGTCTTCCAAGTGTGACGCTCAAAATCAATAAGCTCATCTACTTTCATGGGCAACAGACTACTTGACTCAACTTTTGGGGATGGGATGAAACCTTTAATCCAAGGAACTCAAGGATTTAACCAAACATCAAATGATTCACCATCTCCAATGAGGAAGCAAGCTCCCATTCTGACTACTTCCCTTGCTTTCTTAATTGCTTTCCAAGTGGGGGATGCATACCTAGACGCTTCCGCCCTAAGCCAATCATCTTTTACCTTATATTTTGCTCTGAGAATCCTCATACAGAGGCTATCTCTCTTGGATGCTATCATCCATGCCAACTTTGCCAGTAAAGCAGAATTTATGTTTTTTGCTTTTTTGAACCCCAAACCACCACTCTTTCTTGGATAGCATAAGCTGTCCCAAGCTTTCCAAGCCAGAAATCTTCCCTCTTTTTGTTTAGGCTTCCACCAAAACCTTCTAGTTAGGGCATCCAAGTTGTTGCATACTTTGTTGGGAATAGAGAATGAGGACATGGTGTAGATTGGCATTGATTGAGCCACCGAGTTAATTAAAGTCCTTCTCCTTGCCCATGACAGACAATTACTTCTCCATCCCGATAGTTTCGCTTCAAGCTTATCTTCAAGGAAAGCAAAATCCTTAGAAGGTGCCCTTGATAGGAACATAGGTGCACCCAGGTAAACCGCATCCATTTTTAGGCTTTTCACATGAAGGATTCCTTTTATGGACCTTTGGGCATTGCTTTGTGTATGCTTTGAGAAGAAAACCCCCGACTTGCTTCTGTTAATAGCTTAGCCAGACCAGCAACAGTACTTCTCCAACGTTTTCACTAAACTTTCTGCATCTTTTCTAGAGGCCTTAGTGAATAAAATGATGTTGTCGGCATACATAACATGGGAGATCGTTGGCCCACTGATGCTAGATTTTATACCAGCAATATTTTTCAATCTGAGATCATACTTTATAAGCCTGGATAGCACTTCTTGGAACAAGATAAATAGGTATGGGGAGAGTGGATCCCCTTACCTAAGCCCCCTGCTTGGCTTGAAGCACTTTGATTTGCCCCCATTAACAACCACTTCAAAAGAAACCGAAGATACACAAGCAATGATCCACCTTGTGAAAGTTTCATTAAAACCAAAATGAAGGAGGACAGCTTCCAAGAACTTCCAATTAACTCTGTCATACGCCTTTTGGAGATCAAGTTTGATTGGCATAAGGCCTGGTTTGGTTTTGCGAGTCTTGAAGCTATGTAGAATTTCTTGGACAACAATTTGGTTCTCTGCAATCCACCTATTTGGTATGAAGGCCGATTGGGTAGGCAATACCAATTTATCAAGAAGAGGCCAAAGCTTTTCCACCAAGAGCTTTGAGATGATTTTATATACCACGTTACAAAGGCTGATTGGTCTAAAATGATTAACAGTGGTGGGGTTAGATAACTTAGAGATGAGAACAATTAGAGAGCTATTTACCTCTTTTGGCATTGAACCCCTGATAAAGAAGGAAGAGACTGCCTTTATGACATCATTTCCTACTATAGACCAGAGTTGCTATAAATGCCTCCAATGAACCAAATAAAACAACAAGGGACAAAACTTAGCATTTTTCATCCTTTTCAGTTAGATGTGAATTATAAGTATCTCTGTAAATAGATTTTAGGGGAATTGGCAACGATTGAATTAATTTTTTATTTGACAATTCTCCTGAAGTAAACATAAATAAGTAATAAATAATATTCCCTGCATTAGCAGACCAACCGATTTATTAATTTTAATTTGTTGTGATGGGAATGTCAGATTGGATGCGAATTGATGCATATTTCTTTGACTCTTTTGTATTCCTAACAAAGAAGTTATACCCTCCACCCAAAATCCCAAATGAAGATACTATAGAGATGTTGTAGTCTAGTGGCTATTCTGTGTTGGACAGTTAAATGCCCTGTATGTGAACTCAATACACATGATGGTGGTGCTTCTAATAAGTCTTTTAAACAGCTTTTCGATGCCCTACATGCAAACTCAATACATGTAATGCTGAGCAGGGGGGAAAAATGCATTAATACCAATAAAATTACAATGTATCAATTCTCTTGTTGTTTTATTTGGATCATTGGAGGAGTTTATGGAGGTCCTAGTAAATGAGAGAGAAAGAGAGAGGGATAGAAGAAGAAGAAAACCGTGGAGGGTGAAAGTGTTTATTGACTTTTTGTTTATTTTTAGAAGATAATTTAATGACTTAATGATATTAGATATGACATGTCACTAATGTTTTTTTAACCATTAGATTTATGGAAATCAATGGTTTAAAAAATGTGTAACTCTTATGGAGTTACACCAGGTCTAACTTGAACTCATCTCATTTTTTAGTTAATTATTGTCTATTGTTTAACAGTATTTTTATTTTGATTTTGTAATACATGAACTTATATATATATATATATATATATATATGTGTGTGTGTGTGTGTGTGTGTGTGTGTGTGTGTGTGTGAGCCCGATTCCTCTCAATGGTTTAAAAAATTTGTAACTCTTATGGAGTTACAACATGTTTAACTTGAACCCATCTCATTTTTTAGTTAATTATTGTCTACTGTTTAACGGTATTTTTATTTTGATTTTGTAATACACGAACTTATATATATATATATATGTGTGTGTGTGTGTGTGTGTGTGTGTGTGTGTGTGTGAGCCCGATTCCTCTGAATGACTCGTAAGCCCAAGGAACAATCCTGCATCTCCCTTCCCCCTTTGTTATGTATCCCCCGAGGAGTACCTAAGCCGTTGAAGGGGTTCCTCCTTTTCTTTAGTTCCTCACCATTCTCTCGTGTATTTCTCTCACTCCCATTTTTCCAACCCCTCTTTTCTCCCCCTCGTTCCCTATTTATTTACTTCCCTTAGCCGGACAATCATGATGATTGGGAGATTTTTTAGGTGGGTGGGACCCCTCTAGAATAGATTCTTGAGCCAATGAGACTCATTTTTCTGGATAGATGTGACTGTCTTGAAACTTGCTCCCGCTGTCGATTGGTTCTCGGCAGGTGATTTTCCCCAAGGCACTACCATGCCGAGCATTATCCGTCCCCGACATGTAGCTAGTTTCTGAGTCGGTACGGTGTTCAAACCATTATTGAACTCAGGGTCCTCAGTTTACTGAAATTGAGGGGTTGGGCCTCTATGTCAGGCCTATACATTGGGCTGTGCCTAAATGCCATGTTTGTACAATATATGTATGTATTTATATATTAAGTTATTTGTTCTTATCAATTTTCTTTTATTTATTTATTGAATTGTTCTTATTTATTTTCAAGTTAAAACCCTCACGTTCACTCTAGAAAAATCCGCTAGCTTTACATGTTATTGATAAAAGGTTGAACTCTTTTTTATGAATTTGTTGAAAAGAAAAACAATAATATCATATATTATATACTATAAAATAAAATTTGGATGATAGATTTCATGGTTTTGCCAAGTTAATATCCTAATTAATTGCCACATTTAATGTAACTTTTCTATGAATTTTTTTCTATGAATTTGTTGAAATGAAAAACAATAATGTCATATATCATACACTATAAAATAAAAGTTTTTTTTAAAGAGAGTTTCAACCTATGACATTCGTTTTTGATGATAATTCTTTATCATCAGATCATTATACCAAATCTCTTATTTAACCATTAAAGATTTTACCAGTTTAGTTAATTAGAACCCACTATAAAATAAAAGTTGGACAACAAAAGTTGTGGTTTTTTCAAGTGAATATCCAAATCAATTGCCATATTTAATGTAACTTTTACTATTATCGTGGTCCTACAACTCAAAGAAATTTAAGAAGAAAAATACTTCTAAAAAAAAATCATTAAAAAATTAATACAACTTTACTACTGATGAGATATACTATCTTTTAGAGTTTATCATAAAAAAGATATATCTTTGCGATACATTATATATAAATAAATATATATATATATATATATATATATATAAATATATATATATTTTATCTCCATTTCAAATAATGATGAAATTTATCATCATACATGACGAGTAGCAATAAATGGTTGTCCATATAATGATTGTTCAAGCAAGGGGGCATCATGGACGAATGTAAGCACATTAACCTCAGACATAAACTCAGCATTTAATGGTGAATAAAGAACAAAAATGAAGCCGTTACGACCATCCTCTACTAGCTGTTGCACGACCGTTACAAACATTAAATGGTGAGGATTAAAGGGTCATAACTAAGCCATTTAATCCTCCAGCTCAGGTGCAACACAAGGAAAAGCCAAAATGTATTTATTTACAAATGGGCTATATATAGCCAGAAGAGACAAGTAAGAAAATTCAATTCTACAATATGCACAAATTACTCTACATATTGTTGATTTCTAAAGAGTTTTTAACTAATTTAAGAATCAGAGGGTCCTTGGCAGGCCCTAAACCAGTGTCATTCATTACTTGGTGTTTTCTCTTAAACAGGAACGTTCATCGTCCAACAGTGCTGATGAGAAACATATTGACAAGGCAATTTCTTGTTTTAAATACATGTTGTTAATCATCTATCATTTGTTAGACACTTTCCTATTATAAACCAATGATTTAGTTTGGGGATCTGCTACTTTGAAAGAACATCCAATCATAGAAAATCGATCATTACGAATGTCTTAGAAATCACTGCTAACCATATTGATCATTTAATGAACAACATTCAGAGAGTGCCAAAAACATATTTTAGAACTAAAATCTAAAAGAAGTACCCAATCAGCCATTAAAGGTCATAGGTAAGTCATTTTTTTTCCCACACAAATATACATTTGGTTCCCAAAACTTGGGTTAGGTTCAATTTTTGTTCTTAAAAAATGTTCATCTTAGTCTTAAATAAATTGTAAATATATAAAGTCCGTTCTTGTATAGCCTTTCTGTCTAAATTCTTGCTTAATTACATGGCAAAATTTGACAAAGCCACATGGCACTTTGTTATAGGCTTATAGAAACAAGGTCATCATAGAAAGACTTCTTAATATGTTTGCAATTTTTTTGAGGACTAAAGAAAAACTTTTCAAGATATATTTAAAAAGATTTTTATTTTTATTTTTGGTTTATATTATTATTTTATAATCTAAATTTGGTTTTTATTTTTTAATAAAATGTTGGTTCATTTAGCTTTAACATAAAGTATTTTTTATTATTATATAATTTTTAATTTAATTTAATTTAATTTTTTTCATATGATTTCAAAAATGCTTTTTCATACTTCAAATATATATATATATATATATATATATATATATATATATGTATATTAAATTTTATTGATATATTATACCATAAAAGTTGGGTCTTAGAAGTTTTTATGATTGTGTTAATAAGTGACTATCTCTCTTTTTTTATTTTTATTTTTTTTTTATGACAAATGAACACTTTCATTAACCATCAAAATAATTTACCTTGCATTAAACTTTATTACCAATAATTTAATCTACATAAAACTACTGCATATAGGAAACCTAGCTATGATTCGTACCAATAGTCTACTCCAACTAAGATTCTATTATCTAAGGGTCCGTTTGGATACATGTGAAAACTGAAAACTGAAAACTAAAATTGCTACAGCAAAATAATTTTTAAATGTGTAAATAGTGCCGAAAACGTTACTGAAAAGTGAGGTTTGTGGGTCTTGTAAATAGTACACGAGACCCACTTATGTAGCTGAAAAGTAATTAAAAGGTCAAATTGTGCGGCTAAAAAAAAAAAAAAAAAGTCTGAAAATGCAAATGCCAAACGTGGACGCGCAAACCTAGCGCACACTAAATTTATCTTATATATAAACGTTTTAGGTTTTCGATTTTATCTTAATTGAGTTTTGAAGTAATCCTTGATAGAACTCTAGAGTTCTATCAAGGATTACTTCAAAACTCAGCTAGCCTTCACCATGAAAGGCCGTAAAAGCCGCAGGGCAAGGGCAAGGCAAGGGCAAGCCTTGACAACGAGAGAGAAAACCATAGTTGGTCAATGTCGGTGCTTCCCTACGTCCTACCAGTGACATACTCTCCCAGCTACCTATGAAGAAAATCTTTCAGTTCAGACGGGTATGCAAAGCATGGCGCCGCTTGCTCTCAGGCCAAGACTCTGAAGTTCTGCAAAGCTTGAAACTACGTGACACCCTTGTGTTAAGCAGCCCAAACGAGGGAGGCAAGAACGATATTCACTTGGTTGAGCTTGAACCAGGTCATGAAAATGTCATGAAGTTTAACTACACAAATGCAAACCTTTCAAACCATTCTCGCTTGAAACTTGTGGGCTTGCTCTTGTAATGGCTTGCTTTGCTTTTACGATTTAGAATCGACGAAAAGTTTGTATATTGTCAACCCCATGACTGGTGAATACGTTCACGCACCTCAAAAACTCAGGAAGGAAAGACTGCACGTCAAATCGGTTCAGGCGGTTACAAAGTGATACGAGTTACTAAGAAGCTGTCTCAATCATTGTGTGAAATTTTCACTCTTGGAACTAACAAGTGGAGGAACATACCAAACATCCCGTTCCAAGTCAATACAGAATACTTCGGAGTTCCACTCAATGGTGCTATTCACTTGATTACTGGTTATAAAATTCCTATGAGCTCAGAGTTAATATGTGCTTTTGACATTGATAGTGAAAAAGTGAGGCCAATTTCGCCGCCTCCGAACTTTGATTACCGATCCGGGGAGGGATGATGTTGCGAGTTTTGGAAGGTTCTCTCTATATATGTGACAACTATTTTAATGTCACCAATCTCGACGTCTGGGTGATGAAGATATATGGAGTAGAGGAGTCATGGACTAAGGAATTTGTTATACCTAGAAACTCACCTGATAGAATATTATTTTGGGAAATTAGAACGATGATGATTTTGAAGGACGAAAACGTTTTGATCTTACATATGATGACAAGACTTTGGAGTTGTATGATCCAAGAAGGAAGAAATTTGGCAACATTAAGATAAAAGGAGTTTCGTCAGTCTTGGAAGCTGTCACTTACGTTGCAAATTTTGGTTCACTAAGAGACATTGTGAAGGAAGAATATGTGAGGGATCTATATGTCAAGTCAAAGTGAATCTTCAATGGGTCAGTTCAAAATTTTGCTCCAACAATTCCATAGGCTATATTTATTGATAGTTTGTGCATAACTATGTTCCTGTATAGTTTTTTTTATTTTTTATTTTTTATTTTTTAAATTAGGTTCTATTTTAAGGTTGATTTATGAGTATCAAGTAAAACATCTTTTGTATCCCCATTCTAATAATAAGATTTTGTTCAAGAATGGCCCAAACCCTATCAATTTTTGGTTTTGCTTTGTTTCTCATTATTTTGATTTGATTCAAATTAAATAGCAATATCATCCACAGGGTGGTACAGCAAATCTGCCTGCCTGTGTCCTCTGTTATACTCTGAGATATCTCATGAAGAAAGTAATCAATTGCCAAGAGTATCATAGCTCAACTAGTTGGCATCTCTCGGTGTTTCTGACAGAGACAACTAGGTTTCCAATCCCCTCTCCCCCAACTATTGAAATATCAAAAAAAGAGAAAGTAATCAATCCAAACCAGGGAGAGTGAACTTTAGATTTAAAGTTTAGCATCAATGCTTGTGTTGTTTGGGCTTTGAATAAGTTGAAGTCATGAATTGTTCTGACTACCTAAACTTATGAAAGGTTTTGGGTCCCTTTCATGGTAATGTTTCTTCTCAATGTTAGGTTGTATTGCTGATTTTTCATTTAATTATGATTGAAACAGGCTTATTTTCCAGAATTCTTGATGTTATGGAATTTTTTCCCCTTTCATAAATTAAAAACGTTCTAGAAATTAGTGTCATGGAGAGGAGTTAAAACTGTGATTGAAGCTGGATATTTAGAAAATTAGATCAGAGTTGGTATTTCTAACAGCTGGTTTGGAAAAAAAAAAGGTAGGTTTCGATTATAATATTTCAGCAACATAGGAAATTAAATTACAGTTCTTGAACTCTGAAAGGATTCATTTTTAGCAATATGTATCCATAGTTTCAAACTTTCAATTTGTTGGCTAATGTTTAAGCTTGTGTATAATTGACAAACAGATCATTAAATTTCTGCAGAAAACAGAACACCGTACCCGGGAATGGAAGAGGTTTCTAGATACTAATATTTTCTGCGTTTGGAAATTTATTACTAACTTATTTGAACAAAGAAAAAGCCCTAACGTGAATCATATAGTTAAATTTCATTTATAACTATATAATTCAGTAATAGGTGTTTTTTTTTTTTTTAAGTACCCTACTTTAGCCATCAATTTAGCTCCAATACATCCAAGTTCTTCCCAAGGGTACTAGAATGGGTACTGCTATTGAATTCTTGTTTGAATTTATTTGTCACCAGAGGGAGAAAAAAAATCAATGACAGCGGCCACGAAGATTGTATTTTCTAGTAGCTAAAGAGGTAACATTTGAATTCTCTCCAGTATCTTTTTCTTTTGAAGGCAAATAGTCAGAATCCTTGAGATTATCTATGCCATCCGGTATCTCCGTGTCTATCCACTGAGACCAGTCTACATCGCTATCTGTATCCCAAGACTTAACCTTGTTGATCAGATGTTGTAGCATCTCATAATTCAATCTCTCAAAGTCCCTGAAATTTGGTGAAGGTGCTTCCTTTATATGTAGAATAAAAAATTGGATCAACCTAAATTTTGCTTATATCAAATCTTTTTTTACATACCTGTATGTAATAATGGCATGTATAATCTGTACAGAAGCAAGAATCACGAAGAACGATCTAACTTGGTTGATCATCCATGTTTGTTGGTCAATAGCCTTTGGCACAAATCGAAGTATAGCAAATTCAATTAAGAATGTAGCACATAGACCTGTGAGAAAAATTCATTAACATTCCAGCTCTTGTAAGAAAGAATATACTTCTATACATATTTTAGAGTACAAAGGCAAATACACCTACCAATATAAAGCTGAGGTCTGACGTTGTATGTTGGCTTTGTACTGGTGAGCATGTAGAGTATAAATATTGATATAGAGTACATAAAGGCAGCTTTGATTAATCGTGATTCGAGCAGTAAGGCATTGTGCAAGGCGAACAGCTTATCTAAAGCAAGAAACATTGTTGCTTGCTTTTGTTCAAAAGCTTCCTGCATAACACCAAATTGAATTTTCAGGATGAGAAACCAATTTGAGAACTTACATAGGTGACTGGATTACTTGAAAGATGCAAGTTAAATAAAAAACACACCTGAGCTGCCAATATAGACTTTGAGTTTTCAAACAGATGGTCATGGGATCGTTGAAGCTGTTCCTGTTGCTGAACAAGCTCTTCTTGCTGTTCACGGCCAAATTTAGCTAACTGTTGCAAGATACCCCTGCAGATTTCATATCAAATGACTCATTAGATAAATTATACACATGAAATATAAATTTACCAACATGGCTCTACTGCCTATATTACCTGCTCTCTTCTAGTGCTTGGGACTGAAATTTGGACAGCAACTGAAGCCCCTGAAGTGCTTCAGATTGCCCTTCTTGAAGTTGTTTTTGCTTATCTAAGGAGATTCCAGCTATATTCCCAATATCATCAGCTTTGCTTTGCAGATTACTCATCTTCGTATACATTGCATCTCCCACTTTGCTTATCTTCTTCTCTATTTCACCAGTCTCATTTTGTAGATTGTGTATTTCCATACCAAGTTTATTGTGATACTCATGAATCATTGTCATCCCTTCTTCCAACTTTACCTTCATCTTTTCTTGCCCTTTCTGCAATTCCAATTGAGAAGCTGCAATCTTCTCAGATTGCTCAAAAACTAAATCCGACTGCTTCAATACACCATTGATCTGATTACTGACATTCTTAGAAGTTTGAGCCACTTGTTGAGTTTGTTGATCGATTTTACTTAAAGAGTCATGGATATCTTTTGAGCCATGCAATAGATTCTCCGATTTCTCTTCAATGGTTTCTAATTTTTCTTCAGCATAGTTAGCCGATTTTACTAATTGATTTACCAATTTCTCTGTTTGAATCCTGAAATAATTAGACCTGTAGATAAAACAAAAACAAAATCAAAATTCAAATAAGATTTTGTATTTCCCATAACGTTTTTTGGGTTTTTCTATCTACATAGCAACAAGTCCCTTCTTAGAAAAACTCCACCCTCCCAACACATGCCAAGGCTTATCCAAAATTGTATTGAGATGATTTAAGAAAATGGGAAGCTAATTAAATAAGAAAAAATAACATACTTAACTGTAACTGATGGCAAATAGAATTGGTTTCAAGGAAGAATTGACGGTAAGTATGAATGGCGTTGTTATCTAGTTTTTCGAGGCATGCCTTCATTGGAGAGCTAATGTGGCATGAAGGAAAAGGAGGTCTTCCAGAGTCTTTCTGAAAGCAATTGCTAAGATCCCAAGCAAATCTCTTCCGCCTTTCATTGTCATCAGCAGTGATGTCGGAGCACTTCGCAAAAAGTCCCTGATATGCATCATACCAACAGGATTTTAAGCCAGTTAGTTTTGTTCTAGCATTGTTGATCCTTTCAATTCCTTTCTCATCATTGAGAGCATCCATAGAGAACTCAGCCACAACATCACCAGAAATTCCTAGAATCTTTGGAGGGTCATCACTAGATTGTTTCTCAGCATGTGAAGGAAACCAAGACCATGACAAACCAATGTTTGATCGTGAGAGGACCAACAGAAAAATGAGACACTTGTATTGGGCCATTTGGATTTCTTTCTCAGCTAAATTTTTTCTATTCCTTTACTTGATCAATGATCACCAATTTTGTGAAACCTACGTTATATATACCAATTAAGTATCTCATTTATGCTTCCAGTGCATACAAGCTTGCAGAGCTGTAAGTATGTGTCATAATTATAGAAAAAGAAAAAGATAGTAACAAGATTTAAAGTGCTAGAAAAGGAAACTCGAGTATCCCAATATGATTCAGAGAGTTGGAAAAAGAAAAATAATGAATAAATTGCTTAATCAGAAAATCCCAAGATAGCTGACACGAAAGAATATAGGCAAGTTCATCTGAAATCCAGCTACAAAATAAAATAAAATAAAAGTTTTCAACCAATTAAAATGCAAAATTATCCCCAAAATTCACAAAAACTTAAGACTTCCCCATGGTATAATCTCTAAAAATTGTTTGACCTACTGCATTAATTTTCCTGATTGTGTTTAGATTTCCTGACGCATTGTAGTTTAGTATCCAGACTCCAGAAAACTTTTTGCTAAACCCAGAAAACACTACTTACTATCCATGTAATTCAAAAAGAAAAAGAAAAAGAGAAGAAATTAAAGAGTGAAAAATACAAATCAGTCTAATAATCTTTTACCTTGCAGCATAAACAATTCAACAAAAGGTTCTCATGGTTTATGAATTTGAGATACGTGTAACGATGTGATCAATCCCAGAACATCATGGGTTCTAAACATATATCATGCCAAATACAAAGTAAACAGATAATTACAAAGAAACTTCTTTTTTTTTTTTTTGGTTTTTGTTTTAAAAGGAGAGATACATTGATTAAGATTTTTGTAAAACTGACCGAAGAATGTGAAAAGCCAATTTATTAGTTAAATGAAAATTAAAGTTCCTTTATTATTTGTACTCTATCAGCCCATGTCCCGTGCGATACGCAGCTAAATTTATGAGAACCATTCATTAGCATTGGCATGCGAAATCGTGTTCTCTTACAATTCTCTGTATCACGAATAGTTACTATGTCATTAAAATTTTTACTCCTACTACTTCCACGGTCAAAGTTCATTGAGGATCATGTATATAAAACACATCTTCTTGACCATCATTTTCTTGCATATAATCATACACCTCCTTTGGCATGCAAGTCTTGTGGTGTCCATTTTCTAATGGTGTTACCTCCAAGCCTGTTTGGAGGAAAATTCTTTCAACCTTTTACGTGAAGATTGAAAAGACCATCCATGTATACTTTTAGTCACATAACCTTTTTAACGAATCATGTAATTTTTTAAATAATACATGTAGATGGTCGATTATAAAAAAAGAGAAAAGAAAAAATACATGTAGATAGTGTTGGGTTACACGTGTGAGTGAAGTTCCACATTGAATAGATATGAGAAAAATGAGTGGTTAATATAACATAATTGAGCACATACTCATTAGGCTTAGGCCTTTTGGGTTAAAGTGTGTCTCTATATATTATATTAATTATTCAAGAAAGCTCCTCAAGGTGTTTATCTCCCTACCAGATGGCCTTGTGAATTGCTACTTGGAGGAGATTTTACCACACTAGTTTGGATAATAACTTGGTCATTTTTTAATTGCATCAACCCCCCTCCCCCCCCCCCCCCCCCTCTCTTCAAATACTCTGCTTAAATTATTAGAGGATTTTGTCAATGTTTCAAACAACTAATTTGGGACCTAGTATCAAGGATGGTTGGTTGGAGCTATGTGATGGTCTATTGCAAAATTGGAAAGCTGGACATCACACTACCCTCACCGCAAAGCAAAATCAAGACTTACCGGTCCATCAGGGAACCTTCTCAATTGAACAGTCAAAACTAGGGAAATTCAGAGATCACCAATGCAGCATAGGAAGCTTTAATACAAGACATTGCTCCACTTTACCTCTTTCTAATCGCTTTCCTTTACAGGTTATTTGTGTCATTGTATTTAAATTTGAACAATTTCACTTTTGGTCCGTAACCTTAGGCCCTGATAAGTTTCGAACTACAGGTATACCGCTTGAGCACTGGGGGCAAACCTTGGCTCTTAGGACCTTTTTTGGAAGGGGGAATTAGTCCATCAAATGCGTCAATAATCAAGAAGCAGAGGTTTGAATGGCAAAGAAAGCTTAAAGGTCTGAGACCAATTTTAGCAATAACACAATAGAACAAGAATTGATGATACTAGCTGAGAGGAATACCTTATTTGATTGTCCACTAATACTAACAGGACATTGTGTCTCTTCGTGTATCAACGTTCAGTTAAGCTAATCAGAGCACAAACCACTGTTAGTAGTTGAGGCAGATAAAAAGAAGCCAAAGTCGAAGGATAGATCACTCTCAACCTTACTATTTTATCATTTCACTTGCATTTTTCATTATGCCACACTTTAGGCGTAGTTTTGCTCCACTAATACAAAACCATATTGTGCAGGAAAAATCTGGAGGGAGCCCAATTTGTACAACTCAGTCTAGCCCTTAACAAGCTGAGTGACGATCCCAATTCATCCATGCTTATCAAAGAGCATTGTGGGGATATGATTGAGATTAAAACATAGCTTGCAAAGGATTAGGTACAATGAGGCATAAAGGGTAAATGAAGGTCTAACTTCATACAAGCCTCAAGTGCAATCCTTCCCCTTATCTATTGGTACTATCTTACCTCCTGTGACCTTAAAGTGAGTGGGGAGACAAGCAAGAAGTTGCATACATCCATACAAGGACAAATCTTGGTCTTATTATTACCTTTCAAACAAGAGGACGCCTGATCTATCTATTGGTTGAGCATGGAAGTACCCTTTAGATCCAGGCTCAAAGGCAGCACTTGCCTATACAGGGGCAAAATTCAGTCTTGGTGTTCCTATTTAGACAAAGAGACTGTCTTCGAATGTGATGATCCTTTGAATGTGATGATTTGATTTGTCAGGAGGATGTGAGTTGAACCTTCTGCCTCCTAGACTACTTGGGCACCTAATTCTCTTTGAGAACACTTTTAACAGCAGTTGAGTTTGCATGTTTTTATTGGTTCTCATATTGACATTTTTAACATCATTTTATCACCCACCATTTCAAAATTTAAACCTCCAAAATTGTGAAGTATTTTGTGAAAATTTGTGGACTACAGACTTGTTGATTCTTGTCCTTCCTAATATCACCAATACAAAGGAAAGGACTGCCAAATGATTTAGTACCTGCTTAATTCAAGAAGCCAACAAATTCTTATCATCATTTGGCTTGCACCTGATCCCTACAATGTCATGGGACTGGATATGCCACAACAAGGCCCCTCTTATACTCATTCTTCTAATGGGAGAGCGTGAACTACTACTGCTTGCTAACCCCAACAGTGCCCAATACATGTTTGGTTTCAAGCGCTTTTCACCTCAATATTTTTTAAGGAATTATTCTGCTTTAATCTCATTTATAACTTTATTTAGACTCACCTTCCCCTCCCCTGCTCCTGACCTCCCCTCTTCATGTTCTCGTTTTCAAGAAACACACTATGTCACCCCGGTACCCCAGTAGATCATTCATGAAAAAGAGGTAGTATTTGGTTTACGTAGCTGGATATATAGCACATCTATCTCACATGGAATGAGTCCAAGCTTGTGGGGTCTACATTCATGCCAGAGAGATGCTCTATAATATATATACCTGTAACACAAAATGAAAAAAAGTTCCATCATTTATGAGAGTTAAAAACATGCGTTAGAATACTACCTCATGGTTCATGTGTTGAAACAAGGAATACTGAGAGACCAACGTTGATAAGATAAATGTTGAGTTTCTTGGGGGGGAAAAAAAACACAGAAAGAAAAAAACTCGGGTTTATAAAATGTACAGTGTTGTGAATAATTATAGCTTCCCGTTTATGAGAAAAAACATGAACCAAAAAGTTTTCCCCACAATAGACATTGCTTCACTCAACTGCTTATAAGGATTATCCTTTAAGAGTTTCAAGCTGAATCATATTTTCAAAATTAATGGGAAAAATGCAACATTTATACTGCGGATGACTGAAACCTTCTTTGTCAATACCATGTATATAAATCGTTTGATAATTTATTTTTTTCATCTTACCGGCAGATATTTCAGTCTTCAGAGAGAATTTTCTTGGTTTTGAATCTAGCTATGTGTGTGTTTTGATCTCAAATTATAATCTGAAAACCACTAAAGTGATGGCACCTAAAAACTCTTAATACATTTCAATTGACCTCAATTGGTCAATTGTCCTCTATTGCTTTGTTAATTCTTTTCATTTTCAAGCACCCATTGGCATAATCAGGATTCAAACTTCAAAATGTAAAGAAACTAAGATTAAGGTATAGGGAAAATTAAAAGTGTTGGATGTTAGGGTGAAGGAGGTTGATTTGGAGAGACTACACAATTAGGTGGCAAGAAGTAGAGCCACATCTCTAACTTTTGTCCATGATGTGAACCTGACTTGAAGCCAATCCAATTGGACTAGCACCTTGCCTTTTCCCCATGTGATGTCGTTTGTTTGGTACCACACTTTTAAGGCTTCTAATAAGATGTTTCATGGACAAGGCCACTTCCTTATTCATTTCAAAAAAAAAAAAAAAAAAGAAGAAGATGTTTCACAGACTAGACCAAAACCAAAAAAAGGTTCGCAGACACCCAATTACATTTCTTTCTCCCTTTTCCATTTATTTGTATGATTGTATTGACCTATCTCTTTCTACAAAATATGTGTCCATGACCATGAGAGAGTGAATGCATGCACTAGTCACAACCTTGTGGGGAGCACAAGTTTGAAACTATTCTTATTATTATTTTTTGAAGGAAAATTTTGTTAGGGCCTGGAGGACCCTTGGGAAGCTGTTCCAAAAGTCAAAATTGGATGGTCTCATTTATGATGTGATATTTTGTATCACTAGATAACATCTCACTTGGTAAGTTCCAAACTTATGGAGTTGACTCATATGTGGGTGGGTTGTTGTATATTCCTGTAATACAAAATAAAAATTTTCATTTGTTAAAATGTGAATTGTATTTTGTATTGATTTTTTATTTTTGTGTATGATGTATCCTATATCATATGATACGACAAACACTTTATAAGACTAATTTTAAAAAATTATAGATATAAATATACAAAATGTATGTTTTATACTTTTTATATTTGAATATATTTGAGTAATAACTTTTTTTTTCTTTTTTTTTTTTTTTTGGGAAAAAAAAGGTAAAGGGGGCTACTTGAGTTGGTGTCTTTTATCTGAGTATGACCATAGTAACGCTTTACTCGCTTGGCTCAGGCTTGTAGGAGCAGGGCTTGTGGGAGTAGAGGATCCAGACACGGATGCTAGTGAGCATGGACCAAGAGAATGTAATTATTTCTTAGGCACTTCTCATTACGAGATTCAAACTTAGGACTTGAGGTCCCAAACTCTTAGGAGTGAGCTCATGACCACTAGACTAACCACCCCCAGTGGTAACTAATGACTAATTAAATCATCACTCATGTAATAATAATACATGTGCTCCGAGGCTCTTTTTTTTTTTTTTTTTTTTTTTGTAAAAGTTAATAATTTGAATTCATTATAATTTGGAATTACTACATTTTTCAATCACAAAAAAACCTAGGAGTGTGATGAGTAAATTATTTCATCCAAAACGCAGACCACTCATCACACCCCTAAGTATTTATGTGATTGAAAAATGTAGTAATTTCAAATTATAATGGATGCAAATTATTAACCTTTACAAAAAAAAAAAAAAAAAAAAAAAATAGAAGAGCAATTTGAAAACCATCAGGAGAGTGGTCTTGTTTTGTAGGTAACGTTTTAGTAGGAGTTAAAGATGTATCTACTTATCAAAAAAAAAAAAATGTATATATCTATTTAGTTTTTTTTTTTTTTTTGATATTTAGTTTTGCTTTTGGATAAACACATGGGGTATTTTTTTTAACGAAAAAAAAGCAACAACGGGGTTGTTTAACTTATTTTTCTATTAAAAAAAAAACAATAAATGTATAGTTACTTTGAAGAAGTGGGTTAGTGGAAGAATGTTCTTATTTTATAGGCAATGTTCTAGTGCAAGTTAGATAGGTATTTTTATTAGACTATCATTTAGTTTTGTCTCTACTTAAACCTAGGGTGTAGGGGTATTTTGAAAAAAAAAAATCCGGTCCAAACAGGGGAAACCTTTTAAATAATAGTATAGATACCATCAGGAGAGTGATCCTGTTTTGTAGGTAACGTTTTAGTGGGAGTTAAAGATGTATCTACTTATCAAAAAAAAAAAAAAATGTATATATCTATTTAGTTTTTTTTTTTTTTGATATTTAGTTTTGCTTTTGGATAAACACATGGGGTATTTTTTTTTTAGGAAAAAAAAAGCAACAACGGGGTTGTTTAACTTTTTTTTCTATTAAAAAAAAACAATAAATGTATAGTTACTTTGAAGAAGTGGGTTAGTGGAAGAATGTTCTTATTTTATAGGCAATGTTTTAGTGTAAGTTGGATAGGTATTTTTACCAGACTATCATTTAGTTTTGTCTCTACTTAAACCTAGGGGTATTTTGGAAAAAAAAATCCGGTCCAAACATGGGAAGCCTCTTAAATAATAGTATAGATAAAGCTAGTATAGATAAAGCTAACTAAATAAATGAAATTAAAATAAATTTATAACATCCAAATTCAAATTGGTCAAACTCAAAATAGACAAACATTCTTAGCGAAAATACACTTTTGGTCCCTGCATTTTGGGCTTATTCTCATTTTGGTTCATAAATTGATTTTGCGCCTACCTCTATCCCTAAAAACAGAAAATCGTTTCTATTTTGGTCATTATCGTCAACCCACTAATAGAAAAGTCCTATGTGACAGAAAAAGTGTATATGTGGCATGTTAGATGCTAACGTGGCTAATAAAATAATATTTAAAAATTTTTGCTAGCATTTTTCTCTCTTTTAAAAAATGCCATATTAGAATTTTAATTTTAAAAAACCGCGTAAAAAAAAAAGAAATAAAATCTAAACTTATGAATTTTTAAAAATAAAATAAAGTAATTAATTTAATTTCCTTTTCTTTTCTTTTCATTATTATTTTGGAAGAAGATGTTCTTCGTGTTCATCATGTTCTTCCCAGAACATGACTATTCATGTTCTTCCCAAAACATGACTATTCATGTTCTTAAAACCCAGTAAACCCTGCAAACCCATCAAAACAAAATATCAAAATAGTGAAACCAAAACCAAAACAGAAGCCACCAATCTAAAATTAAACCGATCAAACCTATATGAAAAAGAAAATCAAAGCTGATCAAACCATCAAACCCATATGAGACCAAAACCAAATCAAACCCATCAAATCCATATGAAACCAAAACCAATTCAAAACCATCAAACAGATCAATCCATCAAATGCAAATCATACTCATCACCAATCTTAACCTTACCCAGCACCACTGAGTTCTCATATCAAACCCATTGCCGATCAACCCATCAAACCCACCGCCGATCAACCCATCCACCACCACTGAGTTCCCAAACCAAGAAACTAAAACATTAGATCTTCATAAGACCAAACTCCATGGGAGAAAGAGAGAGGAAGCTCCACCTCTTGCATATCGAGGAGAGAGAGAGAATGGTTTAGGTCGAGAGACCATGCTCCCCATCTCTTCTTTCAATTAGTGTTGGGAACTCCTTTACACTGGACCTCTTGACCCTCTAACTTTTTTCACATTTCATTTCAGTTCTCTAACTTTGCTTTCATTTATTTCAGTCTAAGTTTTAGATTTATTTAATTAAGGCCTTTCTGTTAACTTTTGTTAAAATTTTTAGGAAAAAAAGTCTGAAAAATATTTTTCAATCATTAATTGAATTTTTTTTAATTTAAAAAATTTGAAGAAAAATTTATAAAATTGAAACATTAACCACAACATATAATAAAAGTTGATAGAAAAGTCTTAATTGAATAAATTTGAAAGTCAGAGGACTGAAATGAACAAAAGCAAAGTTGGAGGACTGAAATGAAATCTAATGAAACTTAAGCCATTAGAAGATCAAAACAGTGAAACCAAAACCAAAACAGAAGCCACTAATCTGAAATTAAACCGATCAAACCCATAAGAAAAAAAAATCAAAACCGATCAAACCAATCAAACCGATATGAGACCAAAACCAAATCAAACCCATCAAATCCATATGAAACCAAAACCAAAGCAAAACCATTAAACAGATCAACCCATCAAACGCAAATCATACCCATCGCCAATCTTAACCTCACCCAGCACCACCGAGTTCTCATATCAAACCCATTGCCGATCAACCCATCAAACCCACCGCCGATCAACCCATCCACCACCACTGAGTTCCCAAACCAAGAAACTAAAACATTAGATCTTCATAAGACCAAACTCCATGGGAGAAAGAGAGAGGAAGCTCCACCTCGTGCATATCGAGGAGAGAGAGAGAATGGTTTAGGTTGAGAGACCATGCTCCCCATCTCTTCTTTCAATTAGTGCTAGGAATCCTTTACACAGGACCTCTTGACCCTCTACCTTTCTTCAGATTTCATTTCAATCCTCTAAATTTGCTTTCGTTCATTTCAGTCATCTAAGTTTCAGATTTATTTAATTAAGGTATTTCTGTTAACTTTTGTTAAAAGTTTTAGGAAACAAATCTGAAAAATATTTTTCAATCATTAATTGAATTTTTTTAATTTAAAAAATTTGAAGAAAAATTTATAAAATTGAAACATTAACCATAATATATAACAAAAGTTGATAGAAAAGTCTTAATTGAATAAACTTGAAAATTAGAGGACTGAAATGAACAAAAGTAAAGTTAAAGGACTGAAATAAAATCTAATGAAATTTAGAAGGTCAGTTTTGCATTTTACCCATTTTCTTTTTTATGTTCAAATTTTTATGTGGCTTGATAGGCCAAGAATGTATTGACCAATTGTGATAAATTAACCAACTGATTTAGCCAAGTTAATTAATTAATTCAATTAACATGTAAAACGCGTAGTAGTACAAACAAATCACCAATTAACTAAATGCAGTGGAAATTAAATTGGCACAGTGATTTGTTTATGTTAGGTTCTAAAGACTTAGGTTTTTATGTATTTAGAACTCTAATTTGTATTGTTGGCAAACCATGATCAAAACTATGTATTTAGGTTGTTTTAGAATTGCTCAAAGTTGGTTCATTGTTGTAAAGTTGGATTAAACTACTGCAGGAATTAAAAAACTGTTTCAGCCCATTTCGATCGATCGAAGCTTAGGCTCGATCAATCGAAAATCGGGTTAGGTTCGATCAATCGAAAATCGGGTCTGACTTTTTTTATGTAGAATTTCCAACTTAGCCCTAAGTGATTTAAATGGTTTTGGGTTTCTAATTTACCCTAGGTATATAAGGTAAACCATAGCCACGTTTTAGTGTTGCTCATATTGTGGTTTGTGTGAATCTCTTATGAGATCTTTGAGGAGTTTTCCTTCACATAAACTTAGGGTTTTCAAGGAGAAGAAGATTTCTACACCTTGATGATCAATCCAGTTGCTGCCATTGAAGCTTAAAGAAACACAAGCGGGTGTGCTTGTATTTGGTAGAGAATCTAAGAAAGAAGGAGTCCGTGGATTCAGAGCTTGCACGTGGTCGTGTCAGTAAGTTCTACTGGTGGGTAGCAATAAGAAGTCGAGCGTGGGGGCTTGTAAGTCTTATTGTATGAACTTCGATTCTTTCAAGATAGTGGATTCAAGTTTACCTTAAGGATAGCTAGGTTAAATCCTCCCCAGGTTTTTACCGGTTTGGTTTCCTGGGTGATCATATCTTGTGTCTTTTATATTTCTGTTGCTTTACATGATATGATTGTTTGTTTGTGATAACCTATATTTAATTAATTTGACTAAGTAACAACTTGGCTAATTTCCTAGGTTAATCCAATTGTGTTTTAAGGGGTCTAAAAACTAACAAGTGGTATCAGAGCAGGTAGCTCTCTTGTTGTTGATCCTTTGATCTTTGAGCTGATCCTTGACTCTTGTTGTCATGGAACACGGACACTTTCTGGTTATTCCTCCTCACTTTGATGGGAATAATTATGCTTATTGGAAAGTAAGGATGAAAACATTCTTGAAATCAATTGATGAGAGAGTTTGGAACTTCGTTAAATACGGATGGGAGAAGCCCACTACTGCTGTTAGTGAATGGCAAAATTCTCAAAAAGAAGCAGCTGCGTTCAATAGCAAGGCTATGAATGCTATCTTTAATGCTGTTTCTATGGAGGAATTTAAGAGAATCTCTAATGTTGAGGTTGTTCATACTGCTTGGAATATCCTCCAGACTGTGCATGAAGGCACTAAGGCTGTCAAAATCAACAAATTGCAGCAATTAACTTCTAAATTTGAAAGCATTAGGATGTCTGATGATGAATCGTTTGATGAATTCTATACTAAACTGAATGATATTGTTAATTCTGCTTATAACTTGGGTAAAATCTATGATCAACCTAAAATTGTTAGGAAGATTCTTAGATCCTTAACTAAGAATTTTAGACCCAAGGTGACTGCCATAACTGAGAGCAAGGATGTGGACTCCATCCCTGTTGATGAACTTGTAGGATCACTTCAATCTTATGAGTTGGACCTACCCAAGACTAGCAAATCCAAATCAATGGCTCTTAAGTCAGTTAATGATGTTGAGGTTGGTGGATTTGATGATGAGCTCTCTGCTACAGAGATTACTTACCTTGCCAAGAACTTTAGAAATTTTCTCAGGAATAACAATAGAAAGGGCAAGAGGTGCGAATACTGCTGAACCTAGAAATTTTAGGAAGAATGATCTCACTAAGGTGAACAATAATGACAAACCTAGAGAAAAAGTAAGTCAATCTTCTAATAGTTCTATGGGTCCTCAGTGTTTTGGATGTCAAGGGTATGGTCACATGAAATCTGAGTGACCTATTTACTTGAAGTCTAAGGGTAAGGTTATGGCTGTAAACCTTAGTGATTGTGAAGTTTCTGATGATGAGTCAGAATGTGACGAGGATGGAAATTTCATTGCTTTCACAGCTACTGCTGTAGTGAATGAAAGCATATCTACTGAAGAGAACCCTTCTGATGGGGAACTCTCTGAGGATGCAGATCTTTAAGAGGCCTACAATAAACTTTGCAAAGTTGCTGCAATGGATGTTATGAATGTTGAACTTGGCCTGAAGAAAATTGAATCTCTTGATCTTGATAAGAAGAATCTGCTTGTTAAACTGTTTGATGCTAATGAACTTTTGAACAATGTGAAAACTAAGAATATGTTATTGCTTGATAAAGTTAAATATTTGGAACTTGATTTATCTGTTGCTAGATCTGCTAGTTTTAAACTTTATCAACTGCTGAGTGTTCAAAAGTCTCCTTCTGATAAATCTGGATTAGGTTTTGTTGATTGTGTCTGCTCCCCATTCCATACACTTTGTTTCGTCATCTTCTTCTGAATCTTCTGTGAGTGAGGCTGTGAGTGAAATTATCAAACCCCCTGTGAGTGAGGTTGTCAAACCCATAGAAGTTTCACCATCTAGGAAGATTAGGGTTGATTTGAAAGAGTCTAAACTTAAGGAGTTTACCCTTTCTAAGGACAAGATGCATGGTAAGCCTACTTGGGTGTGTCATTTTTGTGGGAAGTCTGGACACATTCGTCCTAATTGTTACAAGTTGTAAGCTATTAAAAGAGCAAACAAACCAAAAGTGCCAGTGCCTCAAGCACAAGATCCTATAGCACTTATTGGTGAATTGGTAAAGGCGCTCAACCTTTATTCCAATCTTGGAGTTGGAAATCACTTTAATGTGAATACAAACTCCAATGCTCGTGGTGCATCTAAAAAGTTATGGATGCAAAAGACTCAAACTAATTGAGTCTTTCTGACATGGTCCTTGTGCTTCATTGCTTTTCCTTTGTGACCATTTTTCTTTGTTCATTGGTTTTTGTGTTTTTCTCTTCTGTCTCTAGGAGTTGCATTGCATTACATTCATGCATTTCATTCTAGGTGTTTTTTTTATTCTATATATATATATATATATATATATATATATATATATATATATATATATATATAAAGGGAGGGAAAAGGCAGCACATTGTGTTCTTGCACTATTCTCTTTGTCTTTGAAAACAAGGTTGGTCAATTTATTTTCACATGACGTGTCTATTGTACTTTGTTTAGCTTTGATAAGCTTATTTATTGCACTTGACTAGTTAAAGTTTTGTAGTGCATGTTGTGTGGGAAAGATGTTTATGGTGTTTATCATTTTGTCTTAATCTTGAAGTCACATGTTGTTTGACTGTCGGACTTGATCATTTTGAGAAAGGCATAAATAACCATCTCACCACTGTGCACTAGCCAATCATGAACACTTTAGTGCATATCATAAGATTTTGTGCTCGAGAAAGTGTAGCACATGCACAAAAAGAACATAAGGTGAAGCCTCGGTTTAATTGACAAATTGCTTAAAGTTGGTGTGTACTATTAGGCTTAATGCCAAAATCACATAATTAAAAATTGGGAGGAAAAATTCAAGAAACTTACATGATTGCAAGCTTATGTTCTAGGAGATATGGGAGTTATATGATTTAACTCTTTAGGTGATAGTCTCTTTTAAATTCTATGTGATGAATTTTGTAGACTTTGTGGTTGATTTCTATTCACATATCACCTCACATGTATCTCAAACTTTTACTAGTTGCACACACAACACAAGTTACTCTTTGCTAAACAATGTACATATAATTGTGTGTGTTTATGGTCGGACCAACCAAGTTTTAAAAATACTTTGAGTTTTATGCAAAACTGATTTGTTGCAAAAAAAGGGGGAGATTGTTTAAAATCTAAATTTTGGAAAAATTGGGTTTAAAACTTGTGTTTTGGAAGAGCATTTCATCTCATACTCATCCATTTTTATTTCTTATATTCAATGCTTTGAGGTAAGTTTCCAAAAATCAGGTTATTTTTTCTAAAAAGTTGTTTTTCCAGAATTTTGATTGATCCAATCTGATTTTCGATTAATCGAAATCCTTTTGAAAAATTTCAGTGAGCCTCTGCCTGGTTTGATTGATCGAACCTGTTTTTCGATCAATCGAATATCGTGAATCAAGTTTTTTTTAAACAGTGTTTTGACTGATTCAAAACACTTTTTCAAAACTTTTTCAAACTTTCCTCTCTCTCTCCGACTTGGCAAGGTTCCACTGAAGATTTTTTGTTGTTTTTCAACCAAATTTTTGCAAGGTTTTTCTCTCACAAGGCCGGTAAGACCTTTACACCCTTTCTTTTGCTTTTATTTTCTTGATTTCATGCATAAACTCATGCATTTTAAGGGATTTTCGGAACTTTTAAAATTTGGGTTTTTTGTTGAATCAATCCTCTTTTTTCTGAAATTGATCAATGAGTTTTGCTTCTATATTGATATATTCATGATATATGTTGGTTAATTTGATCAATTTGGGGTTTTGTGAACAATTGAAAATTCTAGGGTTTATATTGAATCCGATTTGGGGATTTTGTTCAATTAGGTTAAAATTGATGAAATTGGCTTGTTGAGTTGATGAAATTGATCACTCTAAACTGTTTTCTAACTTGTGTGATGATCAATTGGTCAATTTCTTTAAAAAAAAAAAAAACTTGCAAGTGGTTTTACATTTTTTTTGGGTTTTAGTTAGAAACTCTATGCTCAAGCCAATTTTGTGAATTTGAACTTAATTTGGACTTAATTCACTGCTTTAGCACATGCATCATGTCATTTAATCTGTTCATGCATCATTTAGTTTTTGTTCTATATTTTTTTTGTGCTAACTTGCAGTCTGCCCTTGGTTTTGTTTTTGTTTCTTCTCTCTATTTGTTGTGTGCTCTTGGTCCTTATTCTAGCACCATGCCTAGGAAGACTAGAGCTAATAGGGTTCCCTCCACCCCTTCTGTGTCTCCCTCTAGGGTTTAGTTGTTTAAGAATGACCGTTGTCATGAGGCTTTTGAGAAACTGAACTGTAAGCGTAAAATTTGGGCTGAGCGTTCCGTGATTTTAGATGAGATAAATCCAGCCATTAGGGCTAATCTTGAGTCTAGAGGTTGGTTGTCACTCTTAGAGATAGATCATCCACCCCCGTCTGCCCTAATTAGAGAGTTCTTCTCGAACCTCTCTTGTCACGTCAACGATTCCAACACCCTTGTTCGGAGTTGGATACGAGGTGTTGAGTTCACCATTACCCCTAGGGTAGTGGCTGAGGCTCTTGGGGTTCCGGTCGTTACCGATCCTGTCTATCCCTATGATGAGTCTCCTCCTATAGATGTCGTTATGTCACACATCATTGGATCATCTATCCAGTGGGGTTCTGATCCTCGGATCACGTCTTCTGCGCTATCTGAGACTGCTTATTTGTTTCTTAGAGTTGCGTGTCATTCATTGTGGCCTATTTCTCATCTCCACACCATCCCTCTTGAGCGATGTGTGTTTTTATACGCTTTTATGTCAGGTGCGTCTATCAGCTTTCCTCACTTGTTTCTTCGTTCTTTGAACGAAGTTCATAGGAGTTCTGTCATAGCGCATGCACTTATTCATCCTATTTTCATACATAGGATTTTGTTGTTCCTTGGTCTAGCTGATTTTCTTGCTGGTGAGCCTGTTCATGTTGTCGGTCCACTAGGTGCTACCTTTCTTAGATAGAGGGCTGCTTACTTGAGAGCTGAACCTTCGGGTCCTCAAGGTGCATCTTCTAGTGATGTTCCCCCTCCTCCCTCTTCTACAGGTGTTGCTGTTGCTGAGACTTTTGGTGCTGCTGCTGACGTTCCTCCATCGACTACTTTGGATGATTCAGACATTCGACGTATGTTGGATTATGTCTTGACCATTCAGGCGGCTCAGGGACAGATTTTGGTGGACGTTCTTGATGAGATTCGTGGTTTGCGAGCAGATTTAGCACGGTTTAGGAGTTCTTCATTGCCACCTTCTTTTGATGATGGATTTTGATTGCCCTTTGGCATTCCGTCACAAAAAAGGGGGAGTACATGTGAGTTTTGCAATTGTACTTGTTTTGGTTTTCAGGGGGAGAGTTTATTTTTTATTGGTTAGAGCTTGTGGAGTTGTTTAGATTGTATCTAGGTGCTTCACTTTGTATATTACCTTTTTAGCTCTTGCCACGTTTGTTTTACCTTGTTGGGTTATTCATGTTAGGGGGAGTATATTTTTGTTGGTTTCTTGTTTCATATTGCTTATTGATTTATGTTTATGAGTTCTTCATTGATATATGTCTTTATTGTGTGTTGTTTGAAATCAAGATTTTATTTTATTTGCTTGTATTTTTTCCACACATGCGGTTATGCATTTTGTTTAAGTGTTTCAGGAAATATACAGGTTGATTCAATTAAGCTGTTGTCTACTTTTACAACTGATGGATAGTAGTTAGGATTGAATTTGAGTTTTATGAGCATTATTTTGTAAATGGCTTTTATTTGTAAACTTTGAGCGATTAAGTTGTGTTTTGTCACGGATTACCAAAGGGGGAGTTTGTTAGGTTCTAAAGACTTAGGTTTTTATGTATTTAGAACTCTAATTTGTATTGTTGGCAAACCATGATCAAAACAATGTATTTAGGTTGTTTTAGAAATGTTCAAAGTTGGTTCATTGTTGTAAAGTTGGATTAAACTACTGTAGGAATTAAAAAACTGTTTCAGCCCATTTCAATCGATCGAAGCTTAGGCTCGATCAATCGAAAATCGGGTCTGATGTTTTTTTATGCAGAATTTCCAACTCAGCCCTAAGTGATTTAAATGGTTTTGGGTTTCTAATTTACCCTAGGTATATAAGGTAAACTCTAGCCACATTTTAGTGTTACTCATATTGCGGTTTGTGTGAATATCTTGTGAGATCTTTGAGGAGCTTTCCTTCACATAAACTTAGGGTTTTCAAGGAGAAGAAGATTTCTACACCTTGATGATCAATCCGGTTGTTGCCATTGAAGCTTAAAGAAACACAAGTGGGTGTGCTTGTATTTGGTGGAGAATCTAAGAAAGAAGGAGTCCGTGGATTCAAAGCTTGCATGTGGTCATGTCAGTAAGTTCTACTGGTGGGTAGCAATAAGAAGTCGAGCATGGGGGCTTGTAAGTCTTATTGTATGAACTTCGATTCTTTCAAGATAGTGGATTCAAGTTTACCTTGAGGATAGCTAGGTTAAATCCTCCCCAGGTTTTTACCAGTATGGTTTCCTGGGTGATCATATCTTGTATCTTTTATATTTCTGCTGTTTTACATGATATGATTGTTTGTTTGTGATAACCTAGATTTAATTAACTTGACTAAGTAACAACTTGGCTAATTTCCTAGGTTAATCCAATTGTGTTTTAAGGGGTCTAAAAACTAACAGTTTACGAATGGGGAAAATCTACACGGCAAAAACCTCATCGGGTGATTTTAAGGTCACCACTCTTGAAAATCTACTATTATCAACACATGGAAAAATAAGTGAAAGGTGATAACAACATCATCAAATATATATATCTCAAAGATAAGTACAATGAATGCTTTCACTAAGTGGTCACAAGACCAATATACAAGAGATAATGTATCTAAAATAGAAAGAAAAGAACAAATACAAAAATAATCACTACATCCTTCATATACACACTCCCCCTATCACAAAATCTTCTATACTAACCCTCCCCCTATGAGTATGACTACTCTCATCTCAAAACTACTTCCCCTTTTTGGGCAAGTACATCAAGTTGACATCTCATTATCACTGGGTGAGCTAGCACCATCATCCTCATCAGCATCATCATTGCCGAAGCCATCGTCACTCTCATCCTCGGACTCCAGTGGAGATGGAGAAGAAGCAATAGTGAAACCACCTGACACAACTCATCACTAAGAGTGTCAAGGTGAGCATCCATGTGCACAAGCTGTGCCATGATGGTCTCAAGTGTCACTTCACCCTTAGAAGACGAAGGTGCAGAGGTGGATGGAGCGGTAGAAGCAAGAGGAGCTGCTGTCTCTGTTCATGGCCGCCTCGGTCGAAGTTGAGCCTCACTCCATTTGACAGTAGCCCTATCTATGGCACCCATGACTGAGAAATGGGGGGATGCGGGAAAAGAGACAGAAAAATGGCGAAGGATCTGAGTGATAGCCGAAGGAAAAATGAGTATATCACGTGTCGTCGTATCCCTATAGACATCTATAAGGGATAGAATGAAGTGAGAAGGGAAGTCAATAGAGATATTCTCTAAGAGGGACAACAAAATCGAGCATGAGGCTTTGTGATCATGTTATAGTGAGACAAATGATGGAGAATAAATGTCATTACCATGTTAAGGAATCTCAGACCTTTTACAAAGCCCTAGCAAGGGGTGTTTTGACGGTCACCCCAAGAAGAAGGTGTCTCATAAAATAGAGACGAGAGTTCATCTTTGGACATTGTCCTTAGATGTTCGCAACCAGGTTAGTCAGGATGCGCTACCCTAGGAATGTGTAGTACCTCGGAGACAATCTCTGGAGTAACTACGATGCATGTACCTCTAACGCGAGAGAAGAAATGAGGTACAAAAGTGTCAATTCCGTGCATATTGGAGTAAAACTCTTATATGATCATGGAAGGGCACGTGACCGGGATGCCACATAGTGACTCCCAACCCCGACTGTAGATGACTGTGGGAAGGTCAGTTTCGGAAAAATTTGATAGAACGACTTGGCGTTTCGAATGAATGCCGCGTCATGAAAAGTTCTCCAAGAAGGCCGACTTGGCCTTTTCATCATGAAACCTGACATGGGAGGGGGTAGGATCAGAGGAAGATGCCCCAGAACGCAGAGGGTTTTGGGACAGAGTAGATTTGCGTTTAGGTGCCATAGAGCAGACTTAATGCAAGAAGAAGAAGAGAGAGAGAGAGAGAGAGACATAGAAAAGCACCAAAGTAGTTTGGTATCAAAAGATAGAAACAAAATGGTACGTTTGCATGAAAATGCATGAACATGTGACATGCAAACTTAAAGACATCATGGGCTCAGCCCAATCCAACCCTAACAACACACAATCATTGTTACAAAGTAAACACACATCTAAATGCATGAAACATTGTTATAATGCAATGCATGATGTTTTAAAACCAATTGAACAAAAACCCATCCCAAAATTTTAACAAAAATTCAAAAGTTTTGAAAAAATCTCAAACAATTTCAAAAACCCCAAAAGTTAGGTCAAAAATCATGAAATGCATGATAAAGAGGGAGAAAGTATCATACTAGATGAAGAACAAAGATCTTGAGACCGAAAATGAAGTGAAAAAGATGAAAAGTTTGAGTTTTGGGTGTTTGGGAGAAGGAAAGAAATCATTTTGTCGAGAGAGATATCCGGCAGAAATGGGACAGTAATCGCGAGGATCCTGTTTATAAGAAATCTCAATTTCTCAATGAATCGAGAGGTATCGAGAATTAAAAAGGCGCTTTTTAGCTGTCGAAGAGCTATTGAGGATCTAATAAGAGGTGTCCATAGCAAATATTCTCGATGGATCGAGGTAGCTATCGAGCGTCTAGAAGATTTCTCGATGGATCGAAGTAGCTATCGAGAGCTATTGAGAGCTATCGAGAATACGATAAAAAACAGCTGAAGGGTCTCGATAGATAGCATAGCTATCGAGAGGTATCAAGAAGCTATCGAGATTTCTTAAAAACAGTTTTTCAAGAAGAGAAAAACACAAATATGAATGCAATCAAACATGCTATTCAACCAAAGATCCAAAAAGCATTTTAAGCTCTCAAAAACATCTCTCAACAAGAAAAATGTCAAGCACATAGATCCAAAACACACACACACACACACACTAAACAAGTCTAACAACTTTTATATTTCAAAAACAAGTTAAGACAGTTTGGTGAGCATACGTTAACACATGTATTCCTTGTGATGGCCAAATCACATTGTATTTGCACATGTATCAAAAGTAGCAAAGAATTTTGCATGTTGTGTGTGAAAAACATTGCAAGATTGCACAAGTGTCTACATGTTATGACGATTTGAGATATGAGAAAATCACTTTAACTCACACACAATCATAACTATTTGATAGGGACTATCACCTTCGAGGTACATCCTATAACTCCTACATCTCCTAGAATACATGCTTGCAATCATGTATAAAGTATTTTGATTCTTTTTGCTTTTTATTTTTCTTTGGATATTTTTATTTTAAGCAAATCATACATGGGCATATAAGAGGTAGAAAAGAAATATCCAATGAAGTTAAGCATTTGACATTTCACTTTTGCTATGCCGAAGCATACAGATGTCATCTCATGATTGGTGAGCAACAGTGGTGATATGGTTATTTATGCCTTTCTCTTAGGATTTTCTAGTCATTCTCATCAAAAAGAGTGATATGAGTGTTAAGTACAAGAGATTACTTGATCTTACTCATCACAAACACAAGCCACAAAGCTCACTTACTTAGTTGTGCATAGAAATGCTCATCTAAACTACAAAATATACAAAGTTTAGAAAAATTTGTTTCAATGGCCATCCAAGGTACACAAGTACCAATGTACACAAACACACACTATTTTTGTATTTTTTTTTTTACTTTTCAATTTTTTTTTAAAATTTTTATAAGAAAAACAAAATAAAGCAAAATTGAAAAGGAAACAAACAAAAACATGTTAAACAAAGCAATGCATAAAACTAGACTGACTTAAAACACGAAAGCAAAACACAAAAGTAATGCAAAAACAAAAACAAGAAGGGGGAGAGAGAGAAAAAGTGACAGAATCACTTGGAGCCCTTTTCCTTCCACACCTTGGAAGAACCTTTCCGTTTAGCAAACCCTTGATCCTGCGATGAGGGTAAGAATTTAAACCGTTCAAGTTTGAAAGGAACATGAGGGCTTTGAGAATATCTCTAGACGAGCAAAGGAGGATGGAAACTGATTCTAGTTTCCTGACGCGATCATGCTGTTGCTCTATTGAGTGGCTAACCACTTATAGCAATTATGTCGAGTATGTCCAGCTGTGCCACAGTGATGACAGAAATGCTGCTTTTTTTGTTTGAGCTTTTGAGTATTTCCTTTCTTAGCCCTAGGATTCTTAATCTCTTTCTTATCAAGCTTGGGGGGAGCTCCCAAGATAGATTTACCCTTGTCTATGTTCTCACTAGCTAATACATTTTTGACATTATTGTTCCCAGTTTCAATATTATTAGTAGGAGGAACAAAAACAGTAGTACCAGCAGAAGCAATACTAGGAGAAGAGAAATCATACCCTAAACTGGTTCGATTGGACGCAGATTTTTGAAGATTGAGCATCTCATCAAGCTTTGCACTTGAAGTCCTTTCCAACTGGGCTCTGACTTGGAACAGTTCTGCCTCAAGCTTCTTGGTCTTCTTAGCCAAGAAATTATTCTCAAATCTCAGTGCTCCAATGGTCTGATTTGCCTCATCAAACTTTGTGGAGATTTCTTCTCGTTCAAGCTCCACTTCACTAGGCTTCTTGGTGGCCAACCTATACAACTTCTCATGCTTTTCCGAGACCTTTTATAACTTTGCATAGGTTGTATGGATGTCATCTTTTTCATCCATCTTTTCAAACTTAGACTCCACAAATTCCTCTTATTCATCCACATCTTCAACAATCCCCTCAATAAGATTTATAGTGGCAGTGAAGGCATTTAGGATTCCATTATCCTCATTATCAGAATCATCCTCAGGCTCAATGTCGCTCAACGTAGTAGCAAGTGCCTTGCTCTACCTAATAGTCTTGAGATACGTATGGCACTCTTGTTTCATGTGACCAAAACCTTGACACCCAAAGCATTTTGGTCCTGAAGGAACAGTGTACTGACCGCCATCCCTAGCATCCTTCTTCCCTTTGTCTTGGCTTTTGAATTGTGAAGAATTGGATTGCCTACGGTCCTTGTTGAAGCCTTTCCCATTGGCATTCTTCATGAACTTCTTGAATTGCCTTGTAATGTAGGACTTCATTTTGGAATCTTTGTCATCTGAAGACTCATCTGTGTCATTGCTCTTGGCCTTTAGTGTCATGCTCTTACTCTTGCTTGATTTCCCTATCCTCGTAAAACCCAACTCATAGGTCTTTAGATTTCCAACCAACTCAGTCAAACGAATTTTGTCGATACCCTTTGATCCCTTAATGGTAGTGATCTTGGCATGGACTCTCTCGAGTAGAGATCTAAACACTTTTCGAACAATCTTGGGTTCGGGAATGGTTTTTCCAAAATTAAAAGCTAAGTTCACTATGTCCTTGAGCTTAGCATAGAACTCATTGAATGACTTATCCTCCTCCATCTTGATCTCTTTAAAGCTTGTAGTGAGCCTCTAAATTTTTGAATCCTTGACAGCCTTGGTTCCCTCATAGGTTTTCTAGAGGATGGTCCATGCTTCCTTCGCAGTTTTAGTGGAGGATATCTTCTTGAACTCCTCATTTGTGACTGCACTGAATAAAGCATTCAATGCCCTACTATTGAGCTAGCCTATCTCCACAGCTTGCCACACTTTTTCATCCAATGACTGCAAGGAGGCTCTCATGCGTACTTTCCAGTATGTATAGTTAGTGCCATCAAATAAATGAGGTATAATAAGAGACCGTTTTCTATCCATGACAAACAGGGGTCAATGGATCACACAACAAGGATTAACCCTAATAAGATTATGCCTGCTTTGATACCACTTGATAGGCCAAGAATGTATTGACCCATTGTGATAAATTAACCAATTAATTTAGCCAAGTTAATTAATTAATTCAATTAACATGTAAAACGCATGGTAGCACAAACAAATCACCAATTAACTAAATGTAGCGGAAATTAAATTGACATGGTGATTTGTTTACAAATGGGGAAAACCTACATGGCGAAAATCCCACTGGGTGATTTTAAGGTCACAATTTCCAAGAATCCACTATTATCAAAACAAGCGGTTACAAGTAAATGAATCTTAGTACCTTATATCAACCTATAGTTGAACATTTACCTCAATACCTAATTGGACTTGTTCTGTAGTGATAATCTCTCATTTTCAATGCATGGCTCCTAGTACGTGACTAACCAATATATGCATGGATCCCAGTACGCAACTTAATCACCAACTTGAGAAAGATGTTGGCTGCAAAGTTCTTCAGTTCATCATACGATGAAAATCAAGAAGCTCCTTGGTCAAAAAACCTTATGGTGTACAAATACAGCAACTTCTTCAATAGAAAGATGAATTAGGGCAAATTCTGTCTCTGGTCACAATTTGCATGAACAAAACTTTGCTTCACACTCGCGCACCTTTGACGGCCCTTAAAATAATCCTTATATATGTTTAGGGTTGTGAAAAAAGAAAGCCTAAACATGTACTCACGGATTGGATGCAAAACAGAACTGAAAATTTGTTTTTTATAAACCTCGACAAATAGGGTATTTATAGAGCTAGCTGTCGAGTTTCGGGCTTCAGCAGCTTTTTAAACCTCGATAGATACTAGCTATTGAGCTAGCTATCGAGCTTTAAAATCTAGCACAACGTCACTTGTTTTTTGGACAGACTTGCATGGCTTTAACACTTGAACTTGAAACATTGTTTCTTGAAGCATTAAACACATCCTAGATCTACCAAATTATAATTAAAGTGCGTTTTGTTAAAGGATTAGCCAATTATATAAAATATTAACATATGTTCCTAACATCAAATCACATATATCTTAACATAGCTATTGGGAAGCTTCAAGTTTACGTGGCTACAAGTACTTGAATAAGTTAAAAAAAATATTCACATTTTCTTTTATGTGGCTACTGGAAGCTTCATTTTCCTTAAAAAAATTGAGAGGAAATTTCTTGTGGGCTACCAAATTATGTGAATATTTTTTAATTTGTTTTCACTATTTTGAGATAAGATTTTTCTTTTTCTTTTTGGGTTTATTTTAAAGGAAAGAAGAAAAAGATTGGAAAAATAAAATTTATTATTATTATTATTATTTTATTAGCTAAATCAGTATTTATTGTGCCAATAGTGTACTTCGTTTACCATGTAAGATTTTTTTTTGTTATTGGGTTGATGGCAGGGACCAAGACGAAAATGATTTTCTATTTTCAGGGACCGAGGTAGGTGCAAAATCAATTTAAAAAGCAAAATGAGAGAATAAACCCAAAATATAGGGACCAAAAATGTAATTTCACCTTTATTCTTTCTCATCATATTCTACATCTTGCTTAATCTACTTCATCTTCATGGTGAAAGTCATTGTTATCATGATTTTTATCATCATGCAATTTAAGTTTTTATTGACATCTTCTTCATCATCTCCAATATTTACAATCTTTAATTTTAATAACTTTTTTTTCTTTATATTTCTTTTTGGCATTCTAATTCCTTAGATTTAAATATAAAAATCATTATATTGTCATTTAAAATTTATTCAAAGTATTGAAAAGAAATTTGTAAATGTGAAAGTGAAGTGTAAAGTGTGATCAAATTTTAAAAGAGAGATAGAAGAAAAAAACTCATGGATGTTATCTTATTTGGCCTAATCAAGTAGCTAGCCAAATAAAATTGTGTTAAAAATAAGTTTAACAAATTGTTGGATTTAACTCAAAGCACAAATTTGAACAAAAATACACAATTTAAACTTGCATGTCTTTATATTATGGGATACATATAATTCATACAATAAGTACCTATGTATTGTACGAATCATGAGCATAAACGATATGTACCTATGACATAATATTTTTTTCCACACAATATGATACATGTCATACAACACTAATAACTATGTTCAAATGGTCTAGATGTGTTAAATGTTGCGTGTAACATTCTCTTACATGGGGATGAATTCTACACTTGCGGGGTCCACTCCCAGGTGAAAAAAGATTGCATGTTAAAATAATAAATTTTGAAAGGACCCTTTAGTTATGGGATCATATCATAGGTATTTTCTCATTCTTTTTAGTTTATACGAGGGTTGTCCAAGATTGACCTAGACTCAAAAAACTTTTTTGATCAAAAGTCAATCGAATCAAGAACCGCTCAATTTGTGCAGATAGTAGTTGACGATAGGTGTAGGGCTTCCAAATCAATCAACATTGGGTCAAGTGACGGTTCTCCTCTCCCAGAGATTTGACTCCAATCGACTGACTATATATTGTTGTCATTTATCCGTCTTCGATGTTTCAACACTCTTTATAGTGATGAAAGTGATAAATTATGCGAAGATCTCACTAAATTTGGTGAGATTTCTGTGAGATCTAGAGGAGATCTGCCCTAGATTTTGCGACTTTGACTAATCCGATAGTTTAAAATTCGAAGCTCTTTTGGTCTGCGACTCACATCTACCGGTCAACAGTGGGTCTTAAATTCTAATACCTAATACAGTTGGGTTGGGTGGTGTTTGTTGGGCAATTTGACTGAACCCAACTAGTAGAGACCCCTAGTTTATACTTGTCACTATGCGTTGTTGTTGTTGTTTGTTTGTTTGCTTTTTAATTTTATTTTGTTTTGTTTTGTGTTTTTTTTTTTGGTGTGTGTGTACTGAATACTTGTCACTAACGTTTACTTGCTAAGAAACGACACTACAAAAAGATGTCAATTATTAGCAGTATTCAAGGGTTAATAACAACATAAAAAATGTTATAAAAAATAAAAATTATCTATAAAAATACCATAAAAATTAATAACAAAATCATTCTAATTACTCATGAAAGTTAAATAATAATTACAAAAAGGAATCATAAATACCTCAGCGGTAAAAGATTTCCATTCTCTTAAAAAAAAAAGAAAAAGAAAATCCTAAATCATTGTCGTTCCGTTTCCGGTCCAAGTTCTTTGAGAAAAAAGTAAAAACTAGTGTTACACACTATTATATATTTTAAAGGATTTTACCTATTAAATTCTATAATTACTATCTTATTACATAATAATATGTTCACTGATAAGAACTACCCCTTCAATAGTTACTCATCAAAAACACACCGTCAATAGTTGTCTCGACTTTTGAACTACCAAATTCGTTATTCACTTATTTGACTAGATTCTTAAATCATTAGGGGAATTTGAAACATCAAGGCATAAGTTCCAATCGTCGCACTAGAAATTATTTTCCTTCGGAATACATATGGCAACTAGCTTTTAGGAGAATAGTAAGGAAAACCAAAACCAAATGTTATGTTCATAAATATAATTTAAAAAAAGAGAAGTGCTACAGTCTATAGCATTTTTATAATGTTTTCACAATAAATCATAAGTGGTAAGTTGTTATGGGTTTTAATTTAAATCCACAACTTAAATTTTTTTTTTTATCCATTCATAATAACCTCTCACTTCAAATTTACTACGAACTACGAAAATATCATGAAAATATTATAACATATCATTTTTTTTTTAATTATAATAAAAGTCCCTACCTTTTGCAAATTACAATATTCATGTCTAAAAGCACTCTGCCTATTTCTGAACAGCCACTTTGTCATTTGAGCTACTTTTTTACCTTACAACAACAGCCTTACATTTTGCGCCTTAGAATCAAGTGGGAGTCGAAAATATTGACCAATTGACCTAACCCACAATCCCATCAACATTTGTATGCAATGCATGCTATGAGGTGCTCTGCTCTTGTCTTGACTAAAAAGTTAAAATCACATTCACATTTAAAACTAGCTAAATCGACCATACGCGTGAGCACCAATATACATACAATGGCTCCATCACCAATTGCTTTCGCTCCATAAATATCAACGTTTTTGCCCACCCCGTCTTCCCCTCCTAGGGAACCAATTACGTAGTTTGTGCCCACAAAGAAAAAAAAAAAAAAAAAAAAAATCACATGGCAACCTATATGATAGCCCACCAGTAAAATTCTAAATCTAAGACTTACTAAAGAAGCTATTGGTCTATGAAATTTCTAAGGTGTCTAGGGCAGAGAATGAAATAGTCTAATCAAAGGCAAGGAGCTTAGGATACAACTTTCTTATATATAACAAAATGGAGGTATTACACTAATCTAGACATAATTGATACCAAGACAGATAGTGACCATATGAGTAATCGGCCACCTAATCTGTATTGTATATTTGTGAGAATACATGCATGTTGTAATATAAGAATGATCGTTTGAGTGAGGCTAGGGGTGTACATGGATCGGTCCGGATCGGGTTTCTGCCCAACTTGCGACCAACCCGACAGAATCGGGTGGAGGAAGTTCAGACGTGCTGCTGATCGACGAGGGAGCCGGATTGAAGTGGTTGGATTCACTCTGGAAAGTATTCAGTTCAGTTGAAACTATCCACGGTGGAAAAATCCAGCCAAAATAGTTTATTTCAGAATAAATTTTGCTAGATCCGGGGGGATCTCATCGGATCTAGTGAGATCTTGCTAGATCTAGTGAGATTTCCACCATATCTGGCTAAGATCTCATTAGATTCTGTGAGATCTCTCAAATATGGCATAAATCTTGTTGGATCTAAAGTATTTTGACCAAAAACTCATCGAAAAAAGCTTGAGTTGCCAGATTTTGGTAAGTTTCATGGTTGGGTTGGTTGAGGCAAGTTTTAGAGGAGAGACCTTGCCAATTGACCCACCCGAGTCAGTTTATGGGATCTGTAACCCACAGCCGATTGTCGGAGCTCTCGAGTCGGTTGGTTTCGGTCGGGTTCGGTTGGTTAGGTTAGGTCTGGGTTTGGGTGGACACCCCTAAGTGAGACCAAATGGGATGTAGGCTAGCACAAGTGAGCGTGAGCTTATACAAATGACCTTAAGCGAAGGATCGCTTAAAGGGTGTCTAAGGACCGCTTGAATGAGGTCAAATTTGCATGAGCAAAATGTTTTTTTTTTTTTTTTTTTTTGGGGTAAAATTTTGCAGAAAAATAAGGGAAATGAGACTTTTTCAATCTCTAATAGATAGTTAAGGCTACGTTTTAAAGGGCTTAAAAGTGACATTTCCAAGTGTTTGTTCAAAGTCAATTCATTACTTATAATAGAAATCCAAATTCAATTATGATAGGCCAAAAACGAATTGACCACTTGTGATGAATTTATTGATTAATTAGCCAAGTTTATTAATTAATCAAATTAACATGCAAACGAGTGGACAAACAAATCACCAATAAACTAAGTATGTAGTGGAAAATAAATGACACGGTAATTTGTTTACGAATAGGGAAAACCTACAATGCAAAAACCCCATCGGGTGATTTTAAGGTCACTATTCCCGAAATTCCACTATTATCACAACAAGCGGTTATAAGTAAAGGAATCCCAGTACCTTATACCAACTTACAATTGAACGCTTACCCCATTACCCAATTGGACTCGTTCTGTAGTGACAATTTCTCATTTTGATGCACGGTTCCGAAGTACATGACTTACCAATTGCGCGGATCCCAGTACGCGACTTCAATCACCAACTAGAGAAGGTTGTTGGTTGCAAAGTTCTTTAGTTCATCCACACGATGAAGATCAAGAAGATGCTTGGTCACAAAACCTTACGGTGCACATACACAACAACTTCTTTAGAAGAGATGAACTAGGGCAAAACTTTGTCTCCTGTCACAATTTGCTTGAACAAACTATTCTCAAAGCTTACGCAACTTGTGTACTCTTTGACGGCCCTTAAAACAATCCTATTATATGTCTAGGGTTAGGAGAAAAGAAGTCCTAAAGACACATTTACGGATTTCAAGAAAACAGATTAGAATTTTTGTTTGTTTCTTAAATCTCGACAGATAGAAGGTGTCGAGCAGGTGGGCTGGACACTTCTTAAACCTCGACACATGCTAGCTGTCGAGTTTTAATGAATTTGCACTTCTCAACTTGTTTCTTGGACAGACTTGATGACTTCAACACTTGATCTCGAAACACAGTTTCTTGAAGTATTAAAAACACCTAGATCTATCCAATTACAAGTAAAGTGTGTTTTGTCAAAGGATTAGCTGATTATATAAAATAGTGACATATGTTCCTAACAAGTGAATCACATATGTCCTAACAAGTTATTTATAGAGTTTTGGTTTAATGGTTTTTAGAGCATATATTGATTTTGATAATTTTGGTAACATTTGAGAGAAATTTATAGGATTCTCCAAGTTTGATGCTTAGTTGTATACTGTAGGTGATTTTTTTGGAACCCTTTATAAAACTTTTTTTTTTTTTTTTTTTTTGGGAGATAAAATAGATAGAAGATATAGACAATGGAGAAGGAGAGAGTAGAAAGACAAGACTTACAAATACTTTCTTCAAGGAAAAGATTAATTCATGCCTATAAACTTACATCAAATTTGAATTGATATTCCCTAAAAGACAATGATATGTTTACACATTAATTGTTCACGTAAAATGTACGATTTTGTACACATATTTTTTCTACAATGTAAAGTGTACATCAACAATAAATGTAAAAACATAATTTTCATTCTCTAAGGGTGTGTTTGTTTGGAGATGAAATAGGGAGGATGAAAAACTTTGAAGAGAAAATAGGAAGAAAAACTTTTTTAGAGTGTGTTTTGTTGGGTAGAGAGGAAGGAAAATAAATGGTAAGGTCCAAGTATTTTCTCTCTTGATCCACCAAAAAATTTTCTCTAAAAAATGAGAGAAAACTGAGAGGAAGAAACTTATAAAATGAGGTTCTAAAAATACCCTTAAAATTTACCTTCAAGTCTTCAATGTGTTTGCTTTTTATTTTTTCCTTTCTTTTTTTTTTCTTTGTTACTGACCTGTTGACTTTTTTTTTCCTTGATTTTTTTTCTTTGTTACTGACATGATGGTTTTCATTTTTTATTAATTTTTTCTACTTTTCTTTTGTCTGAACGTAGCTTCTTTTCTTTTCTTCTTTTATTTTCTTTGACTTTTTCTGGATGTGTAGCTTTTTTTTTTCTTTTTTTTTTGAAAACATTTTGTTATGCTTTTTTTTTTTTTTTTGGTACTTTAATTAGTGTCTATCTATACATAATTTTTTTTAAAAAAGTATAATCTGTTACCTTTTATTTTATTTAAAAAGGACATGGTAGTCAATTTATACAAATTTTATTTTCAACAAAACAAAAAGGTTTTCCATTTATCCACTTTTTACCCTTCCAACCAAATACAAAGGAGGAAAATTAAAATATTTTTTATCCTTTAACTTTTCTATCCTGTCTGTATTTTTTACTTTTTCATCCTTTCAACCAAACATATCCTAAATTATCTAACCTTCTACCTATGTCTAGTTCATGCTCTATATTGTTATAGGGTACCATCAGGTAAATGCCTCGGGACTTGGTATGTGACATTATTGGTAGGCTTTTTATTCTTGGTAGTTCCCACGTATCCGTAATTTTTCAAAATCCAAGAAGATAGTGGAGCTTGTGAAGCATGTGGAATGAGGCTGTGGTTGAATCATTCTTCTGTTGCGAGCTTGATAAGTTAATAATTTCTTAAAGACACTTGACTTAATTACTACTTGAGGAACGGGTCTAAAGCTTTTACGTAATGATGTTTACCAAGCAATACTCTATTTTTCTTACATTTACTTTCATTGGGCAAGCAAAGCCCATTGCTTAAATTCATTGATATCCTTATAGTATATCCCTGGTTCCCCACCAATCATTGTTGTTAAAGTCCCTTGGAATTGGGGGCCTTTCATCCTTATTTCCATAACCGAGCCTTCAACAAGTGCATCAGGCAGTTTGTCTTTGTTTCCCTTATTGTGAGGTGAAATAATAAATCAAAAAGTTATAATTTTTAATTTTAGAAAGAATAATGATAGCAACATAATTTTTAATATTCACTTATTTTATACATGGCTACATATCTGAAATTATGGAGGTGTTTGGTTGTGTTGTTTAAACAACGAAAACTATTATTTAAATAACACAATTGATCACTTTTTTATTTACACGTATTTCCACAACACTTTTTATTGTATTTTCACAGCATTTTTTATTCACATGTATTTTCACAATACTTAAACAACGTTATTAGAACAATATTACCAAGCAGACCTATGTTTTTTAAAATATGATTTCAAAATATAGTGTGTACGAAGTGTATTAGAGAATCTGTAATATGATTTTTCGCGTTAGAAAATGACTTTAAGGGCTAAAGTAGTACAATCCCAATGTCTATTTCTACCTATTACTTTGTATTAAGATTGATAGTTGGTGGGCCATGCATGCTTATGATCTACATTTTCCTATACTATAAATGACCTACCCACTCTCAACCATATAAAATTCTCACTTTTTATTCCCCTCCCCCCTTTAAATTCACCTTTTTTTTTTCTTTCACTTTGCTTTCTTCATTCTTCTTCACTCACTCCTCAATCATAACATGAATAATGGGCACAGAGAGGAAAACTCATTCTGCTATTTCCATCCCAATGAAGTTGCTATAGGGGTCTGCCCCTTATGCTTGAATGAGAGGCTTCTAGTCTTGGCCTCAAAACGAGGCCACCATTCCTCATCTAGAAGCACCCGTAGAGCCCAAAGTTCCATGTACAAGAAGCCACCCATCACTCTTCCGAAGATCTTTGCTCTTGGCTCTTTTCTCAGTCGTCTCGAATTCAGGCATTGGAAATCTGATAACCCTGATCGTGATGCCTCAACCAGTCAAGAAGGTATTGCTTACTATTACTGCTACTGCTATCATCATTGCTTTTCTTACTAGTATTATTGTCAAAATTTCCATTTATTCATGTGGTCGCAAATATCCATTAATATAATGAAATTTTATAGCCTAAACACCTAGTTTCTGTGTCTGTATACCTTAAATTATTTTGTTGTATAATGACAAAATTATGGTCAAACTAGGAGTGGCAAACCTGGTATTAGAAGGAACTCTCTCTCTCTCTCTCTATTTGATTTCATGCTCTGTTGAAACCAGGTAATATATTATTATGTAAAATAGTTGGGAAATCGGGGTAGTGATTGTGAACAACTTTGTGAAGGGTTCTGATTCTTGAAAGTACAACCTTTGAGACTTATAAAAGAGCACAGTTGAAATTATTCATTTAGCCTCACAAACTAGGAGTTGCTGACAAAATTGTCAATAGGCTACGAAGTTTTATTGCTGTAACATAAAAAATAAAAATAAAACTACATTTACTTTGCTCTTGGATCATGAGCTCTGTCACTGATGTGATTATGTCATTTCCTATAGTCACTTCCTCTGTATATGAGTTAATATTTTTGATAGGAAAGAGTAAAAAAAAAAAAAAAAAATTTTGAATAGAAGATACCTCCCGAGCCTCTGCAGGAACTACATTTGGGTACAAAAATATACTGTGTATTTTTTCAGTTGGTTACCACATAGCAGACGAATTTTTGTTTTGTTATTTTATTTTATTTTATTTTTTTTGTTGCTGCTAAAATACATTTTATCTCTTCGAACTTTGGTATTGTAAAGTTATAAAAATTGCAATTAACTTTTAAACTTTCCAATTATTGTTACTTTGGTCTCTCAATTTTTGAAATGCTCATTTTGTCCTTCAAAATTTATTCTTTCCCTATGTTTAAAACAAAAGGCATTGTTTTGGGGTAGCTAATGTTAATTGTTAAGTAGTTAATAGAACCTGAGAATTTGAGGGAGGGCCAAATTGATAGCAATTTGAAAATTCAAAGGTTAATTATAAGTTTTGAAACTTCATAATTTAAAATGACAAGCAAGTGGGCAACATCAATCTTAGAGAGACTAAAATCATTTGTTTATTTTTCAGTCTTGTTTTGGCATTCTTTGGGACCTATTTTCACAGTCAAATTTAACTTTGGCAGATTCATTCATATCAATCAAGTTTGAAGATAATGGCGTGGGTTCATGGGAGAAGAACACACTGTCCAAGGTCTCTCTAGAAAGTTACAACATAGCATGGGATCAAAGCTTGAGCAAGGAGTCCAATAAGGAGACTAAGACTGTGATAGAGCATGGGAAACCGCGTGTCTCACTTAGGTGGCGGAAGCGGATTGGACATCTATTCCAAGTCATCAGATGGAAGAGGTCAAACAAGGCCAACGTGGGCAGCAAGGTGGAGGGAGTCAAGGTGAGGAAGGGTTGGATAAGGACTCTGACAAAGAGAAAGACCATGGAATAAAAAGAAGCTGTATAGAAAGCGACACATTGCTTTTCCTCTTCTATCATACCAGACCGATCCAATTTGGTGGGTTTGGCTTAATGTTACTGTAAAGCTACATGTGTTTTGAGATTGTGCAAGTCAATACAGCTTTATCACTCTCTCAAAAAAAAAAAAAAAAAAAATTCTTTTCATTTCATTTGCTTTGGTATCTTGAGGGTCTTTTGTACTTTTATATCTTCTCTTTTTCATTTTTTTCACCGTGTACAGACTATATAATAGAAATGTTGAAATTAATGTGCTTGGGTTTCACAGTTGCATCACAAAGGGTATATACCTTATACCTATTTATAACAACATTTTTATACTTCCTCTCCATACCAAACAATGCAAAATCCATGTTAGGAGCACATGGTGGGAAACTATGGTGCACAAGGGTCCCATATGCACAGTGCTAGCTTGTCATATAGTTGTCTTGTTGCTAGCTTGTCATATATCTTGTTCCTTCTCTCAGACACACTGCTCAAAATGAAAGTCTAAAGAGCAATCAAATGCTTTAGCTTTCATAATTTGTGTCAAGAATTAATAATGTTCATTTTGAATTCCGAATATACTACTGCCCACGTGTTAAGTCATAGAGCATGTACAAATGGGTCGCTCGATTAGGCATTATTTGTTTGTTTAGTTATCCCGTTCGATGGGACAATTTGTCCCCATGTGTTAGTTCTAGCTAGCCGGGGACCATTAATTTGCTTAGGACCGCAATGGAGGAAGGAAAAGCTTCATATGGAATGGACGAAAATGACAGGACATGAATCTTAACCCAACTTCATCAGCAAACTGTACCAGATGAAGATGGTATAAATGTGGCTCTATTTGATTCATTGAATTACTTAGAAAACCTTTATTTTTTTTGAGCATTATGACTATTGCAAACTAGCAATAGTGCTTCAAAAAAAAATTTGCATTTGTACTCTTACTCAATAATGTAAATCCAATTGGGACCTTCATGATCATGTGGCATTCGTCATGGAAAATGACGTACAATACTATTATCTTTCTATGGCAAAGGCCCTCAAAAAGAATGATGAGGATTGCACTTGTACCGACCTTAAACACTGAACCAAACAAGACAAATAAAAAGTTCAAGTAACCATGCAAATTAATCATTTATGAATTAATACAACATTGAGTTGAAAACTACTTCTCACCGTGGAAATTAATTTGAAGGGAACTAAAGAATAACATTGATGATTTCATCTACAATAAGACACAAATAATTGTATATCAATTTTTTCTCTTATTCATTACGTTTAAGTAGAGAATATGCATGTGTAACATGTCATTGAAAAAGTAGTTACTTGTGTACATCTTCATCCCTATTGACATTAGTTTCTGTATTAGCTTCTTTTTGAGAGAGAGAGAGAGAGATGTGTGGTCGCAGGCACATGCAGGCCTAAGCAATATGATGTTATGTGTGATAAATCATAAAATACAGAAAGTAGGGATAGCAGGGAATGACTAGTGAGGATGGGGACCCCGCAACACTCTCATCCACCGACTATATGAAGTGAACAGAGTCTGAAAAATAAAGGGCAGCAGCTTTAGTTGCTTTGGTTCAAAGATAAAGGGTTTCTTTGGGAAGCATGAGTCAAACTGACTTTTTAGAGGCACGTTGTTTTGTCACATTTCATAAAGAAAGAGTGATCTTCCTATCCAAACAAGTAAAGCATCGATATATATTATAGCGTTTGAGACTTTGACAACTTGGTAGCCTTTAATAAAATCTTTTCCCTTCCTTTTCCTCATTTTTTGATCTACTTTCTCATCCTTTATTTTCTGGTTAGACATCCCATATGACATGATTCCTATCTTGTTTAGTCTATGGCCAATTTCTAATTATCCTATATTTTCCTTAGAATTAAGGGTTTGTTTGTTTCTTTGTGTCAAACCGTAAGTTGTATCACTCTCCTCAAAATCAATAGGTGATAAGGAAGACATAGTCAAATCTTTTATGCCATTCGATGTTTTGCCCCATAGACCTATTTTTAGAGCAATGTAGGAAGTCAATTTGTGGTCCCTCAATACAATGTAATAAAATTTTAACTAAAAACCATTGAACGGAAAAATGTGTTCTTTTCAGGTATTTGGTTCCATTTCTGATAATATTTTGAAAAACATTTTCTCGTGTTTGGCATGACCTAACATATAAAATTTTACATTTTCTTTTTCAATTATTTTTTTTGTTAAAAACTTGTTAATATCAATACATAACAAATAACTTAAACTTAAAAAAAAAAATTTAATTTTCTTACTCGGCATATATATTGATTATACTTATACCTTAATTCTAAAAAAAAATAAAATTAAATACTTATACCTTAAAAACACATATAGTCACATTCATTATCCTCATTAAAAGATGAAGCAAGTTATAACATAACCATCCAAAACAATTAACATTGTTATATAACACAAGCATAATACTACTCCCATTACTACATAACTATGTATCCAAAAACACTAAACTCGGTTCCATAATACTACTACAATCCATGTTTTTATAAATACATCCAAAATACTAAGTTTATGTTTGTTAACAGTTTTTGTTTTTTATTTTCAAAAACTTGTTTTTAAGAAGAGAAAGAAAAAACAATTTTTTTTTTTTTTTGTATTTTTAAAATCAAAAACATGTTTGGTTAGTTGAAATAAAAAAATAGTTTTCTAAAGAAAAAAAAATAAAAAATACTGAAATATGTTGTTACTAGGATTTAAACTCTGGCGCTAACTCATTAAATGAGATGAATTCATTAAATTAGGCGCGAGTTTTCATTAGCTTTTGAAAACTAGCTAGAAACTGAAAATAGCATTTTACTTGTTTTAAATTTCCTTCACAAATTGAGTTTTGAGAACAGTTTTTGTTTGTTGTCCATTTTGGGTTACCAAAAAAGGTTTTTTAATCTCAAAAATAGAAAATTATTTTTAAAAACATAAAATAAAAGGAAAAAAAAGTTATCAAATATACCCAAACGTTGTTCTATAATATACAAAACCAAAAGACTATGACTAACATTGTTTCATAAAATATAACTATAAGTGCTAGCTATCATTAGCTTTGCTAAAAAAATATCTCTCTAATCAAATTCTCAATTTAGCATTTCTTGCCAAAAAGATCATCCTGCCTTTTCATCATAACCCAAATGGTAAAAATCAGTTAGCAGCACCTCCTCATCATTCATGACCATTTCATATGGCTCATCTACATCAACGAGCTCTGCTTGAGAGCTTTAAGAGCTACTGCAACCTGCTTAATTGAGTTGATCAGATTTCTCCCTATAAGGACTATCTTCAATCACAGTTCCATGTCTTCTTTTTCTATGACTTCTTTCCTTTAGATAAATTTCAATATAATTAAAAGTAGTGGTGGAGCTAGGATTTCAGTTTAGGGGAGCAAGATCAAAACACAATAAGAAAAAAAAGCCTATAAATTGATTGATATTAATAATAAAATTATAAACAACAATAATTATCATACAAAATCTATTAAAATTTAAACAACCATAAAATAAATAAACAATGTTAAATAACTAGTTCATAGTTAGAACAAAATTAGGTTTTTATTAGAGGTTTTTTTATTATCAATTTTTAGAGTTTTTTTGTTAAGTGTAAATGTTAGGTTCTAAGGTTTTAGGAACTAATGTATTAGAACTTCAATTTGTATATGTTGGCAAACCATGATCAAAACATTTAGTCTAGGTTTAGGTTTACTCAAAGTTTGGATTGATGTAAAGTTGGAATCGAGTAATTGCAGAATTACTATTTAAAATCTGCAAGGCTCAATTGATTAAAAGTTAGACTCGATTGATCGAAAGTCGTGCATCAGTAATTTTCTGCAGAATTCTCAAATCAGCCCAAGCCCATATGACGTGTAGGGTTAAGTGTTTCACTCAAAGTATAAAAAAACCTTAGCTACGTTTTAGAAGTCTTTGTTGAGTTGTGTGTTGAATCTTTTGTGAGATCTGAGAAGTGTTTACCTTCATACACACACATAGAGTTATCAAGATCAAGATTCACATCAAGAACTTGATAATTACTTCAGTTGCTGCATAAAGAACTTTCAAGAAGATTTGAAACTTTTGAGTGAAGTCTCAAAGTTACAAGTAGGAAAACTTGTGGTTGCTATAGATCAAGGAAAGAAGTAGTCTGTGGACTCAGAGTTGTTATGTGGTCGTGGTAGTAAGTTTTCTACATGAGGTAGTAATAAGATGTTAGTGGTCTAAGTCTTATTGTACAAACTTTAATTCTTTCATAATGGATATGTTTTTATCTTAAAGATAGTTAGGTTAAATCCTCTCTAAGTTTTTTACCAGTTTGGTTTTCATGAGTAATCAGATATGTGTGTTCTTTATTTTCCGCATTATATTTGTTTTACACATATTGGTTTAACCTAGATCTAATTAACAAACTTGTTAATCAACTTGGCTTAATATTAGGTTAAACATATTGTGTTAAGGGGTCTAAAAACTAAGAGTAGAGGCTTGCTAAAAGCCTTGCTAAGGTAAGGGGTGAACCTATCCTTCTATTGGTATGTTCTTAACAATACTTTAATAATTTTAGTGCTTAAGTTCTTGTGTTTTTATTTATTTATTTATTGATTTACCTATCAAGAAAAGTGTTTTATTCTGTAGAATTATTTGATTTAATATAGAGTTCAAGCACGTTAAACACGCTTAAGATTTCATTCAAATTAATTCATTTGCCTATTTTTCTCTTTTTCTATCATTTCGTAAAAGAAAATGTCCAACTGTTTTTTTTAATAAAAAATATTACAGGCAAAATATATATTTAGTAGACATTATTTAAGACTACCATTTTAAGTGTCCTAGTAGTTCTGTCGTAACAAGATTAGTGTGAATGAGATTCATTTAACAACTTCCCAACGATGTGGTAACCTAGGCCAGAACTGAATACCAGTCCACCAAGGAAGAAAAGCGAGTAGCACTGCCAAGGGATAGAACAAGATGGGTTCCACCCCTCAAGGCTGGTACAAAGCAAACGTTGATGGAGCTATTTTCAAGGAGAAAAACAGGGCAGGGATAGGAGTCGTGGTTTGCGATAGATAGTCAAGGCTAGGTGCTGCATAGCAGCTTTTTCTGCAGACTGCAGTTGCTTAGGGTGTGCAGGAAGCGGAGGGTTATTGAGGCAATGGCAGTTGTCCTTCGTGATGTTAGATTTCCAATCGAGAGTTGAGACCAGCTTTAACAGTGTTATGAATCGAGAGTGATTCACTAATGGTGTTCACAGGACCATGCAAGTCAGGGCGTTCACAGGACCTCCTGACTTGCAAAAAATGACATATATATACTTGCCAAAAAAAAAATTATATGTTAAATTAATCTATTATGACCATCCTAATAAAAATGTTGAGCACTCTGACTTGAGAATTACAAAAAGTTGAATTTAACAAAAATAAGAATAATGTTACATTCATAATATTTACACAATAATTTTACAACAAATCCAATGTGGTAAGTTATTACTAATTCTAATTTGAACTCAATACTAATATTAATTTTTTACCCACTAATAACAGTTTTTTGCATAAGATTTATTTAAAAAATATTGTGGACATATTATTACTTCAAAATTAATTCTGTCCCCCCCAAAAATAATCCTTAATCCCTTTTAAAAAATTAAAAAAAAAAACTTAAATAACAATAATAAATATTAGACCAAATAATAGCAAACATAAACCAAACAAAAACAAGATAAGACCAAACAACAACAAGTGATCTAATTATTCAACAAAAAGCCTACTATAAAACAAAAAGATGAAAATCGCTAAACATTCAAATTATCTCTAATTTCATTTTTCCTTAAAAAATGGTACCAAGAAAAATATTGTAGTTGCTAGTTCTATTTAATGGTGATCAGGGGTGGCGGCACGTTGAGGCTAGGGTGGTCCTAGGACCACCCGAACCGGGAAATTTTTTTTTTATATGTAATAATTTAAAATTTTATATTTGTCTATCCTTAAAAAAATATTTGTGACCACCTTGAGTTTATTTTATGCTTAATAAAATTAAACTTTGGTCCATAATTTGGTCCGCTTAACAATATATTGGGGCCTTTCAAGCAAAAAAAAAAAAGCCCAAAAAAATTTTTTAAACTAAAATCTGTAAAAAAAAAAATTATAATAATAGCAAGCCCAAATGCCCAATAAAGACCTTAGGGAAAAAAAAGCCCAAGATCAATCCTCCCTCACTCACTACTTAGACAGATTTTTAAGTGAACAAAAATAATAATAATAATTAAATTTTTATAAACTAAATACCCATCAATTTGCATCGCCGATTGAATCAAATTTCAAACCAAAATAATTCCTAACCTAAAGGGAAATAAGAACCTTAGTCCTTAGCAGTCACTGGCCTCAACATGTTGCTTGTTGCTACCCCTGATCCCAGAGCACATCGGTGACGGTGACGACGAGATCAGTTGGCCTAGAGCAGCATTGAAGGTAGCCCAGCCACCCTATCTAATTCTAAGTTCTCAACATGCAACGGTGCAGCCTATCCAGATCAGAGATTACCTTGGTGAGACATGGCCAATGTGCTGTAGTGGTGCCACCCCTCAAGGTATTTCAGTTCTCTCTCTTTTTCTCTATGTCATCTTTGCTCTGAGAGCGGCGTTCTCTCTCTCTCTCTCTCTCTCTCTCTCTGAAATAAAAAACATTTGGTTCTCTAAATCTCTTTGGAATTGATTCAATTGAATAGCTTTGCGTAATTGCGGTCTATGAGTTTGTCATTTTGTGTATGTTTTATATTTCTTTTAATGTTTTGTGTAAGTGTAAGACTATATAGTCTGTATGTAATGCAATTGTTAAATTGTGTTGATTGGCTAGCGCTGACTCTTGTCTCTTGAGTGGGGTGCATGGGGCCAGCCGTGACATTGGATATTTGGATTGGGGTAGTGGAGGAATTAAAAGTTAGTGAATAAGACATTATAAAAGACAAAAAAAATTAAATTACGGTAGGCAAATAAAAATAATGAAACTACTAAACAACTAATTAATAATTGTAGAACCTTATGTATTTGCTTGTTTTTTGGTTGTTGTTGTTGTCAATATAAGAATTTATCTTATTATTAGATTGTGTAATTTATGCTTTTTAAGGACTATCTTGGAAAAAATTTCTAGAGCCGCCATTGATGGTGATGACAGGTATATTCTTTTTAGCTTTGAAGTCACAACAATTTTACTCTCCTTAGTGACTTGACTCACAATTATAGCAAATATTCAAGTTATCGCTTTATTAGATTTTGTATAATTTAGATTTCTTAGTGAACATCCTAAAAAAAATTCTTAGAGAAGTAGAAAGTGATAGAAAGAATATAAAAAGACACAAGATATACGTGGAAAACCCTAAGAAAGGGATGAAAACCCACAGTTTGAGCAAGAATAACATTCTTGCTTTGTTCAGCTTTGTATTATGTGGAAAGAAGAGGAAACTCTTATACAATAAGGGTATTCTTCCTTAAAGAGAGACTTTATTTTCTACCTTCCTATCTTATCAACTTTCTACTCACTTCTCAAAAAATCTACTTGGGTTCCTACCCGAAAAAACCAATTGCATGTTCCTCTTATAATCTGAAGAATATGGCTAAGTACAAAGATAGGTGTCAAGTCATCATTTTTTTGTTTTGGACTTTTTCGCAGCTGTGGTATTATCTGGTGACTAGGGGAGAGAGAGTGCGCCAACGTGGCACTGTGGCCTGTGGGTAGGTGACTTTGCCATTGCCTGGGAAACAACTCTTGGACAAAGAGAGGGACATTAGGGGTACAGTAAGTAATACACGTGTCTCTGAAGTGGTCCAACATGCATTCAACCAATAAGGGGTGTTCTCATAGTTCCTAACCTTAGAAAGTCACTATATCCCTTTTTGCGAGTGCTTGAGTACCATATCAGGTGTATATCTTACTTCCTTCCCAAGGTAGTCATGCCTTTGGCACGGACCAATGATAGGATTTTGTAGCCAACGCTTCCTCTTCCTTTGCTCACAGCCACTCCATGTGTAGGGTCTAAATCCAACCACATATACATTCCCCCATGCCTTGGTTGGTGTAATGTAAATTAGCCCTCTGACTCTCAATGGTGTTAATGGCTAAGGCCTTGACAGTCACATTGGTTTAGAAATTAACACTTTAGTAATCATACCTTGTGACGTTCGAATATGGACACGTTGAAGACACCGCATTTTGTACCCCTTACGACTCGGGCCCCCGTTTTCCAATGATGCTCGAACTTTAAGGCCCAATGCTAGTTTAGAGCCCAATTAAATATTAAATTGACTTAAGGAGTATTAAAACGGAAAATATAACCTTTTGAAATGAGCAAAAATCTATTTTTAGAAATAAAATTACCAAAGTAGCCATCGGCTTGCGTACGCGAGCCACTGCATGCATACGCAGGCACGATCTAGCGTATGCAGCTAGGGTTTCAGAAGTGTAAGAAAGATAAGTTTTCTGCAATAATGGCTGAGGTTTGGAATTAATCCCACATTATCTGGGAGCCATTCCAAACCCCATTTTTTCCATTATAAAAAGCCTTACATGACACATTTTCAAAACACACAGAAATCTCATAGGAAAAACCTAAGATTCACTAGAAAATAGTGAATCAAAAGGGAGTTTTTCACAAAACACCCTAAAATCTCTTTTTATTTGATTGGGAACTTTTCTGGCCCCAATCTTCTTGAGTTAACTAATCACTATTTCTTTAAATTGTGATAGATTTGACTAAGGGGAGCAGTAAAAAATTAAGCCTAGGAGCTTTTGCTTTAAGGTAAGCTTAAAACTCTTTTTTTTTCTCTGCCTTAATCTTTGTTTTAATCTGCTTCTTTTGTTTAGTTTATGTTTGCTTATGTTTGTCTAGGTTAGTTTTAGGTTTTCTTTATATCTTTAAGCATGATAGGGTGATAGATTTTACTTTTTAAGTTTCTGCTTTGTTTTTGTGTTGATTGGGGTTTCTGGGTAAGGATCTGTGTATGCATGATCTAGCCTATGCACGTAGGTTGAACTCATGCATACGTAGATCTGTTCTAGCACGCATGATGTTATTACCCAGAAAACCCTAATTTTTTTTTTTTTGTTTTTGTTTTGATTCCACCTTCACTTGTTTGTCTGCATAGCCTCATTTTCACATGTTTTTAAGCCTCATAAAATGCTTGCTCACCTTTTTAACATGCTTGTTTGTTATCACATGTCTAGATTAGGTTTTAGTCTAAGGTTTCTTTGTATTAATGTCATTCATTCACATGTTCATGCATTGATGCCATAGGTGCTGTGCTGCTGAGAGGTAAGTAAAAGGGTAAGTCATGCATTAGCAATGTTCATGCATTTGTGTTAGGTTTTCTTGGATGCATTGTTAGGGTTTCTAACATGTTAACTTTTTGTGACTAATATGTTTGATGATATACTTGCTGCCATGTTTTGTTTTAGATAGGGTTTTTCATATGTTAGATGTATGATTAAGGTTTCTTTTGTTTGGCTCTCTTTTGTTTGGGTAGATAGATAAGTATGTTTGCTTAGTGTTAAAGATGCCATGTTGTTTTTTAGATGCATGTTAGTTTGTGTGTGGGTTTAGAATATAAGTATTTATATAGTTTTTAATGGGGTTAAGACATAGGACACAATGATGGGAAGCCAATCTTAGGGTTGGGCGATCTTGGGTGCCTAACATCTTCCTAAGAGTGTACTTAAACTCCAAACCCAAACTCTGGTAGTAAGATCAAAGGTCCTTCCTCGCAAGGACATTATATTCATGGTTCCTAGACCATATAACTAGGTGGCGACTTCGATTTACCCAACCTTCCCTTGCGCCCACAGTGGCGACTCTACTGGGGATGGAGAGTTTAATTCCTATATGTCCTATATCTCAACTTTAATAAAAATTGTTTCAATACTTGTTTTGCACACACATCACTTGTTCTTTTTGTCCCTTAACCTTGGTTGGTGATAAGTGGGAAGATGGAAGGTTTCATTTGGGCCGAAATTTTTCGAAATTCATCCCACCAACTCATAATCGGTGCCATAGCTTATAATGGACTTTAAGTACATTAAAGGTTTGCTACTGATCCACTTGGGGTCCACTTAGGCTCTCGGTTGGAATCATAGCCCACCTAGTTGTGAGTGACCTACTTATCTATCTCTTTAGCCTTAGGGAACCTACCTACACTAGAGAGATCCTAGATCCTACCATGAAGGGTATCCTTTATATATCTCTTGTTTGTTCAACCATATATCATGTGTTCACCTAATCCTAAAGGAAAAATAAAAGATATGAAAATGAAAGAGACGACCCTAAAGTTATGGTATACCTTAAGATGTCGTGGGACAAAAGAAAAGAAGTTCTCACATATAAGAGACTTGTCCCTAAGTCCAAAGGTATATCTTAATTTGAAAGGTTTATAAGATCATAGCCTAATTGCTATCATAGACCCAAGTGGGAAAAGCCCTATTGAAAAAGAGGACTTTAGGCCTAAGATAACAAGTATGCTATGGACTTAGCATCCAATATCCTTCAAAGCCAAAATGAAACTCCTTAATCTGGGGTCTCTTTTTTGTATGGCTAGGCCCAAAATGATAAGAATTTCATAGACCTTGAAAGGAAAACCACAAAACATTCTAGCTAGAGGGCTATTTCAAGGAAAAAAATTATGAAATAATAAAGAAATGAAAAGCCCAAAGGTGATGAATGCATTGTAGGCCCAAGTTTGAGACAAAGGTTTGAAAATTCCTAAGTACATTATAATGAAATCCCACAAGAGTAAGATGAGAGCTTGTTGTAAATGGACCAAAGCCCAATGAAACAAGGGGCAAGGATCCATGATAGGAAACGGAGTGATTTTATAATTGGACCTTCATTAAAATGAACTTAAGAATTCTCTAAGAAGATCTAAAGTTAAAAAGAAATCTTTAAATTGAGACTTGAGTTTAATGAAAATGGGGCTTCCTTTTAGACATTATTGCACCAACAAAGTCAAGAAAACACGTTCCCACTCCCATTTGGATTCGAGAAAAAGGAAAGCGCTTGATCAAGATAGAGGATACATACCAAGAAGAAGAAAATCCCCAAGAGACAATGACTACCTCATCGGAAGACCTAATGGCATAAAAGATCCTTAAGGTTTTAGATGAACATGGAGAAGCTCTCAAGAAAATGAAAGGACACCTTACTAGGTTGGAAGAATCTAGGCTTAAGAAATCCACACATGTGGAAGTACATGGTGATGAGGAGGAAGTGGAGGAATGGGACGAAAATGACAAAGTGGAATATGAAAGGAACAAGCAATTTTAAAAGCTCACTGTGGAAACTATAGCTATGAGGGAAAAGATGGCGAAGATGCAACTTGCCTTCTGTAAGGCACAAAGGATGGATGACTACCTCTATAACATGGGGGGAGTAAGCTCAAAGGCTCCTATTGCATTGCCTCCCAAGTTTAAGACCTCCAATGCGGAAAAAATTGATGGGACTGGGGATCCAAAGCAACACATAAGAAGAAACCTAAGCATTGTAGAAATGAAAAGGCTAGATGAGAAGCAAATTTTACATGCATTCCCTCTCTCACTCATGGAAGGTGCATCAAGGTGGTATTATAGCCTTGATCCAAGCAAGACTAAGGTGTGGAATGGGCTAGTAGAGTTGTTTGTGGACCAATTCATCTTCAACACCATGATTGATGTGACTCTAAGGGATTTAGAAACTACCAAGCAAGGTGTAGGGGAAACATTTTCTGAATACATGACTAGATGGGTGGACTTGGGTTTGGTTTTCTGAGAACATGGGGAAAAATTTTTGTAATGAATGTTCCAATGTACTTTTCAATATTTTCAAATAGATGAATTTTGATTTGGCTTACTTTGATGTGTCCCATTACATTGAAATTCTGCACTTAAATGATTCAAACGAATTTGAAAATAAAATTAATAAACAATTGGAAAAGAAAATTGAACCGATGGAACCAACTCTTGAAACTATTAATTTGAGCAATGATGAAGATCCATGCTTAATTAAAACTGGTTCAACTCTAAGTGAAAAAGAAAAGAAAGATCTTCAAGAACTCCTCATGGAATTTCAAGAGGTGCTTGCATGGTCCTATGAAGATATGCTTGGAATTGACCTCGAGATAGCTCAACATCACATCGATACCCATGATTACATGGTGCCTATCAAGAAAAAATTGAGAAGAATGAGGACCAAATGACTCTTAAAGATCAAAGACGAAGTCACTAAGCAACTAAAGGTAGGGTTTATCAAACCCGTATATTAAGCTGAATGATAGCCAATGTCATGCCCGTACCTAAGAAGGATGGGAAGGTGAGGAAGTCTGTGGATTTTAGTGACTTGAATAAATCATGCCTTAAGGATGACTTTCCCCTCCCTCACATTGATGTCTTAGTAGATAACATGGCGGGAAGCATCTTGATGTCCTTCATGGATGGTTTTTCGGGATAAAACCAAATCAAGATGGCTCCTAAAGATATGACCAAAACCACTTTCACCACCGAATGGGGAATCTATTGCTACACGGTAATGCCGTTTGGCCTCAAGAATGCTGGAGCAACTTATCAAAGGATGGCTACAGCCTTACTACATGATATGATGCATAATGAGGTAGAGGTGTATGTCGATGATATGATAATGAAATCCAAGGATAGAGAGAACCACACCATGAACTTAAGGAAGTTCTTCAAGAGGATCAAAGAATATAGATTGAGATTGAACCTACAAAAGTGCACCTTTGGAGTAACCACTGGAAAATTGTTAGGATTCCTAGTGAGTGATAGAGGAATAGAAGTTGACCCATCCAAGATCAAAGACATATTGGAGATACCTCCACCAAAAAGTGAGAAAGAGATTAGGGGTTTCTTAGGTTGACTACAATACATTAGTCGATTAATTGCCAAGCTCACCTCTACCTGTGAGCCTATCTTTAAACTCCTAAGGAAGAATGAACCACACACATGGAATGATGAATGCCAAAAAGCCTTTAAACTTATCAAGGAATATCTCCACCACCTATCTATCCTAGTGCCTCCACAACATGGAAAACCCTTACTCCTATACCTCTCCATCATAGGAGATGCGGTTGGAAGTATGCTTGCACAAGAAGATAATGAGAAGAATGAAAGAGCCATATACTACTTAAGTAAGAGATTCCATGATTACGAGACTGTGTACACTCTCATAGAAAAGTCATGCTTCGCACTTGTTTAGGCCGTATAGAAATTGAGACATGTCATTTTGCCTTTCCAAATATGGGTAGTAGCAAGATGGATCATTGAAGTACCTCTTTGAGAAGCCTGCTTTAAGTGGAATATTGTCAAGATGGTTGATCTTATTGGCAAAATTCAATTTGAAGTTTGTGGCTAGAAAACTATCAAGGGAAGCATCGTGTTAGATTTTTGTGCCAAGAATCCCATAGAAATGGAAGATGATAAAAAAGATTTTCCAGGTGAAGACATTTTGGATGTTCCGTTAGGGACATGGAAGATGTACTTTGATAGAGCTGTAAATCAATATGGGAATGGGATATGAATACTTTTGATCACCCTTAAGGGATCTCACATACCTTTGACAATCAAATTGAACTTTGAGGCAACTAACAACATGGCTGAATATGAACCGTGCATCGTTGGAATGGAAGCCCTTCAAGAATTGGGAGTAAAAGAAGCCGAAGTCTTTGGGGATTCAACTTTGGTTACAGCCTAAGCACAAAAGTTGTGGAAAGTGAAGGAAGAACACTTGAAGCCTTATCAACAATACCTAGAGGATTTGACCAAAACCTTTGACAAAATTGAGTACACAATCATTCATAGGGCTCAAAATCAATTTGCAGATGCCTTAGCTACTTTAGTCTCCATGGTTGAAATACTCGAGGGAGTATGGACACGACCCTTGGAGATTGAACAAAGTTATGAGGAAGTGCATAAAAGGAAGATCGAAGCTTTAGTGATGGCTGTAGAGGAAGAGGAAGTTCTGTGGTATTATGACATCAGGCAGTTGGAACTAGGGGCGTATCCAGATAATGCCAACAAGAGAGGAAGTTGTTCCATTAGGATGATGGCAACCCAATACATCCTATGTGGAGGACAACTTTATAGAAGGTCCTATGATGGTATACACCTTTGTTGCTTGAAAAGAGAAGAAGCTGAGAGGGTAATGAAAGAAGTTCATCAAGGAATTTGCGGCCTTCACATGAATGGAAGGATATTAGCCAAGAAGATCCTAAGGATGTGGTACTACTGGAGTACAATGGAGACCGATTATGTGGACTATGTGAAAAGTTGCCATGATTATCAGACACACGCCAACTTGAACCATGTACCGCCTAGCGAGTTGTATAGCATTTCTCTATGTCCATTCTTGGTATAGGGCATAGATGTGATTGGAAGGATAGCTCCCAAGGCTTTAAATGGGCATGAATACATTTTAGTGGCAATCGACTACTTCATTAAGTGGGTGGAAGCAGCCTCCTACACCGTGTTGATGGCTAAGCATGTGGCTCGATTCTTGGAAAACAACATCATATGTCGGTTTAGGGTGCCCCGAGAGATCATGATAACGGTTCTCACTTTGAAGGCAAAGTCTGAAGGATCATGGAAGAGTACAACATTGAGCATCATAAGTTTTCACCATATCAACCATAAGCTAATGGGGCCGTAGAAGCAGCCAATAAGAATGTGAAGAATATCCTAGCCAAGATGGCGGTGACGTACAAAGATTGGGTTGAGAAACTTCCATTTACCCTATGGGGTTATAGAACTTCTATCTGAGTATCAACTAGGGCAACACCTTATTCTTTGGTTTCTAGTAGTGAGGCGGTGGTTCCTATTGAGGTGGAGATAAAATCTTTAAGGGTATTGGTAGAAACTGAGGTCCTAGTAGAGGATTAGGCTAAGGCGAGATATGAACAATTGGCTTTGATAGATGAGAAGAAAGCTAGGGCACAATATCATGCACAAGGATACCAAAAAAGGGTTGCTAGAGCATTCAACAAAAAAGTGAAACCGAGAAACATTAAAGAAGGAGATTTGGTCCTAAAGGTGCTTAGAGATGAGACTTTTGAACCAAGAGGAAAAATGAAGCCTAGGTGGTCTGGGCCTTTAATCATTAAGAAGATCATGTCTGGAGGGGTTACAAGAATCACAAATTTGGATGGGGAGGAGATGCTTCGCCCTATTAACATTGATAGACTCCGGAAATATCACATCTAGAAGAAAAAGAAAAGAAAAGAAAAAAAAACCTGCTAGTTTGAAAACCTAAAAGGGCGGCCTAGGCAGAAGTTAAGGCAAAAAAACCCAGCTAGATTGAAAACTCGAAAGGGCGGTCTAGGAAAAAGTTATGGGAGAAGACCATGGGCATGGCAAAAATTCCTTAAAGGAAGTCATGAGCAAAAATTACATGGCAAAGGAAAAAGAAAAGAAAAGAAAAAATGAATAAATGAGATGACAATAAGCAAAGATAATAAAAAGAGAAATTCATCCATTGCTTAAATTAATAGATAATAAGTTTGCTTTCATAGGGGATTTGGAACATTCCAATCCTTTATTAAATTCAAAAACAAAAACATAAGAATCATAAAAGTGCAGAAAAGTAAAACCTGGAGCACATCAAGGTGGTCACTTAGTCCTCCTTATCTTTTTGCTAGTTTTCATGTGAGCATTCTTATCCTTCAGAATCCACTTCATGTCATCCTTCAACCATTGCTTGTAACTTACAGTGGGGCAGATATATTTGGGAGGAACAATGTCTTTCGTTACCCTACGGCATGGCCAAGTTTTAGCAATCCTGCCTTAGATCCTATTTATGAACACCGCGGTGTGGAAGACACCCTCGTCATCAGGAGCTCTTTAATGCTCTCCAAATTGCCTTGAGATATGACAAGTGGAGTAGTAAGAGTAGCAACGAAGCCCAACTAAAGTCACACAATGGTCCTTGCAGCAACAATGAACCATACTTCAGATATGCCACCATTCCACGACCCATTGAATGTCGGTCTCCTTAAGATGGCCCATGAGCTTTGTGTACGCTTTAAAGCCCTAGAAATCTCAAAGCCAACGATCCCTAATATGCCTAGGAAGGTAGGTGTTAAGGGGTACAAAAGGGGGATGAAGCAATCGAGGCCTTTCTTGTAGCCATATCTGGGAAAAAAAAAGAAGAGAGAGAGAGAGAGAGAGAGGGAAAAGAAGGGAGGAAGTAAAGAAAAAAAAGAAAGAAGAAAAGAAGAAAAGAAAAGAGGAGGAGAGCATGAGTGAGAAAAAATGAAAATGATAAAAAAACGATATAAGGTGCCTCAATGGGTTGAAAACCGAAAGGCAATTCATGCAAAATTAGAGAAATCTCGCTAGTTTAAGAACCAAGACAAAAGTTAGGGATTATACCTAAAGGAAAAAAGGACTCCCCACAAAGAAGCTTGCTTCCTTCCTTTGAAAGACATCCAAACCATTGAAAGTTTCTGCCAAGATCAAGCCCACTGGATTGCCCTTCTTTAGCTCATAAGCCACCATACACATCTGAAGGTCCACATAATATGATTGTTGAACCAAGAAATACCTCACCCTTAGGAAGGCCTAAACCGGAAAAGTCGTCAAAGACCAACCTAAGGTTAAGTTTGCCAAAGACACACCACCTATTGGCTATGCTTTCAGGGGCACCTAACACCACTCGCAATAAGGAAGGAAGATCCCCACCCATGGTAGGAAAGATAAGATCATCAATCTCCAGTTCATCCATGATAGTAGCAAATTCCTCAATGGTAGGTCATAGTTCTATCCCGTAGAAGTAGAATACATGCTGGGAAGGAACCCAATAGTTGGCAGCAGCACAGAGAAGGGGCTCATCCATCCTAATTTGATGGTAAGGGAACATGCAAGAAAGGCCATAGGGAATAACAGAATCCTTGAAATTGGGACCTAGCTTCCTAATCCAAGTGGAGAAATCAAGAGGAGAGTTTCATGCTATTGGGAGATCTCAAAAAAGTGTTCCTTGGGTTGGAAATACGTTGGTGAGGGTTTTGGACCAAAGTGGCTACTTTTATACCTAAGTAAGTCGGCTAGGTTTTTTCTGATTCGCGGCCCACATGCGTAGAGTCAACCCTATGTACGCAAAGTCAAAGCTACATATGCAGGCTCATCTCCATGTATGCAAGGCATTTGGTAGAAGCCCATGTTCCCCTGTTTTGAGTAGATTTTTTCCACTTATAAGTATTCCTAGGATTCCTGTGACCTAAAGAATCATTCAAGACCTATCCCAAGAAAGATTGCAAGCATCAAAGAAGCAAAGATTGTACAGAAACATACAATTTATCATTGTTCTTGTAAATTAAATACTAGGGCATTGGGGTGTTTCCTTATATCAATATGAAATTCTTTATGATGTAAGAAATTATGTATTTCATAATTGATTGTTCTTATACAATTAAATACTTATGATTCGGTTGGACTGAGACAATTCAAGGACGCATGATAACCTAGATTAATAATGCAGTTAGAAAAGTTTTCAGAAAAACCCATTCACTTTAAAACCTGATTACTATTTGAAACTATTAGAAATTCATCTAAACAATAAGAAAAACGTGATTGAACTTATTGAAAGCATGGAAGAACTAATACATCAAAACAAATCTAATTGAACAATCAAATATGTTATTGTCTAAAATCTTAGAAAGAATCACATTGAATATTCATACTATATAGAAGAAACATAACCCCAAGCCCTAGTGAAGAGTTTAGGCTGCCATTAGAGAAAGGAAATACAAGGTTTTTTTTTTTTTTTAATTTTTTTATGCCAAATTTGTTCTACACAACCTCCATTCCAAACCCTAACGTCAAAGTTTCCAAAGAAAACAAAACTTTTACTATTTTAATTTTCGTCCAGATTTACAGCAATAACTTGTGAGTTAATTTCGGTCTTAAAAAATTATGAATTTCGAAAATATCAAGACTGTAAAGTTGTAGATATTTAAGTCATGGTTCCAACCCATCTGGCTTTGTGTCATTTGGATTTTTGAGGAGAGAGATACGCCCAAAATACTGATCAGTGCTCAAATTTGATTTTTCCTTTTCAGATTCTGCCTCTTTGATTTCTTCCCTTATTTGAAGCTTCCAAACATGGTAGACGACCCAAGCACTCCAGCTGCACCTCCTTTGACATTTAAGCATGGTCTTTTAGCTCCACTTTAATTCTAGTTTGCCTCAATTATCTCACAAACTCCTGTAAACTCATCTTTTTCACGTGATTTCCTAAAATAGAAAATTACATGCAATGAATGACATCTTATTCAAGAAATTATGTAAAGATAAATAATAGGGACTAATGCAAATCATGGCTAAATTATACAAATTAAGCATAGTAATAAGGAGATAACGCCCACATAAATATATAACAAGTATACATTTTAAGGCGTTATCACACCCCCTAACTTAAATCTTGCTAGTTCCTAGCAATCCACAATGCACCCATATCTAGTGAAAGTGAAAAATTAAAACTAAAATGCAAGCCACTTTCGTAGGCTACATGATTGCACTTCCCATGTGCAGCAAGTCTTTGAACCCCTAGGTCACCCTAGTGGACAAGTTTACTCTCGTGAGGGTTTGCAGTGACTCTACCCATAAAAGTCAAAGGTTTCCTAAAAATTCTTGCAAAAAATGTTAGTCTGCTTTATTATTATATCATACAAATGAACTTTCAATTTTGATTTGGGATACTATTCATCATATTAAAGAGTTTTCACTAGCTTCACTTTTGGAGTGTGTGTGTGCATAGCCCATCCAATCAAATTGGCTTTTCCAAACATGCATAGACCAAAAAGAATCTAGATTAGAGCCTCTACTCCAAAACCTCTCTTAAGTCATCAACACTCTGAAAGAACACATAGAAGAAATGACTATTTTTTTCCTCTCTCTCTCTCTCTCTCTCTCTCTTCAAATCACATGTGAACAAAAAGGAAAAAAGAAGTTTTAAGAATATCACATTTGTATACAAAAACAGCCGCTAAAACAACGGAAAAGGATCTCTTGGAATGGATGTTGAATTCCTGGAAACATGAGGTTAATGCCATTCTCATCCCTAGTTTTTATCCCAAACACATACCAGCCATGCACCTTTAGGATCAAGTAGGACTTTAAGCTCAGTGGTAGTATAATCGTATGGCTAGGTAAAGGCAAAACTGCTCTATTTGAAATATGAGATTTATGAATCAAATGCAAAAAATTCAAGCCAAACCCAACTCATAGCAATAACAACCAACTTGAATCAAAATAACCTTTAGTTAGCCATATAACCCTTTTGAAATACATGAAAGATGTGTAAGACACCAATGATTTATTGATTGATTATGTATGTCTCCTCTTTCTTTTTCTTTTTCTCATTTTTTTTTAATCTTTCTTTTCTCTTTTTTTTTTCTTCTTCTTTTTAAATTTTTTTTTGAAGAAAAGAGAGACAATGGTGGTATCTAAACACATCAATTTCTCAAAACTTGAACCCCCAAGAGAATACCCATAAATAAAAATGTTTTGTGGTATTGTAGAAGTACTTCTCTTGGCTCAAATGATGGTGACAATGGTTAATGTAAAGGTAGGTTGAATATGGTGACAAAAAATTGGTGGTCTTAGGTTCTCATCTCCTAATATTCCATATAAACCAGCATGCTTAAGGACAAAAATAAGTAGGATCATGGTTATATCTCCCCATAATGTTTCCAATAGTCAACCAAAAAATATAGAGATCTTTCAAAAAAATTGAAGCATATGAGAGAAATTTAAGAGTTCAAACAAAGATACTCCCGCAAAGAAAAGCAAGGCTCAAGAACTCTCTATATGGTTTGAGTTTTAGCTTATATCTAGCTTGTTCATGATCCATGCATATCTAACATCCTACCGCCCGCTAACCTGGCTATTGTGCTCAAAAGTTTCCAATTGTGCTCTTTATGAAAGAGTCTTAATATAGCAAGTAGTATAACCAACTCAGCATTATTCATTCCATCACATGATATAAAAATAAAGCTTATAACTCTTTTGCATTCAAATTCAAGGTTTTTTTTTTTTTTTTTTTAAAGAATTGAAAAGTTGCAACCAAAAAGAAAGAAAGAAAAAATCATGCAAGGTGCAGCAAAATGTGTAGACCTCTCCTCCCAACTAAAATATTGCATTGTCCTCAATGTATCAAAGCCAAAATAAATTCAAGTATAAAGGGAAGAAGTTACCTTAAGCATTTTGATAGGCTAAGAATGTATTGACCCCTTGTGATGAATTAACAAATTAATTAGCCAAGTTAATTAATTAAGTCAATTAGTATGCAATATGCGTGGTAGCACAAACAAATCACCAACTAAGTTAAAATGCAGCGGAAAATAAATTGACACGGTGATTTGTTTATGAATGAGGAAAATCTACATGACAAAAACCCCACCAGGTGATTTTAAGGTCATCACTCTTGAGAAATCACTATTATCACAACAAGCGGTTACAAGTAAAGGAATCCCAGTACCTTATACCAACTTACAGTTGAACCCTTTCCCCAATACCCAATTGGACTTGTTCTATAGTGACAATCTCTCCTTGTAATGCACGGCTCCCAGTACGTGACTAACCAATTCGATGTGGATCCCAGTACGCGGCTTACTCACCAACTTGAGAAAGATGTTGGCTGCAAAGTTCTTCAGTTCATCACAAAATGACGATCAAGGAGCTCTTTGGTTACAAAACCTTACGGTGTACAAACACAACAGCTTCTTCAAGAGAAAGATGAACTAGGACAAATTCTTTCTCCGATCACAATTTGCATGAACATAACTTTGCTTCCCACTTGCGCAACCTTTGACGACCCGTAAAATAATCCTTATATATGTTTAGGGTTGTGAGAAAAGAAAGCCTAAACATATATTCATTAATTGAAGTGAAATCAGCTCTGAAAAAATGATTTTCATAAACCTTGATAGATAGCTTATTTGTCGAGCTAGCTGTCAAGTTTTAAAATCTAGCACTTCTTCACTTGTTTATTGGACAGACTTGTATGGCTTTAACACTTAATCTTGAAACCTTGTTCCTTGAAGTATTAAACACATCCTAGATCTACCAAATTACAAGTAAAGTGCATTTTGTCAAAGGATTAGCCAATTCAATATTGACATATGTTCCTAACATTAAATCACATATGTTGTAACAATTTCCCCCTTTGGTAATTTGTGACAAAACCACAATAAAACAAATGAAAATATGAGAGAAGTCATAAATCACTCAACTCATACTCATTTGTTGAATACAATAAAATCTATCATAACACAAACTCTTGAAAAACTTTGCAAGAAGAGAGTTTATGGCGCAAGAAGACTTTGATAACCTGTATTTCTAAAACACTTTAAACAAAACTCATCACGACATCTTAGTATGAAACAGAAATAAAAGATTGCATACAATATATAAGAAGCATGTGCATAAAGAGAGAAAAGAAACAACACATGTAAAGATAGGTGAATAACATACATCAATATATATAAAGCCAAATATAAGTACAATGTATGTCAAATGGTCAAAGACCAATATACATAAGGTAAATGTAAAAGAAAGAAAAGAAAATACATAAACACGTCACTACATCCCTCATAGTATAAACACTCCCCCTATCACAAAAATGTCCTATGCTAACTCTCCCCTTATGTATATGACTACTTTCATATCAAAACTACTCCTCCTTTTTGTCACGAGTGACAAAGGGTAAGTACATCAAGTAGACATCTTATCATCACTAGGCGAGCTAGCATCCTCATTCTCATTAGCATCATCACTGCCGGAGCCATCATCACTCTCATCCTCTGAAGCCGGTGGAGATGGAGAGGTATAAGTAGTGAAACCACCCATGGCAGCCTGTCGTCATGCAATACGACTAACACGGGTGTTCACTTAATACAACTCATCACTGAGTGTGTCAAGGCGAGCATCCATGCGCACAAGCTGTGCCATGATGGCCTCAAGAATCACTCCACCCGCAGAAGACTAAGGAGCGGAGGTGGATGGAGCGGAAGAAGCTGGAGGAGTCGGCGTCTCCGTCCGAGGTCGCCTCGGTCTAAGGTTCTCCTATCTCTGGTGGAACAGGCTGCTCCCCTTGTTCAACATCTTCAATATCTTAAGCATGATCACCATCAACTCCTACTAGCTCATCACCATCAATTGCTATTGGTTCGTCACCAAGATTCTCATCTTGCACCTTTTCCCTATTTGTGGCATGATTGGAGGAAGAACAGGTAGGTGTAAGGTTGGGAACATCTACAATAGCATCCTTTGTCTTTTCAATTTTCTCAAGGTCTGCCAAATTTTCATTCATAAAAAACCACATCTCGACTTCTAATCATCTTCTTTTTCTCGGGATCCCATAACTTGTAGTCAAATTCTGCATCTCCATATCCAAAAAATATACAAGGAGTGGCTTTGCTATCAAGCTTCAATCTTTGTTCCTTAGGCACATGTTCAAATGCCTTGCACTCAAATACCTTCAAGTAAGAGTAAGAAACATCTTTCCCAATCCAAACTCTCTCTGGAATATCAAGCTCCAATGGAACTGATGGAGACTGATTAATTAGGTAGCACACAATTTGAACGGCTTCACACCAAAATGACTTAGGTAGATTAGCCATTCTTAACATACATCTAACCTTCTCAACAATAGTGTGGTTCATCCTCTCTGCCACACCATTTTGTTGTGGGGTACTAGGAATTATCTTCCCATGTCTAATACCTTTTTCAGAGCAATAACTCTTAAACTCATTAGACGTATATTCACCTCCGTTGTCAGTACAAAGACACTTCAAAGGTTTTCCTTTCTCTCTTTCCGCAATGGCATGGAATTTATTGAAGTGCTCAAATACCTGGTCTTTAGTTTTCAAAAGATATACCCACACCTCTCGTAAAGCATCATCAATAAAAGTAACAAAATACTTATTGCCACCTAAGGAATCCACATCAATGTGACCACATACATTATAATAAAACAAGATCTAACACATTGGGCTTTCTAGTAGAGAGAATGCGAAAAAACACTCTATGTTGTTTTCCAAATAAAAAATAATCACAAGGTTTAAGTGACATACCTTTGGCAAAAGGAATGAGAGACTTCTTTGCCAAAATCTGCAACCCCTTTTCACTCATGTGAGCCAACCCCTTACAATGAAGGACATCCTCCATCATTGGCTTCCAAATTGAATAATTTGATGTCGTGAGTTTAATCATAGTGCTCAAATTCATATTCATATTTTCCATTTAATTCAACACAGACAATCACGTCCAGCAACCAATGCTTTGATACCACTTGTTGGGATAAATCCCCGTCTATGTGTGAATTAATTTAAATATAACCCAAGCAATAAAGAAAATAGAAATCTATGGAAGTGATAAAAAAAATCAACCATCAAGAACACCAAGAAATTACGTGGAAAACCCTCCAGTGTAGAGAGAAAAACCATGGGGCAAATCCGATCAATTCACTATAATAAAATAGAGATTACAACACTCAAGTTATACTCAAAACATAAGTTCACAATAAATTGGGAAAATATAATAATACCTCTAGGAACAAATATAATCTCTTCACAAATATAATAATACTTTTTTTTTTTTTTGAGAAAAACTCTCCGAATACTTTAACTCTATGTAGTTGTAGCCAAATAATCATCCTAGAGAAAACCTCCAATTTATCTTCCTTGTATGTCTTTAGTGAAAGAAAATTCACATTTTCTTTTTTCCCCTTAGTGCCACACAAAGCACCATTCTTTTTCCTTCAATCAGCTTCAAATCTGTGTTTTAGTCTTCAGTCTCTCTCTGAATCTCTTTATCTCTCTCATGCACACAATATATTGCTTTATATAAAGCACCTGCCGCCTGACACACTCCAAAACACATTAGGAGTAGGAGTCTTAAACTTATAGACCACTTTTCACCTATTTCTCTAATTGAAATAGGATTTCTATAAAAGCTGGACTCCATTAGGTGCCGTGCACCTCAACAGGGATGAATGGTTTGGCTAGAGGAGATTATTCCTTGTGTTTCTACTGTAATCCAAACTGATGCTCTGTAACTGTTAGTTTCTATTTTAATGGAAAGTTTCTGATCTGATTCTTTAATTAAAAAAAAAAAAAGAAAAAAAAAAAGTGCGTGGTCCTAAACTCTCTCTCATGTCTCAAGTTTCTCTTTCTCAACCCAAATGATTTTGATACAAATTTCGGGTTAATGTGCCAGGACCGTTGGCGGGCATGCCCCATGGATAATTAAAAAAAAAAAAACCAACCCATAACTAGGCCCGTTAAGCTAGTGGGTTACTCACAGGCCTGAACAATACTGAGTCGGACCATAGACTCTGAGCTTTTTGGTGACCTTAGGCATCCAATAGATAAAGGATTACGGGAGAGTACTCATGCATGTTTTCCTAAGCAGAGAAACTTGAAAAGAAGAAGATTAATACTATAGCCGTAAACTATAGTTGTTGCCAATTTCTACTGGTTCTTATAAGGCTCACTACTAATATTATTTTTTTACCCACCAATAATCATTCACTACATCAATAATATGTCAAAAAGTGTGTAACTCTAATATTTTCCAAGAAGAATATTGAAAACAACGTTATTAAGATGTGTGGAGTGTCAATAACGAAGTTGTAAGACTAAGACTGTAGGATGCTGCACATACATCCATTTAACAATGGTCTTAGATAATTGGGATGAGAAATCATTTTCGAAGATCGAATTGTTAATACTATCTTTAGTAACAATGGTCTTAGATAATTGGGATGGTCGATGTTTCCTGCTTTGTCTTTGTTAGGATAGAGAACTAGACATCCCATTAAAGAAAGGGGGAAGGCTTTCCAAATACTTATTGGCCCAATTGATGAAATCAGAGGGTGTGAATTATGATCGCTTTGGAATGTTTGTTTGATGTTTAGGATGTAAAATAATTTTTTCCCTTGGCTTCCTTTTCTCTAGGATGACTAGTCTACTATGAATCGATGCTCCTTTCGACCAGCGGTTATTTTTATCCACTCCTCTTTGGTTGGCTCATAGGCCAAATCAAATTCAACGAAGTAAATAAAGGTCGATTTTGAGGGGCTCAAGAGATTCCTAGATAGATAATTCTTAGTACTTTTCCTGAGGCATATGTTGAATTCAACATGTTTTTAACCATCAGTTGGTGTATGAGGTTGAGCTACTGGTGAATTGTATGTATGATGGGAGGGAGTGAGAGGTACACTGAGGGGTACCTCTCATCACTGTGTTAAGAAAAAAAAAAAAAAACCTTGCCAACACTCACAAGGTTCATTATGGAATTGATGAGAAGAGTAGTTAATTTTTAGGTGAAATTCAGACAACTCTCTCGGAGAAACTCGGCAAAATAGCCTCTGAACTTCAAGGTAAGGGTTGCATCCTCACAAAGAGATGACATTTTACACAAAAGACGAACTTGGGGGATTTTTTTTTTTTTTTTTCAAACAGATTACAAAATAGTGTTCTAGGCTCTAGCAATAGAAGAGTACTATTTACTCTTTCGTTAGGATCTACAGATTTATACCGTGGATTAATATTAATCCAAAGTTACCAATTAGCTAACAATCTAAAGACTCATGACTTAGCATATATATGCACTAAAAAGTAAAAACACAAATTTGTGCGCTAAGCCCAAGATATGTCTCTATGCGATGCAACCAAATCATCCACACATTCTGTAAATAAACAAAGTGAAATTGCGTAAATAGATATGAATCAATGATAACAAAATAGTTGGGACACTGGGACGACTAGTGTCAAATGCAGTGCGGATACGTCTCTCTTGATCTATTCTGAATTAGAAATTTCAATAAGAAACAACAACACTTCTTACAATTACTTCTTGAGAACGCAGATAAATAAAACACATACAACAAACCCAAGGGCAAGAAACGAAAACGATAGCGCGATAATAATGATTGACTCAAGCATAATTATCGCCCATCATCAAGTACTGATATGTGAACCTGGCTTTTTATGCTATCATAACATGCAGAATCACTATTAGCACCACTGAGGCACGCATCATCTTGTCTACTGAGTGAGTACTCAGTCTCTTCTGAACCCGTATTGCCTTTAAAACGTGGAGGCTTGTCCATTGCTTTCAAGCCCTCAAGTTCCAATGCCACTTCTTTCATAGTAGGCCTCTCCTCTCCCTTCAATCTTAAGCATCTCTTCACTAACATAGCAACCTCCATAAGATGCTCCGCATTTCCCTCTTTCACCACTCGCTGGTCAAGAATTTCAAACAAACGGTTGTCTTTCATTGCTAAGATAAAACGCATGGCTAAATTTCTCTCTTCTTCAGGCCTGTCAAAAGAAAGTGCCTTCTTTCCAGTCAGTAATTCTGCAAGGAGAACTCCAAAACTATAAACATCACTCTTTTCGGTTAACTGGCTTGATTGAAAGTATTCTGGATCCAAGTATCCAAGCGTCCCTTGCACCAATGTGGTTAGCTGTGTTTGATCCAGCGGAATCAGCCTTGAAGCTCCAAAATCGGATACCTTAGCTGTGAAATTATCATCTAAGAGTACATTAGTGCTCTTGATATCTCTATGAATGATTGGAGTAGAAGCAGCAAAATGCAAATATGAAAGCGTCGCTGCAGTCTCTGTAGCTATTTGCAGACGTAGATGCCATTGAAGTGTGGAAGAATGGTCTGTGTTGTGTATATGGTTGAAAAGGGTACCATTGGTAACAAATTCATATACCAACATAGGAACTTGAGTCTCCAAACAACATCCCAATAGTTTCACCACATTCCTATGGTTCACTTGGGAAAGCACAATCACTTCATTAACAAATTGTTCAATTTGAGTCCGATCTATTGTTCTAGACATTTTAATGGCAACTATTCTATTTTCTGATAATATTCCTTTGTACACAGTTCCTTGGCCTCCTTGGCCTAGGATTCTATTTTCATGGTAATTGTTTGTTGCCTTTTTAAGTTCTTCCGCTGTAAATATTCGAGTTGTTTCAACCGATCCTTTGTGCCTTGAAAGTTGTTGCTGTAGCAGAAAGCCACCATTTTGTTCAAAAAACTTCTGTTTGCGTTTGATGTGCTTTCTTTGCTTGAGTCCCAAGTATAACCAAGATATGCCGAAAAGTAGTAGTAAGAGACTAACACTGACACCTACACATGCATGCAACGAATTGAAGCTTCTCAGCCAGAAAAATAAAGTTCTGTCAAGGTCATTTTAAATAACATAAAATGAAGAAAGAAAAAAACCCGATATTCCAGGGAGCATTCTAAGTATTGGCTTTTATTTGCGCCGATACTAGAAATCACAACAGTAGAATAAATTTGCAAATTTTATATATGTAGCATATGATCAGGAAGTGATCAATGTTTCTTACCGAGCGCAATCCTATTCATCAAGGGAAAACTCTGAGACGTTGGCAGAGGTGGTGGTATGGGTTTGCAGCCCGTTCCATTAATGCTTTCGCTATTGTCTTCATATCCTTTCAGACAAGAACAGCGATAAGTACCATTTAAATTGGTGCATGTTGATGTTTTGGAGCAGGGGTTTTCCTCGCACTCATTAATATCTGTAAAATATGTAGAAATAGATGTAAGAAAATCAGGATAAAAACGTCAGCAATCCGTTGAAAATAAAATGGTATATATAGTCAATATGATATTGTAGATTTAAATTGATATAAGGTAACCTTGGCAGCCGTGTGGAAGGTAAGGATTGCCTCGGAATCCCATATTACACTCGCATAAGTACCCTCGACCACTATCTGAATCATTACAGTGACTGTTGGCCTTGCATGCATAACTGTTTGGAACCTTTTTAGCTTCACTGCAACTTTGCTTCCCTATTACCCAATTTAGGACAACCGGGAACTTCCTACTTTCGATTCCAGAATATCGAAGATCAAGTAAAGAAAAGTTGTATTTACCATCCTCTACTACAAAAGCAAGGCTGCAACGATTGGGGCCCAACGCTTTGCTGTTGCGTTCCGTGCGGTTGGAATAGCTAGTGACTGAGATGTTAAAATCCATTACTCGTTTTGGAATAGCAGTCTGGCAACAACCGATGCCAGAGCAAGACCCCTCAACCGCGTCCTCCTTGCGATCACATAGCGAAATGCACCCGGTTGTGTAAATAGCCTCGCGGCCGCTGGTACCCTTTATCACAGCAATTGTGTCACAACCAATGGCTGTGAACTTGTTTCGGGTGCTGGAGACGGGGAATCTGGCCGTTTGCAAAAATGGTTCGAAATTACTCTGACCGAATTGGTTGTGGCAATCATGGGCAACGGAGGAATAGGCTCGCAATTCACCCCAAAGCCAGATGTCTGTCACTTCTACATTGCCCTTACCCAGAAACGCAATAGGAGGAGTGTTATTGGTGTGGTTACATGTGATGAGGAAAGTCCTATTCTTGTAGCATCCTTCCCTTGTGCCGAATGGATATGGAATACTAATGTTGCCACAGTATTCATCACAGTCTTTTGCAGGCAGCTCGTTAACAACAGCTGCTTCTGTTGCCCATAGTAAGATCAATGTCAAGAGTACCTTATGCCAATTGCCAATGGCAAGAGTACCTTGTGCATTACTGCCATAACACATTTTTGTACTGAATTAATAAGTAACTTTCTGATTTTTGTAGGCTTTGCTTGGGGAGAGGCGAGTGAGTGGGGAAAGTTATGGAAATGGAATTTCAATATTTCGAAACTTGGGACAGTTGAGGCAAGTCTTGAGCAACTAACCTCTCATACTATGGGAAAGTCACTTTGAAGTCGGTAGGATAGTGCTTACGCGTGCTCCCGGTTGTTTTGTCCGCGTGGGGATATATTATATGCTAGTCTTTGGAAAATTAGTGGAACTAGCAGCGGCGGAGGTCTGCATAACGGTGGGGGGCCAAAATTTTGAAATTTTTAAAAATATATATACAATTATTTTAATATTTCAAAATTTACTCTACAAAAATAGGAGTTGGGCTCCAAATATTTGAATTAGTCCAATAATGTTCTTAAAAAAAAAAATTGGTCTAATAGTTACAGAGATATAACTTAATTTTTCATAATTATATTTTTTATTGTAAAATGTGTTCTTATTTTTATTAAATATTTGATAAAATTTGACATCAAACATGTTGAATCTATCTTTTTTAACCCGTTATGTGGTGATTAATAAGTCATTGACTCATTAAAAAAAATTGTCACTAAAACTACATATGAAATGTGTTTTTAGTTGCCACATAATAGGTTAGAGTAAGATAGCTTTAATTATGTTTGGATCCTAACTTATTCCTCCAAGTTTTGGATCATTCATATTTTTGAAAATTTCATTGATTCAATTGAAAATTTTTTACTTACTTTAGTATAAAATTTGATAATTTGTATTTAAAATGAAATTTTTTAAGAACTTGACTATGAAAATGGAAAAAATGAATTTTATTTTATGAAAGATTGCTATTAAAAATATTTTTTGATTGAAAATGTTAAGCTCTGTTTTTTGTTGGGTGTGTGTATATATATAATTTATAAAAAAAAAGTGAGTGTATATATATGTGTGTAAATATAATAAAAAAACATGTGTATATATATATATATATATATATATATGTGTGTGTGAGAGTTTTTTGATAAATATATTAGCATTATAACTTGACCAAACAAAAATTTATGTGATATATTGCTTTAAGGTTTTTTTTTATAATTATTAATAAGTGTCTAATATACAAAAATTATGTTGACTAAAGACGGCCTTCTTGACCAGAGCGTTGGTAAAGGCATTAGATTCCCTGTAACAGTGCTGGATCACTTGTTTTTTATTTTTTACCATGCTTTCCTCTCTCTTGTGAGTCTTGTCCATACTTTTTTTTAGACCTCTCGTACAGTCGTACTATGGGAAAGTCACTTTGAGGGTTATGTGGAAAAGAGAGCTTGGTTGGAAGGGTCTCTCTCTCATTAATTATTGGATTTTTCATGATACGCCCATGAATTTTCACTCAATGACTCAAATAATAATTCATCCCAAAAAAAAAAAAAGACTCAAATAATAAAAATTTCCTGTTTGAAGTCGGTAGGATAGTGCTTACGCGCGCTCCTGGGTGTTTTGTCCGCGTGGGGATATTATATACTAGTCTTTGGAAAATTAGTGGGAAGCAATTTACATGTGGTATATTGCTTTAAGGTTTTTTTTTTTAATTACTAATGAGTGTCTAATATACAAAAATCATGTTGACTAAAGACCATCTTCTTGGCCAGAGCGTCGGCAAAGACATTAGATTCTCTGTAACAGTGCTGGATCTCTTGGTTTTTTTTTACCAAGCTTTCCTCTCTCTGGTGAGTCTTGTCCATACTTTTTTTTAGACCTCTCGTACTCTGGGAAAGTCGCTTTGAGGGTTGTGTGGAAAAGAGAGCTTGGTTGGAAGGGTCTCTCTCTCATTAATTATTGGATTTTTCATGATACGCCCATGAGTTTTCACTCAATGACACAAATAATAATTCATCCCAAAAAAAAAAAAAAAAGACTCAAATAATAAAAATTTCCTGTTTGAAGTCGGTAGGATAGTGCTTACGCGCGCTCCTGGGTGTTTTGTCCGCGTGGGGATATTATATACTAGTCCGTGGAAAATTAGTGGGAAGCATTTACATGTGGTATATTGTTTTAAGGTTTTTATTTTTTTATTATTATTTTTTAATTACTAATGACTAGAAACTTTTTTTTTCCTGAAATAATTATAAAGATACGGGTGTAATTTAATTTGTCTTATATGTGTAGGCTTCAGACCTTTAAAAAAAAATTGTGCACTTCAAAATGAATAAAGTTTGATGAGTCAGAATTTTACTATAGTCATTAAGCTGAAATTGTCATTAATCAAGAGACAATATCACGCATTTATTATGGTTATTGATGATAAAACTTAACGGACAGAGTAATGATCACAAAATGAGTTGTGAACTTTAGATCAAGATTTTGTAACACACTAGCCTTTGAGCATAAATACCGTGATGTATTGCCCATTAATGAGACACACAACTATAAAAGAAAAAGTAACAAAAGTGAAAGGTACACACAAATACTTTACGAAAATCACTCTCCAATTTGTTTCTCTCTAAAATCTTTCTTCCTTATTGACTTAAGTATCGGAGGAGGTTTGGCTAACACCACACCGGTAGGGACGGAACTACAGGGGGCCAAGGCCCCCCAGTTTTTTAAAATTTATATTTTAATACTAATAAAATCATAAATTTTATAGGCCTCCCTAAGATTTGAAGGATAGAAAAAATACTATTGATTAAGTCAATGTCCAACTTAGATTCTCTAGTTTGTTTCTCTCTAAAATCTTTCTTCCTTACTGACTTAAGCATCGGAGGAGGTTTGGCTAACACCACACCAGCAGGGATGGAACTACAGGGGGCCAAGGCCCCCCTAGTTTTTTAAAAATTTATATTTTAATACTAATAAAATCATAAATTTTATAGGCCCCCCTAAGATTTGAAGGATAGAAAAAATACTATTGATTAAGTTAATGTCCAACTTAGATTCTCCATGATATAGTGGTGTATGTGGCTTCAAAGAAGATTTAATATTTGCTTTGCTGTCTTGATTTAAAGATGTTTAAAATTTTAGTTGTTGTGTTTGTATTGATTGTAATCCACTTTCTTTGTGTTAAACTTTGGATCAGATTAAGAGAAAACTAAAATTGTTTTCATTGAATTAATAAACATTACAACTCTATTTAAATATATACAAAATATAGTAGAAAGGAGAAGGGAAAAACTAACTAGTCAACTTACACCAACTGAAATTAACAATCTAGCAAACTATTGAAACAACCAATCACAAGATGAGATGTGGCTACTCTAACTAGTTAAATATAGAGACCTAACAACCTAAAGTTTTACATAATATAAAAACTTGGACAAACTTGCAGAAGCCTTCATTTTTTACACTTTGTACCAATACATTATAGTTAACAATGCAATAAAAATTTTTCCTTTTCTCAACAAAAAAAGAAAGAGTTAATCCTCTCTTGAAAAAGCCCAATCAACATCTAGTGATATAAAATTGGCTTTAGTTTTATAAAATGAAACTGGAAGATGATCTCTTGACGAATTTTTTTATTTTATACACTGTGATATTTAGTACATAATCATAGATGAGTTATGAAAATAAAAAGAATGCTAAGTTCACTTTTAATAGATTAGTGTATTGTAATGTATTAAAAAGTTGATTTTCATGATTTCTTTTTTCATTCATTGCCCCCCCCCCCCCTACTTTCACTCTATATCCTAGGTTCGTCCTTGCACACTGGCGTGTTACTCTTCCACCTAGCTCATTTTATAGGTTTTCCTCCAACAGAGACGACCCTAATCACAGCTTCGTCCATCCGCTATGCCAAGGAGCTCAACTGTTGATTTTTTGCATCATTAGTTTGGTGTCATCTGTGGGGATCGCTAATCATTCAAGCCATCTTTCCCAGTGACAAAAGAGTTCCTCGAAGTACGAGATGGAATCAGAAATTGCACAATAGCAAGAAGCTGTGCAACAACAACAAATCCAGGCCCTCCTGGCTAATGCGGAAGAGCTGACTCACCAGAATGAAGAGCTGCGATAGACAATGGAATCCCAAAATGCAGAACGTCAGCGAACATGAGAAAACTAGAATGAAGAAGAATCAAACTCTTAAGCCAACAGGCAAGATAGGACCTTAGGAGAAGATTCTTCTAAGATGGAGAATGAGCTTCGCAACATGAGGGAGGAGATGGATGAGTTAAAAAGTACCATAAAGGTAGGGGGAATTTGGATGGGATGATTTGAAGGACGGGCTCATCATTTACTACTAAGGTACTAAATCCAAAGTTACCAATTAGCTAACAATCTAAGGACTCATGACTTAGCATATATATGCACTAAAAAGTAAAAACAAAAATTTGTGCGCTAAGCCCAAGATATGTCTCTATGCGATGCAACCAAATCATCCACACATTCTGTAAATAAACAAAGTGAAATTGCGTAAATAGATATGAATCAATGATAACAAAATAGTTGGGACACTGGGACGACTAGTGTCAAATGCAGTGCGGATACGTCTCTCTTGATCTATTCTGAATTAGAAATTTCAATAAGAAACAACAACACTTCTTACAATTACTTCTTGAGAACGCAGATAAATAAAACACATACAACAAACCCGAGGGCAAGAAAAGAAAACGATAGCGCGATAATAATGATTGACTCAAGCATAATTATCGCCCATCATCAAGTACTGATATGTGAACCTGACTTTTTATGCTATCATAACATGCGGAATCACTATTAGCACCACTGAGGCACGTATCATCTTGTCTACTGAGTGAGTACTCAGTCCCTTCTGAACCCGTATTGCCTTTAAAACGTGGAGGCTTCTCCATTGCTTTCAAGCCCTCAAGTTCCGATGCCACTTCTTTCATAGTAGGCCTCTCCTCTCCCTTCAATCTTAAGCATCTCTTCACTAACATAGCAACCTCCATAAGTTGCTCAGCATTTCCCTCTTTCACCACTCGCTGGTCAAGAATTTCAAACAAACGGTTGTCTTTCATTGCTAAGATAAAATGCATGGCTAAATTTCTCTCTTCTTCAGGCCTGTCAAAAGAAAGTGCCTTCTTTCCAGTCAGTAATTCTGCAAGGAGAACTCCAAAACTATAAACATCACTCTTTTCAGTTAACTGGCTTGATTGAAAGTATTCTGGATCCAAGTATCCAAGCGTCCCTTGCACCAATGTGGTTAGCTGTGTTTGATCCAGCGGAACCAGCCTTGAAGCTCCAAAATCGGATACCTTAGCTATGAAATTATCATCTAAGAGTACATTAGTGCTCTTGATATCTCTATGAATGATTGGAGTAGAAGCAGCAAAATGCAAATAAGAAAGCGTTGCTGCAGTCTCTGTAGCTATTTGCAGACGTAGATGCCATTGAAGTGTGGAAGAATGGTCTGTGTTGTGTATATGGTTGAAAAGGGTACCATTGGTAACAAATTCATAAACCAACATAGGAACTTGAGTCTCCAAACAACATCCCAATAGTTTTACCACATTCCTATGGTTCACTTGGGAAAGCACAATCACTTCATTAACAAATTGTTCAATTTGAGTCCGATCTATTGTTCTAGACTTTTTAATGGCAACTATTCTATTTTCTGATAATATTCCTTTGTACACAGTTCCTTGGCCTCCTTGGCCTAGGATTCTATTTTCATGGTAATTGTTTGTTGCCTTTTTAAGTTCTTCCGCTGTAAATATTCGAGTTGTTTCAACCGATCCTTTGTGCCTTGAAAGCTGTTGCTGTAGCAGAAAGCCACCATTTTGTTCAAAAAACTTCTGTTTGCGTTTGATGTGCTTTCTTTGCTTGAGTCCCAAGTATAACCAAGATATGCCGAAAAGTAGTAGTAAGAGACTAACACTGACACCTACACATGCATGCAACGAATTGAAGCTTCTCAGCCAGAAAAATAAAGTTCTGTCAAGGTCATTTTAAATAACATAAAATGAAGAAAGAAAAAAACCCGATATTCCAGGGAGCATTCTAAGTATTGGCTTTTATTTGCGCCGATACTAGAAATCACAACAGTAGAATAAATATGCAAATTTTATATATGTAGCATATGATCAGGAAGTGATCAATGTTTCGTACCGAGCGCAATCCTATTCATCAAGGGAAAACTCTGAGACGTTGGCAGAGGTGGTGGTATGGGTTTGCAGCCCGTTCCATTAATGCTTTCGCTATTGTCTTCATATCCTTTCAGACAAGAACAGCGATAAGTACCATTTAAATTGGTGCATGTTGATGTTTTGGAGCAGGGGTTTTCCTCGCACTCATTAATATCTGTAAAATATGTAGAAATAGATGTAAGAAAATCAGGATAAAAAAGTCAGCAATCCGTTGAAAATAAAATGGTATTAATAGTCAATATGATATTGTAGATTTAAATTGATATAAGGTAACCTTGGCAGCCGTGTGGAAGGTAAGGATTGCCTCGGAATCCCATATTACACTCGCATAAGTACCCTCGACCACTATCTGAATCATTACAGTGACTGTTGGCCTTGCATGCATAACTGTTTGGAACCTTTTTAGCTTCACTGCAACTTTGCTTCCCTATTACCCAATTTAGGACAACCGGGAACTTCCTACTTTTGTTTCCAGAATATCGAAGATCAAGTAAAGAAAAGTTGTATTTACCATCCTCTACTACAAAAGCAAGGCTGCAAGGATTGAGGCCCAACGCTTTGCTGTTGCGTTCGGTGCGGTTGGAATAGCTAGTGACTGCGATGTTAAAACCCATTACTCGTTTTGGAATAGCAGTCTGGCAACAACCGATGCCAGAGCAAGACCCCTCAACCGCGTCCTCCTTGCGATCACATAGCGAAATGCACCCAGTTGTGTAAATAGCCTCGCGGCCGCTGGTACCCTTTATCACAGCAATTGTGTCACAACCAATGGCTGTGAACTTGTTTCGGGTGCTGGAGACGGGGAATCTGGCCGATTGCAAAAATGGTTCGAAATGACTCTGACCGAATAGGTTGTGGCAATCATGGGCAACGAAGGCATAGGCTCGCAATTCACCCCAAAGCCAGATGTCTGTCACTTTTACATTGCCCTTACCCAGAAACGCAATAGGAGTGTCATTGGTGCGGTTACATGTGATGAGGAAAGTCTCATCCTTGTAGCATCCTTCCCTTATGCCGAATGGATATGGAATATTAAGGTTGCCACAGTGTTCATCACAGTCTTTTGCAGGCAGCTCGTTAACAACAGCTGCTTCTGTTGCCCATAGTAAGATCAATGTCAAGAGTACCTTATGCCAATTGCCAATGGCAAGAGTACCTTGTGAGTTACTGCCATAACACATTTTTGTACTGAATTAATAAGTAACTTTCTGATTTTTGTAGGCTTTGCTTAGGGAGAGGCGAGTGAGTGGGGAAAGTTATGGAAATGGAATTTCAATATTTCGAAACTTAGGACAGTTGAGGCAAGTCTTGAGCAACTATGTTTCTCAACACTCAGATTTATTCTGTTGTGTTTGGATCATGTGCTTCAAGCTCTTACTCAGTTGCTCCTTTTGTACTAGTATTAGTTAGGATCATGGTCCTCTGCAGTAGGCACAGGGAAAAAAGACCCAAGTCAATGCTTAAGTCCTCTGGTTACTTCGAAATTTTCTCCTGGGCCCTCCAAAAAGAGAGTACTCAGTGCTCACTAACAAGAAATCTACACCATTCTTATGATTTGATTGGTTTATTTTATTTTAATTTTAATTTCTTTCTTATAATTTGAATTATTATTATTATATTTATTATTTTCTGTTTTTACAAATATCACTGTGAATTGGACTTTGAGTGAGTATCAATTTTATCCTTAAACTTTTCATTAATAATTAACTATTGGACATTACGTTTATGATAAATAAAATCTATAAGTACTGTTTTTTTTTTTTTTTTATAAGATAGAATTTCTACTCTAACCTAATTTAAGTGTATATGTGTGTGAAATTCCCTCTTGAAGATTTGAACCCCGACACTTGCCCTTCACACCCAACAAGCATTTGTACTTGTAAAATGACTACCATACCAAATGTGCGCAGTGATTGTAAGTACTTTTTTTGAAGCATAATGAATTTAGTCAAGTGAAATATATGTACATCATAATAATCACGTTTCAAAATTATTAATGTTTTAACAAAAACCATGTGCTCATCACGTATTAAAATCTATTAACTTTAGTAAAATATATATATTGACAAAATATTTGATTTAATTATTACATACTTACCATTTGTGATATATATTGAGAAGACTTACCATCTGTGAATTAATTGTTCAAATTGAAACTTTTTATGCTAAATTAACACTCACGGAAAAATCCAAGGTGATATTTGTAAACATCTCGTTTCCTCTGTTTCAAACTTTATTGAGAAAATAGAAACAATTTTTTTTTAATCAATTCCTTTTAGGATTCAAAACATATAAAAAGGAAAATAGAAGCTAGGGAAGAAAATAAATTAAATGAAAATTAGAAAATGAATATTTTTAATCTAATAGAAGAAAAATAAAATATAAAAGGACATTACTATTATATTTAAAAATAATAAGAGCGGGTTCCAGTTAGTTTAATTGGTAAAATTTTTGATAGTTGAATAAAAAATCTGGGGTTCAATCCCTACCTACACCAAAAACTGATTAGTGTCTTGGTTTGATAATAAAGAACTATTATCAAGAGTGGACGTATAGGAAACTCTCTAAAAAAAAAAAAAAAAGATTTTTTCTTTATGCAATAATTCGTTCTATAATGAAATTTTATGTATAAACATATAATTTAATTTACTACTCCATATGTTAATTATTTTAGTTAGTATTTGGTTTAACATATGACATCCGTTCTTAATGATAGTTCATTTATTATGAGACCAAGACACTAGTCGGTTTTTGGTATAGACGGGAATTAAACCCTAGATATTTTATTCAACTATTAATTTTTTTATCAGTTGAGCTAACTAGAACCTACATTGTGGGCTTACCATTTGTTATTGTAAATATATATATATATATATATATATATATATATATATATATTTATTTATTTTGTTCAATTCCATTAAGGATATAATCATATCAATTTTAGGAAAATATTTTCTTATAGAGAATTGAAAAAACTGTTAAAATGTGGGTTTCGATTAGCTCTACTGGTAAAGTCTCTAATGGTTGTATAAGAGATCTGAGATTTAATTCCCGCCTACACCGAAAACTAATTGATGTCTTAGTTTGATGATAAATAGTTATTCTCAAAAGTGGACGCTATAGGTTCAAAACTTTCTAAAAAAAAGTTAAAATAATTAATCACATTTTCATTTTTTTCATAAAAAAATTTCTCAAATGATTTATTAATATATATACCCATAACAAATTCGTTAATAAAACCTTTTATAAAAATATACTAGGGTATAAGCCCACATGATTTTTGGTTTATTTGCATTTTTGCTGAAGCAACCAAACTAACGTATGCGTTTAGATAACTGTTCACGTTAAAATCGTTGGAGGACACCATTGTCTTTGTCTTTTGACGGACCCCTCCTGCTATTTCTTTTTCAGTGATTCGCCCATAATTTGTGTGATTGTGTCTCCTGAATTATTCCCTTTTCATATCTCTTATTTTTTTACCATGCTTTCCTCTCTCTTGTGAGTCTTGTTCATACTTTTTTTGAAACCTCAGGAAAGTCACTTTGAGGGTTGTGTGGAAAAGAGAGCTTGGCTGGAAAGGTTTCTCTCTCGTTAAGGGTGTGTTTAGATACCACTTATTTTACTGAAAATTGAAAATTGAAAATATTGTAATAAAATAATTTTTACATGTGTGAAAAGTACTGTGAGACCTATTTTTAATGAAAGTTTTGTTCAAAAAAAAGATTTGTGGGTTCTGTAAATAATGCACGAGACTTGCTAGATCCATTTTCTCATGTCTGAAACGCGCTTCTCAAAGCTGTATCCAAATGGTTACTAATTATTGGATATTTCATGATACACACGCCCATGATTTATCACTCAAATAATAAAAATTTCCCGTTTGAAGTTGGTAGGATAGTGGATACACGCGCTCAAACTCACAGAAAGTAGAGAAAGAAAAGAAGAAAGGCTCTTCAGTCTTCTCTATAATGCTTTTATTTTTGGGGTGTTTTTTTCCAGGTGATATTATATAGGCAAAAATTTAAAGCTGGCATTCTAACTTTTAGTTTTTTTTTTTATTTCAGTCCTCTAACTTTTAGTTTTGTCATTTCAATCTTCTAACTTTTAATTTTTATCAATGCAGGATTCCGTTAGAGTTCAGTTAGGGGTTGCCGTTAAGGGTACTCAAATGACGCCATTTTGCCTTTTTTATTATTATTAATTTCGGAATTAAAAGAAAATAAGAAAAATCTATATAAAAAAAAAAAAAAACATTTAAGGGGAACGACGACGTTCTCCTTCACCTGAAATAAAAAAAAAGAAGAAGTGAAGGGGAATGATGACGTCGAGTTCATGTGGACGTGGTGGCGATCGTTGATGTACTTGTTGTAAACGATGGTGGCGGCGATGCGAATGAACCGGTGGCTATGCTTCATGTGATCCAAGAGAGTGTGTTCGAATTCTTTGAAGTATCCTTCGACGATTCGGGCCAGGTTTTCGCCGAAAACCTCCATCTGATGCTGGTGGCACTTGCTCATGTAGTGGCACTTGAAACCGTTCTCGTCGCAACATTGCTTCTGGCACATTTGGCAGTACCATCGGAGCTTTTGGAACCCTTTCTCTTTGATCCGATTTGCGATCGCTTATGGCGTTAGGAACTCGTTCTTCCCCATTGAGATTTGTAGTAGTGTTGAACTATGATGGATTTGATTTCTTTGCCTTCAATGGCGGAATCAAAAATCAACGAAAAAACCCTAAAATCCTAATCCAATTTCCCAAATCAGGTTCCAAGAGAAAAATAAAGAATAAAAAGAAAGAAAGTGAATGAACAAATCCTATGTTTTTTGGAATCCATTTTTTTTTTTTTTTTACAAATTTTTCTTATTTTATTTTAATTCCGAAATATTTTTTTTTAAAAAAAATGGCAAAATAGTGTTGTTTCAATACCCTTAACGGCATCCCCTAACTGAGCTCTAACGAAATCCTACATTGACGAAAATTAAAAGTTAGAGGATTGAAATAACAAAACTGAAAGTTAGAGGACTGAAATGAAAAAAAACTGAAAGTTAGAGGGTCAGTTTTGGATTTTTGCCTATTATATACTAGTCTTTGGAAAATTAGTGGAAAGCAGTTACATTTGGTTTAAGGTTTTTTTTTTTTTTTTTTAATTAGTAGTGACTAGAAAACTTTTCTTTTTCCTGAAATAATTAGAAAGATACGGGTGTAAGTTAATTTGTCTTATATGTGTAGGCTTTTGACCTTTAAAAAAAAATTGTGCACTTCAAAATGGATAAAGTTTATCTATAAAGTTTAACTACTAAATAACTAAAATTGGTTATAGTCACTAATTATAATTCTATTCAATATAGTTGTTTCTCAAAATAATTTAATATAGTTTTTATTGAATGTGAATTTTGACAAATCTACCATTGAATTACATTTTCTTCTTAAATTCTCTATGCTTGCAAAATTTTCAAAAAATTAAAGATTAATAGCTATGTTATCAATCAAATATTTAATTTTCAAGTTTTTATAGACTAAAATTATGTCTAGAAAATAAGTTTATAGATCGAATAGTAAAAAATATCTGATTGGCATGGAATTTAAAGAGAAAAAACACTAAATTGATTAGCATGTTCAAACTATGTCACTTGGTTCAGTTATTTGATAGCACATATTACAAGTTGTTAAGAGGGAAAGTCCAAGAGAAAGCATTTATAAATAATAAAAACAAACAAAACACACACACACACACACACACACACACATATGTATTTAGACATTTTCACAAACATTTTATGCACACTCATTGATTTACATTTTCACAAACACTTTATTTACATTTGATAAAGCCAAATTCATCAGTAGTTGTGGCCGTCCAGATGGTTTCGAGGGTGTCTGCAAGACAAAAAGAAAGTAAAATGGATAGGTCACCGGCATGGTGCCAGCCAATGGTCCTCTGATGGCAAAGTTAGATGTGGAGAGAACAATAGTTGAATATCTGAGATGATAGGTGTATGAAAATTGTACCCTTGCTCTAGGTTTGATGTGGTTTATATATGCCTTTGTGTTTCTAGCTGTTGGGGGCCCTTAATGGTGGCTTAATTGCTTGTCTAGGTAATGCTTATGATGATTTAATGTTGTAAATTGGATGTCTCTAAGCTGTTATGTCCATTGCTTCGTCCAACCATAACAACTTCCACATTGAATGCCTTATTTATGGCGATTTGGTCATCTACTGCATTATATGGACAAAAATAATTTCCCGACTCATTAGTTGCCCCCTATTTCGTGGTCGTCATTAGCTGTCTTGACGGTCTAAGGAATATGAAGGGCCAGCCTTTGTCAAACATGACTCCTAGGATTCCATTTTTGTTGCATTTAATGCGATGTGATGGCATTGCATGCTTTGTGGCCACGTGTCACATTTTGATGAGTTAGACGTGGGCACGTTCTGCAACAAGGCGTTTGGTTTTCCCGCGTCTTGGTTTTTGGGAAGCCTTTAAAAACTTTTCTCTTTCTTCCCCTCTCCATTTTTACTCTGAAACTCCATTTTTGCTCTGAACTTCCATTTCTGCATTTCTTTCTCCCTCTATGCTCAGATCCATTCGGTTTTCTTCTTCTCAAGTAAGATTTTTGTTTCTTTCTTTTAACTAAATTTCCCTTACCTTTTCTTCATTTTGATTCCGTTAGAATTTCCTTCTCTTTCTTCATTTTTGATGTGTGATTACTCTGAAATTAGGTGCCCTTTATCCCTTCATTTCTTTCTTTTTTTCTCGTTTAGGAGCTTTTCTCGAGTCTTCTGGTGGTCACCCTTCAGTTGAGTTTTTTGCTTCTAGGGATAGTGCCTTGGAATTAACTTTAGCTGACCTTTACCCTTTGTTGCGTCAATCCTTAGGTTGGTTTCAATCTCTTTGTGAGATGTCGATGGAGGTACGTTCTAGCGAGTTAGACATAGGATTTTCATCTAGTGACAAGGCAGTAGACGCTGACACAATGGTTTCAACACCCTCGTCTTTAAACCCTTCATCTTCTTGATGAGACGAGGATTCTTTTGCCTTGTTTAGATGAAAAAGCTTGTTCCTTCACTCCTGGGGAGGTGTGTTTTTATGAGGTAGCTTTCCTGAGTGGCCTTAGGTTCCTCGTCCATCCATTCATAATGGAGCTCCTTCATCATCTATATATAGCACTCGGGTAGCTCATGCCGAACTCCTTGTGGATTGTCATTAGTTGCATGGAAATATGGATGACTGTGACCGAGGGGGACATTATTCGTTTGGATGAATTTATGTTCCTGTATCGTTTAAAGGAATCAAAAGAATTCGGGTATTACGAACTCGTACCTTGGGATAGGAAATCCAAGCTCATTGTTAACCTTCCCTTGTCTTTCTGTTTTTAGAAATCCAAATACTTTTTGTGTCTAGAGATGGTTCGGAAACCCTCTCAGACGATTTTTGGGGTGATGTTCCCAAGTTGGAGCATAGGTGAGGGGATCCCAAAGCTTGGTGTGTCATCTCTTATGTGTCATTCTTTGATGAAAGTTTTCCTTTTTTGTTTTGAATCTAACTCCCTTTTTTTTCTTGCAGCTAGGGTTCGTCCAAAGTTGAAGAGCAGGTATGAAGGGCATGTTAAGGACGCTTCTGATTACGCAAAGACTATCTAGGATTTCGACGAGTTGATTGATCCTCAGACCCGCGTTTAAATTTTGGTCCAATTAGGACTCATTTTTTGAGAGTTTTTGAGCTAGGATATGCATTTAGACACATTTTTAATTTGTATTCTAAAAATTAATCCCCTTTTTTTGGATATTTCGGTCTTTAAAGTGATAATTATCCTATAGATAAATATTCCAAAAAGTCTTGATTATCCACAATTTCATTGTTATCTGATTATCCACTTTATTCCCAAGCAAGCAAGTCCATTTTTAACACTAACCAACAACCAATAATAAAATTACTTAATTAATTTTAATTGTTTAACCAACCAGAATTAATTTAAATTAATCATGCATGGTTGGTTCCACCAAACAAAATGCATGCAGATCGTGCAAACTTAATCATGCAATATCTTTCAATCTGACGGTCCGATTTGGAAATCGGGCATATTGTCGCGACTGTTAGAATCTCAAGATCATTTTTATTATATATGAAATGAATGAATTAATGCATGTAATGCAACTATAAATTTTGGGTATATGAATGGTTATTCTAGCCATCTTCCTTGATTAAATTATGAGTTCAAAATCAAGTGTCTACACCTATGTCCTTCGTGCTATTTCCAGAGAAGAGAAGAGTAAGCTTTTCTGTGTTGACATACTTATATGTGTGTGTTGGTTGGTATTGATGTTCCCTTAATGATGTCCCTTAACCAAGAAATGTATGCCAAGCTGAGGGCAAGGAAGAGGCTCCAGGTTACGGAAGAGGTTGTTGAGACCACCGTGTCTACTCCAGTTACTTCTGAGCCTAAGGCGGCTTCTCCTGTTGTTTCCATCGAGGAGATCACTCCTTGTCAAAAGAGGACGCGTGCTAGCGACAAGGGAAAAAGTAAGGCTGACTCGAATGTCTGGGATGATGCAGCAATTGCCTTAGGGAGAGCCCACAATGTCATTACCTTTGACAAGCTGAAGGGTCTGTCTGCCGTTCCTTCTCATAAATTGGTGAACCATCACATTCATAAGCTTGTCTAGGTAATGGTTGGTAGTCACTTATCTTTTTTGAAATTTTACTTGCGCTTTTCATCAATTTTTTTTAGTTGTTCTTGCTTCGTCATTGTTTTACCAGGTCTTGGGAGAAACAATCCATATTGCTAGAGTATCTTACCAATGAGGAAAAGGTCGTCATGGCCAATTCCATGGTGGATGTTCTAGAGGTTGAAACTTCCAAGCTGAGGAAGGAACTGATAACGGCCATGGATAATGGGAACCAGATGAAGGAATAGATCAAGAATTTGATTGACGATATTAAGGCGAAGAAGTTGCTGATGAAGCAAAAGGATGAGCAACTTCAGGCGGCCAATCGTGAGGTTTCTACAGCTGGGGATATTGATGGGCAAGCCTTCTAGCTTACTAACGAGTGCAATGGAATTTTGCTCAACTAGTACTTCAAGGGCTTTGAGCTGTTGAGGAGGTACTTTACAAAGCACAAACTTGAAGTAGATTTGGAAAGCTTGGACTTTGAAGCCGTGGACAAAGAGATGGAAGCTGACAAAGCCAATGTTGTTAAGGGGGTTGTTCTTGAGGTTAATTCTCACGAGGGAGCTAGTGATGGACAGGACGACCTTGCTGCTTGAACTTCCTGCAAGATACTTTTCTCTTTCTCTCTCTCTCTCTCTTTTTTTTTTACCCTACTTGTTTTGGGCTTTATGCATTTTCTTTTGAACACTATCTTTCCTGCATTTTTTTTTTTGAACATTATCTTTCACGCATTTGGACAACTATTTTAAACCACATCATGGTATGTTTTATCGTTTAGCTCGTATGTAGAAGTTCTGTTTTAGTTCTTTATCTAGATGGTATGAGCCCTTTCCATTTCTTGGGGTTGCATATCCGCGTTAAATTCTGACATTTCGCTAACTATTTTTGTTCGACGAAAAGGAAATTTAATGCTTTCCTGCACCAATCATGTTTGCTTTGATGGCTTATTGTCCATTGTGTAATTTATATCACTGGCCTCGTCATGTGATTTATATCCGTTAGTGGACTTATATCACTTTCCTCGTAATGTGACTTGTATCCGTTAATGGATTTATATCATTGGCCTCGTCATGTGATTTGTATCCATTGATGGATTTATATCACTGGCCTTGTCATGTGATTTGTATCTGTTGGTGGATTTATATCACTAGTCTCGTCATGTGATTCGTATCTGTTGGTGGATTTATGTCACTGGCCTCGTCATGTGACTTGTATCCATTGATGAATTGCAACGACCAAGGGGCTTCTCTACCTCAGAACTTGGGACGATTAAGAGGCTTTTCTATCTCAATCTTGAATTGCCGTGACCAAGGGGCTTCTTTACCTCGATTTTGATGGAAGATAACCAGGGGACTTCTGTACCTCAGAACCTAGGACGATTGAGAGGCTTTTCTATCTCAATTTTGAATTACAGCGACAAAGGGGCTTCTCTACCTTGATCTTGATGGAAGGTGTCCAAGGGGCTTTTCTACCTCGAAACATTGAATCTTGCCTGCAAAAGATCAAAATTTGGAATTAGACTTTAAACAATGAGTTCTTTGTTGTTTTATTTTTTTTTTTTTTGAGATGTGTGATTTTCCTCTCTCTCTCTCTCTCTCTCTCTCTCTCTCTCTCTCTCTCTCTCTCTCTCTCTCTTTTCTTTTGACTTGAATTTCCTCTTTAGAAGGAAAATCCATTGATTTTTATAAAGTCCTTTGAAAATTTTTCATCATTTATTTTTTGAAATTTGTTCATGGAGATTTGAAGATTTGTTCGGGAGACTTTTCATTTTCACAAAGATGTGTTCATGGAGATTTGTCCTTAGATTTATCCTTTGAAGATTTGTTCAGGAGATTTTTCCTTTTATGAAGATGTGTTCATGGAGATTTGTCCATTGAAGATTGGTTCAGGAGATTTTTCCTTTCATGAAGATGTTTTCATAGAGATTTGTCCTTTGAAGATTGAAGTGTAGGAGATTTTTCCTTTCATGAAGATTTGATCATGGAGGTTTGTCCTTTGAAGATTTATTCAGAAGATTTTTCCTTTTATGAAGATGAGTTCATGGAGATTTATCCATTGAACATTTGAATATGAGATTTATCCCTTGAAGATTTGTCCATTGAAAATTTGAATAGGAGATTTATCCCTTGAAGATTTGTTTATGGAGATTTTTCCTTTTGAAATTTTGTTTTGGAGATTTATCCTTTTAAAAAAATTAGGAGATCTATCCTTTGGAATTATTTTAGGAGATTTGTCCTTTTGAAAAATGTTTTAGGAGATTCTTCCTTTTTGAAAAATGTTTTAGGAGATTTATCCTTTTGAATTTTTTTTATTAGATTTTTCCTTTTGAAATTTTGTTTAGGAGATTTATCCTTTGAAAAGTTTGTTAGGAGATTTGTCCTTCTGAAAATTTTATTTGTGGAGATTTTTCCTTTTTGAAAAATATTTTAGGAGATTTATCCTTTTGAAATTTTGTTAGGAGATTTTTCTTTTGAAAATTGAAGTTTAGGAGATTTTTCCTCTTTCAATTTCCTGCAAGAAAAACAAGAGTTGATTTCTAGTTAGTTAATTTGTGTAACTCATGAACTACCACTCTTTGATCTTTGTATTTGATGACTTTGATATGTATGGACTTATTCTTGTAAGAGCTTGATTCGGAAAATTTTAGAGTTTACCTGATGAAGCTTTGTGGTGCAAAGGTTTGAATTTACCTGACAGGTTTTGACATGAGTGATCTCATGAATGAGGCATAGTTGAATGTCCCTAGTCTGCAAATTAAAGCATGATTTTGAAAACCTTGACTTTTGAGGAATATATATATATTTTTCAAAATGGATGAGGCATGGCCAAATGCCCCTAGTTTAGAAATGGATGTATGATTTTTGGAAATGTTGATTTTTTTTTTTTGAAAAGATGATGATGGTGATCTTTTTTTCTTTTTTTTTTTTTTTTTTTTTTTTTGTGGAAAATGAATTAGGCATGGCCGAATGCCCCTAGTTTAGAAATTGATGCATGATTTTTGGAAATCTTGATTTTTTTTTATTGAAAAGATGATGATGATCTTCTTCTTTTTTGAAAATGAATGAGACATGGCCGAATGCCCCTAGTTCAACTATCAATGTGAATTTTGAAAAATCTTATTGTGTAGGGACCTTCAATAAAGAAAAATTTGAGTTAAATAAGATCAAAATCACAAAACTGGGCAAAACAAGGACTGCTGGAATGATGGTAGCATCTAAATTGAAGATTGATGGTGATTGTTGAGTAGATGAAAGATCCATGTCCACCTCCTGAAAAAGATTCGTTCCATGAGCTTGTTAGTAATCAATTATTATAAAAATGTGTTGGGCCAATGTCCCTAGTTTAGACATGCTTGCTCAAAAAATTGATGATATGCTTAATGCAAAACAAATGCTCCTAGCCAAAATTCACACAAAGAAATGTCTTGATTTTGAGTCTTTGAAAAAATGTTTTTTGAGTGATTGTGATTAGGCCTTTGGAAAGACTGCCTATGTACCTTTCTTATAGAGGATCAGGTTCAAACGTAGTTCGAAAAAAAGTTTTGAAAAATGATTTTTTTTTTTTTGAAATTAAGTTTCTTTTTGGGTGATTGTGGCCGGACCTTTGAAAAGGCTGCCTACGTTCCTCTCTCATAGAGGATCATAGAAGATCTAACAAATTCAAAAAGAGCAAAAAAATAAAGAAAAATTGGAATACTTGCAACTTACTTCTCTGTTTAGCTTACTCGATTTCTCTTACTCAAGTTTTTATAGAGATTATGATATTAAAAATAAATAAATAAATTGACGGAAGCAGTGGGGAGAAGAAACTCTCCCGTGCTCCCCCTTTCTCTGATTCTACCCGAGCAATTTGTGACGGAGCAGGTAAAGATGCCTGATATTTTTTTGTTGGTAGTCTCCATCTATTATGTTTTGGCTTATACTTGAGAAAGTCATATCTTCATATGTTGTTACTCACAATTATATGTTCTACTCCATACTTGAGAAGGTTATGTCCTGAACATTTGGGTGCATCCAATCCAATGCAACTTAAATAAATAATATTCCATTCTAAAAATAAATAAATAAATAATATTTCCAACTTTTTTATATCATTATGAAGGACGAAACATCTATTGGAATTTGGGAATATCCCAGGAGTATCTCATTTGATACGGATGTGATTACGTTGAAATGAAATGAATTAATGTCAAATCCGGGCTCTAATAAAGTGATTATTTGAATATTTACTATAATTATGTGTTGAGTCGTTAAAGAGAGCAAAATTATTGCTACTACAAAACTAAAAAGAGTATAATTGTCCTCACCATCAATAAGAACTTACAACCACAATATTTTTCTTAGTACCATTTTTTAAGAAAAAATGAAATTAGAGATTATTTTCTTTGAATAGGTTGAACGAACTACAAATTTAAACGATTAGCGGTTTTTATCCTTTTTTTATTATTATAATAGACTTTTTGTTGAATAATTTGTTCACTTGTTATTTAATCTTGTCTTTTTTTTATTTGATTTATGTTTGTTGTTATTTGGGCTAATATTTATTTTTGTTATTTAGGCCTTTAAAAAAAACAAAAGGATAAAAGATTATGTTTGGAGGGCAGAATTAATTTTGAAGTAATACTATGTTTACAATATTTTTAGAATAAATCTTATGTAAAAAGCTGTTATTGTCAGGTAAGAAAATAATATCAGTATTGGCCCCAAATTAGAATCAGTAACAGCTTACCACATTAGATTTGTTGTGAAATTATTGTGAAAATGTTGTGAATGTAGCATTACTCTTATTTTTGTTGAACTCAAATTTTTGTAATTCTTAAGTTGGGGTGTTCAACATTCTTATTAGTGTAATCACAATAAATTAGTTTAGCATATAATTTTTTTTTGGGGCAAGTATACATATACATTTTTTGCAAGTCAGGGTGGTCCTATGACTACCTTGGCTTGCATGTTGAACCACCACTAGTTGCTAACCCAACGTATATATTAAGTAGCTCAATAGAAATGGCAAAGAACATTCCCAAATGTTTATTACAAGTTTTCACACATGCGCAAGGCCTAGAAAACACAAACAGTTTATTTAGAGTGTCGTACCCGTATCGTACTTGTATCATACTAGCTAGTGTTGTACCGGCCATTTTATGCTATAATATTTTAAAAATTGCTCGTGTCACTATATTGTTCTTGTGTCCGTGCTCATACCCATGTTCGTGTCCGTGCTTCCTAGCACATGGCTGGGAATTTGAGAATCTGGAGGTGGCACATTAGCAGCTATATACCTCTACAAAAATTAAAAATAAAATAAAATAAAGGTTAAAACCATATTATAATATCTTTTAACAGTGAGTTGTCTCTATATCATGAACAAATTTAGCACCCAAGATATGTTAGAACTTCTTCCTTCTCCTACTGGCAAATTCTGAAGAATAAAACAACCAATACGAGGGTTCCAGTACTCTTTCAAATTACAAGATAGAGTAATAAGTAATTTTAATACATAACTGATGCTTACATCCATCTAACTTCAACTTTACAATGAAAAATGAAGAACATGTAGTCGAAGTCAATAACAAAGCGTATCATTCTTTCCTACACATATATGAATAAGATAGATGCTTAGAGAAACAGCCAAAAATAGTAACTTCAAATGGATACCAAGATATTCATCTTTTTATAGTAAGAGAGGTTGGCACAGTGCACATAAAAGCAACAATGCTAAAATAGATTGGCATTGCTTCACCCATTCTCCACAACTTTCCCACGGAAAGTTCCATCGCACGTTAACAACAATTGTTACCCAAAAATTAGCTTTTTTCTTAACATAAGTAACAATTTCATTTAAAAAAAAAGATGCAAAAAAGAAAAAAGAAAATGTTGGGAGACCGTAATTTGACTCCCAACAACCACTCTAAAAATAGACTCGTGTAGCATGATGTCGAATGCCATACTTCCTCATCACCAATTAGTTTTGAGGTGGAATGGCACAGCTCACAGTTTGACAAATGGTATCAGAGCCAAGGTCATAGGTTTGAGTCACAGGAGTGTTATTGTGAGGGAGGGATTGTTGGGAGGACCACAATTTGACTCCCTATGAAAGCTCAAAATTGTGTGAAAACACAAGAGCTGTTTAGACCCCCAAATTAAAATTATGGCTCGGTTGATTTTACTTTAACTTAAACTAAGTGCGGAATAGAGTAAATGCGAGCGGATAAACAATAAAACTACTTTAAGCCATATTAATTAAAACATAGCAGTAAAATGAAAGCTAAAAGAGTAAGGAAGAAGAATGCAAACACAAGATAACATGCCGATATGTTATCGAAGAGGAAACTAAAGAACTCGGCAAAAAACCTCTCCGCTACCCTCTAAGCGGTAAATCGATCCACTAGACAATAAGTTGAGATACATAAATAGCAAGAGACTCTCCAAGCCTAATCTACCCAATGCACCTAAGCCCTTCAAGCTCCTACTCTAACAAGGCTTCTCGGAACCGTGTCTTGTCTAGCTTTTCAGATCCCGCAATACGCCCGATTGCATCTGCCAAAGCTTGGCTTCTTCCAATGCTTCCCAGCAGCACCAAAACCTCACTTGACACTTTGTATGAGTGTGGTAAGTGTTTGGGCTATCAATCTCTCAAGAATTTAGAAATGGAGAGGTAGGAGTTGAGGAAAACCACAATGGATTGTGTAGAGAATTGTGGGTATAACAATCTCTAACTCTCAAGGATTGTGGCTAGGGTTTTCTCTCTGAAAATCACTCCTCAACATATGTCGGTAATGTGGGTATATATAGTGGGTGTAGAGACCTGGTGTGTTAGAAATAACAAATTGGCAAAACAGAATATTTCGCAGGTATCTTGTGGGAAGGCCTTACCCGCGAGACACTCACGAAAACCAGTTGTCACCATCTGTCATGGCTCTTCACATTCCAGTCATGTGCTGAGCACATGCTTCACTTCGCGGGAAGGCTTCTCGCAAGCTACCGGTGAAAACTTCTTGCTCTACACTTTGCCTTGAGTCTTCACACTCTCTCTCACACACAACCCTTATAATGAAATCCCACATAAAATACAGGGTACATAAGATTGAACAAAATTACAATCAAATTTGGCACGGAATTAAAGCCAACACAAACTAGTTGTGAATCACAACTTTACACCCTACAACCACTCTAAAAATAGGTCCACATGGTGTGATGTCGAATGTCATAAAAAATTTTGAGTGTGTCTTTCTCATCACCAATTGGTTTTAAGGTTTAATAGCACAGCTCACAGTCCGACAAAGAGAATATAGTGAATATTTCTAGAATTAAATATATAGAAGTACCCAAATCCAAATGTATTGATTAGTAAATAATAGGATTGGTGATGGATTTGATTGGAAACAGAACCAAGTTTACCTGATTAGAGATCATGAATTGAAATCGAAACAAAGGAGAAGGAAGCTTGAAAATGATGATGGAGTTGAGGAAAGAAAATTAAAGAGGAATAAAGAATGAAAGGGTGGGTTTGTATTGGCACTATCAGAATCATTTTTGTCCCTCCCTTTTCCTCTCTCACCAACTCCCTATGTTTACCTCTCTCTCTCTCTCTCTCTCTCTTTCTCTCTTTCTCTCGGCTATGCGGGTGTCTCTCCCTCCCTTTACTCTACATTATATTTAATTATGAAGTTTCTAAGGTATGCCATATATTTGACGACAAATTTAAATATTATTGATCAAATTTTGTTTGAAAAATTTAATATGTTATTTTATATATAGATTTGGGTATTTTCTTTTAGCAATTCACAAAATGATTCTTAACAAATTATTATGATAATTTTTTACTTTCAAATAAGTTTAAGCATAAAATGAGCATTAATAATATTCTTACGCATTTTGTTTTAATTTATCACGCGCCTAATATCTGTGATTTGATTATTCAAATTGAAACATCAAATTCGAAAGTGATATTTGTAAAAATATTCTATCTAAAACTTTATTAAGAAAAAAGTAAGAAAATGTTTCGGATTTTATCACTATCTATTAAGTTTCAAAACATATAAAAATAAAAACAAAAGGTTGGGAAGAAAAGTGTTAGATTCTAAAAGTTTAGAACAACTGGCAAAACATGAACACGAACTTGTCTAGATATAGATCTTAGAATCTATTGGATTTATTAGAAAATGCTTAAGGTGTTGCATGTCAAAATACAAGAAAAAGGAAGCTGTAGGTTCAAGAAATTCGAAACATGCCAGGTTCGACCGATTGAGAAGAGGGCTTGACCGAGCAAGACATGGATCTACAGAATTTTATTTCGGCCCAACATCTCATTAAGCCCATTAAGTGATTAGGATTTCAGATCTAATTCTCCTAGTATTTAAAGGAAACCCTAAGACACGTTTTGAAAAACTTTTGAGGTGCTCTTGTGAGATCTAAAAGGTACCGTGTCTTCTCCTTTCAAAGTCACTACCAGAAGAACCAGTAGATCTGAAATTGTTGCAACAAGATCATACATAGCTGATAATTTAAAGGTTTGAGTGGGATCTCAAAGTCACAAACTCCCAGTTTGTGTTTAGCAAATTCAAGATAGAAGAGTTCGTGGAGTCGGAGTTGCATGTGGTTGTGTTAGTATGTTTTACAAGAGGTAACTTTAGATTTAGGGTATAAATCTATTGTAAACTTCCATTCTATCAAAGTGGATTTGTTTACCTTGATAATAGCTAGGTTAAATCTTCTCCAAAATTTTTACCTTGAAATGGTTAGTTTAATTGGTTTTCCTGGGTCATCATATTGCTGTCTTATTTATTTTACCACATTAAATAATATGATTGCATGAGTTTAACCTAGATTTGAATGATTAACCTAAGCAACTACTTGGCTAATTAATTAGGTTAAACAAATCTGCTTTAAAGGGATTTAAATAATCCAACAAGTGGTATCAGAGCTGGTTCACTTTAATTGGATTAATGTCTTGAATAAGATCCTTGATCCCAACTGCTATGGATAATTTTAAGTTTCTTACTGCTTTTAGCTGTGATGATTTGAATAAAAAGGACAATAATGTCTCTGTTGATTTTATTGATGCTTGTGAAACTCTCCGTAAGAAATTATTTTAATCTATGAAAATTGCTAGGAAATTCAAGGAAGAGTTAAAATTGGCTAATCTTGAAAAAGAGTAATTGATTGTGAGATTAGATGAATCTAATAAAAAGAATGAATCTTTGAGAAATTAATTTTCCTTTCAAGATGAAAAGTTTGGAACAGATGTTAGCTGAGTATGAAGCTAAACTTGAAAATTTGTCTAATACCAAACTTCTTGTTGATAACAGATCTATTTCTGTTTCTGTTACTTTTAAGCCTAAAGATTACAAAGTTTATATTCTTCCTTTCAAGAGGAATCATAAAATGATAGGGAATATTTTCACCAGCTAGAAAATTTTTTCTAACACCCTAGAGTCTTTGGCCACAAAAAGCATCATGAGCTTACCAAAAAAATCTTCAGTCACCAAATGCATCGTCGGTCACAAAGGCAGTGTGGCACCATGTGCCACACTCCGCCCTGTTGGTCGTCATGTATCAATGAGTCGTCAGGTTCCTAACGATTGTTAGGTACCTTTCCTGACACCGCACGACACACTTTGCCCTGACAGTTGTCACGTATCAATGGGTTGTTAGGTACCTAATAGTCATCAGGTACGTTCCTTGACATCGCGTAACACACTCATCCTTGACAGTCATCAGGTGTCAATGAGTCATTAGGTTCCCAACGGTCATCAGGTACCTTCCCTGACACCATGCAACACGCTCAGCCCCAACGGTCATTATGTATCAATGAGTCGTTAGGTACCCAGAAGTCTTCAAGTACCTTCCCTAACACCGCATGACACACTTCGCCTTGACGATCATCACATATCAATGAGTCGTTAGGTTCCTAGCGGTCATCGAGTACCTTCCCTGACATTGCGCAACATGCTCCGCCCTAACTATAGTCACGTATCAATAAGTCCTCTGGTACCAATGGGTCGTTGGGGACCCAGCGATCATTAAGTACCTTTCCTAACACTGCGTGACATGCTCCGCCCTAACAGTCGACGCATATCAATAAGTTGCCAGGTACCTAAGGGTTGTCAAGGACCTAAGGTTCGTCAGGTACTTTCCCTGACACCATGCGACACATTCCACCCTGACAGTCGTCACGTATCAAGGGGTCGTTAGGTACCTAGGGATTGTTAGGTACCTTCCTTAATACCACACAACACATTCCGCCTTGATGGTTATCACGTATCAAGGGATCGTTAAGTACCTTACTCATCGCCCAGAACATGCAGACACTAACTCATCTAAATCGATGAGACACTTTTGACAGACGACCCACTATACTCGTCCAATCAACCAACCACCTTACACACTAATAAAGGTATTTTCGTCCAATAAAGTCCTTCGAGCACTTTGACCCATCAGGATGGAATACTCCGCCACTGACCTGTCAAGGTATATGCCTCTTCTGGTGGGACCCGCCAACTATGGACCTGTTGGGATGAACTCTTCATTTGACTTCCTTGAAGTCTCTGTAAATCAGTGCTCCACGTATGTGCCCGACGAATGGTTGCATATGTACCTGATGGATGGTTGCATATGTACCTAATGGTGGTCACGTCTTATCCTTTGTATTCATATCGACAGACAGATGATCACACCAACAGACAGATGGTCATACCAACGGACGGATGGTTATACCAATGGTTGAGTACCTAGATCCCACAAACCTTTACGTAATCTCCACTCATGCATCCTTATATGGAAAGAATTTGCCTGCCACACCCAAAGACCATACTCCATGCTCATGTCTTCTCTATATGGGAAGAAAATCCCAAGATCTTGTGGTCTTAACTCCAAATCTTATCTACAAGGAAAAACCCTACATTCAAGGTGTCTTGGTCAGCTCTACACCATTGTATAAGCACTAGGCCTCGTCTTCCTTAAGGTATGTGCAATTTCCTAGCTCTTACACTTTTAAGTTATTAGAGGTTCTTTTATCACTGACTTAACCTTCAAAGGGTCTTTGGTTGAAACTCCACTAGTGCTCTCTGTAAGTTCTTCATCTTCTTTGTTCTTCAAGTACCTCATTCGACGAGTGTGTGGACGATAAACTCATTGACGATTTTATGCATCATCAATAAAGAAAATGCTTATTTTGCTAGGTTAGACAAAGGTAAAAGTTATGACGTAGACGCTAAAGTTTCTAAACCTATGTCTAAACCTCTTGTTAGAGAGAAAAAGGAATCTGTTTTTATGCCTACTTGTCACCTTTGTGGTGTTGTTGGTCACATTAGACCAAATTGTTCTTTGTTAAAGCAAAAACCGAAATTTGAGACTAGATTTGCTATTAGGAATACTAATGTTCCTAAATTTGTTCTTGTCTGTCACTTTTGTGTTGTTTGTGGTCACATTCTTCCTAACTGTCATAAATTGAAAAATTGTTTCATATACTTTTGAAAAATTGTTTCATATATTTTTGAAAATTTTAAGCTTGTTGGTTGGTGAAAGGAAATTGCAAGATTTTGGTCTTTCTCAAAAGAATTGCATAATCCCTCAAGTACACTATGTTCCTCACGATTTTTCACCAACAAAGCCAAAGACATGTGCTATATGGGTAAGAAAAGATTTGCTAAGGTGAATGTTGTTTATTTATCCTTGATTTAATTCTTTCAATTATTTGTAGACATGTTTTCTTTTAGTTTTTGGTTGTTTTATTTTCTTAGGTAGTTTTGTTTATATATATATATATATATATATATATCCAAAAACATTGAAAATTTTCAAAAAGACAAAACAATATTTTATTTTGTGTCTTGTTTTATTTTTCTTGAGAATTACATGAATTATAATTTTTCTCTTTTGACTTAGAAAATGCTTGATATTGTGGAGAAACTTGAAACGTATGTGTTGCAGAATTGAGTGCATAAGCTACTTTGATTTTGTATGAGTATGAACTAGACTGTACATATAGTAGTTTATGTACCCTCTATAGCTTAGTTGAGCACTATCATGCATTGCTTTTGCCTTTTGTTTTTGGTCATAAAGTTTTTTGAAAAACACAAAAAAAATTTTTTTGTTTGTATTGCATATCGTTTAGTGTATAATTAAGGTTGGCCAATGAAACTTATATTTCATGTTTGTGTACCTTATTTAGCTTTGATAAGCTTTGTTTTTGCACTTTACTAGTTTGTGCTACTTTATGCTTTATTGTGTGATTTGTTTATAGTCTTTGAACAAATTATCTTGATTTTGATGTCACATTCTTTTGATCGTAAGGACTAGAAAATTCTAGGAGAAATGCATAAATAATCATCTCACCACTGTTACTCGCTAATCATGAACACTTGTGTGCAAATCATTAAAGCCGTGCTCGGTAAGGTGTAGTACTTGCATAGCAAGATAAAATGAGGTGTTAGTTTATAAAATTAAAAAAGAAAAAAAAAAAGAAAAAGGTGTAACAAGGGTATTTCTTTTCTATCTCATATATGCCCATGCATGATATCTTTAATTGTGCTTAAAAGAAAAATAACAAAAAAAAAAAAAAAAAAAAAAGAATCAAAAGAAAAAGAAAAGGCAAAAAAAATCAAAATGCTTTTACATGATTGCAAGCGTGCTTCTAGGAGATGTGGCAGTTATATGATATAACTCTTTAGGTGATAGTCATTTTCAAACCAATATAATTGATAATGTAGAAAATTTGTTTGATTACTATCTACATAGTACCTATTTTGTGCTTTGTACACATATTAGTTGCACACACTACACGCAAATCAATGCTAAATTCTGTACATATGACTGTGTGTTGACTAATTTGGCCATCTTTAATTGCATATGATCTGATGTGTAAATGCAATTCTTTATTTTGGTTGAAAATTTGAAGAAAAATGTGTTTTAAAAGTTTAAATTTGTGATTTTAATTTCTTGATTGGTTTTGATGTTTGCATTTAACAGGTAGCATTTTTTTAAAACTTTAATTTTCTGGATCATGTGCATATGCATTGAGTCTTAAAAACAGCTCTTAATGTTGTTTTTTTGCATAAAATTTCCAGGTTTTAAAGTTTTAAAATTTTCACTGTTCGACTAATTGAAAGTGTTCTCGACTGATTGAAAATGTTTATGTTCTGAAACAAAATTCTCTGCCTAATTCGATTGATGTCCGATCAATGTTCAACCGACTGAAATTTCCCAGGAATTTTCTTCAATTCTTCTCAATCAATCGAATTGCAAATTTGAATGATTCTTACTCTCCCTGACCAATCAGTTTTTTCATGCATCATTTGTGATTGGATTCACATTCATTGCACATATAGATTAGGACATACATTGCCTTGTTTTCTTTATCTATCTTGCATTTTTGCAATCATATCTCTCATAGTTTCACACACAACATGCATACACTTTGCTAAATTGGGTACTCAACTTGATCTAAAAATTGATTAATTAATTTTTGAGTTTAGTATATTTTATTATGTGCTATTTTTCTTGATGTGCAAACTGTTGAAAATATAAATTTTTTTTTTGAGATATGGTGGATAATAAATGTGCAAAGATTTTCTCAACTCGTGAGATTGATTTGAGTTTTCAAAATACCTTGACACATGAAAACACATTGCATACTGAATTTTTTATATCATTGAGATCTATATTGTATAGTCTTAACCGATTATGCCTGGAATGTTTACAGGCATTTGTTTGTGTGGTCAGATAGTGTCAAGTTTACATATATTGAAAGAGATAATATTTGTATCCATGTGTATCCTCAACTTATTTTTTTTAAGTTTGGTTTGTGTGTCTTTATTTTTCTCTACATCCTAAATTTTCCCTAAAGCTGGTTTTCTCAAAATTTGTTTTGTTTTTCCTATATTTTACAGGGAGAGAAAGTTGTTTTTTACAACCTATGCTATTCATAGGGGGAGTTGTTGCTCTTTATAGGGGGAGTTGCCTTTATTTTCTATAGAGCTGATATCTTGTGTGTTTTCCTAATTCTCTACTTTCTCTTGACCTTTGTGTGTATTTACTCTTGATTGGGTTGTCTTTGTTAATATGTGACAAAAAGGGGGAGAAATAGATGAAATTTGGAAAATGTTTTTAACTGTTTTATTTAGGGAGAGATGAAATATATTTTTTTTTTTGAAATGGGGAGAAAATAAAAAGTTTTTGATGTATCTAACTTAGGGGGAGAGTTAGTTTGGTTTTGATTTTATATTGTGTTTTATTTTATTTATCTATCTTTATTTCCACACATGCATTGATTTGCTCTTTTGAGTATTTCTGGAAAGATAGGTACATTCTGAGCAAGACCTTTTGCCTCTTCTTGCAAATTTTGGGTTAGAAGTCCTAGATTGAGATTTCTGATGTATTTAGGCATTTTATTGTAAAAGGGATGTTCTTGTATTTGAGCATTTCATATTGTACATAAGTTTTGTCACAGATTACCAAAGGGGGAGATTGTTAGGTTCTAAGAGTTTAGAAAGATTGGCAAACAGTGAGCACAAGCTTGTCTAGATATAAATCTTAGAGTCTATAGGATTTATTAGACAATGCTCAAGGTGTTGCAAGTCAGAATACAAGAAAAAGGAAGCTACAGGTTCAGGAAATTCGAAATATTATAGGTTCAATCAATTGAGAAGAAGGCTCAATCGATTGAGATACGGATTTGCAGAATTTTATTTCAGCCCAACAGCTTACTAAGCACATTAAGTAATTAGGGTTTTAGATCTAATTCTTCTATTATTTTGAGGAAACCTTAAGACGCCTTTTGAAGATACTTTTGAGGTGCTCTTGTGAAATCTAAAAGGTATTGTGTCTTCTCCTTTTAAAGTCACTACTAGAATTCCATCTGCACATTATTAGAATCGTAAAAATTGAAATTGTTGCAACAAGATCATAAATAGCTGATGATTTAAAGCTTTGAGTAGGATCTCAAAGTCATAAACGTACGAGTTTGTGTTCAGCAAATTCAAGATAGAAGAGTCCATGGAATCAGAGCTGCACATGGTCGTGTTAGTAAGTTTTACAGAGGTAGCCTTAGATTTAGGACCTAAATCTTGGCGTAAATGCACTTTTAATCCCTACATTTTTCACTTTTTCCATTTTGGTCCCTACATTTTATTTTTACCACTTTTAGTCCCTAAACCAATTAATGTCTGACATTTAGGTCTTTTCCGTCACCCAATTAACGGTAAAAACTGACGTGGCTGATGGTAGAATAAAAAAAAAAATATAATCACACATTAATTAATTAAATTAAAAACAAGCATTAAAAAAAATCATTAGTTTTTGGGAAGAACATGACTGTTCACATTCTTCAAGTTCTTCCTTAAACATGTTTGATTGCCCAGAAATTTAAAATATTGAAGATTTAAAATAACGCATCAATGCCCTTGAGTCCTTTCTCCACCATTTTAAAAGACCTACTTTGTATAAATTTATGATCTTTCCTTTTCTTTTTCCATTTCAATTCTAGATCCTTTCTTTCTCTTTCTCTTTCTCACGGTGCATGTTTGTGTTTGTATCTTTCTTTTTCTTCTTCCTTTGATCCAAATGTCGATCCCAAACTCTCTCTTAAATCTTAATCTCTGACTTTCTCTCTCTCTCTCTCTAAACCCAACTCTTTCTCCCTCTTTGTTGTTTGATCGATGATGGTGGTGTGGGTTTGACCAGCAATGGTAGAGTGGGTTTGATTGGGTTTTTTTTGGGTCTTTATGGGGCTGGGTTTTTCTAGCTTGATTGGCGATGGTTATGTGGGTTTGATCGGGTTGTTTTGGGTTTCCGTGGGGCTAGGTATTTCCGGGTTGATCGGCAATGGTGGTGTGGGTTTGATCAGGTTTTTCTGGGTTTCCAGGTCTGGGTTTGATCGGCAATGGTGGTGTGGGTTTGATCAGGTTTTTTTGGGTACCGACAATAGTGGTGTGGGTTTGATCAGTTTTTTTATGGGTTTCCATGGGGCTTGGTTTTTCCGGCGATGGTGGTCGTGTTTACTGCTTTGGGAAATGGGTTTGATCGGCAGGGTGGTGTTGTTGATGGTAGATTTGGGTCAAGGATGGTGAGTTTGGTTTCGTATTTACAAGTTGTGTGTCTTGGATTTATGAACCTTGTATGGATGAACGTGAAAGGGTATTTGGTTATAGGTTTATGGGTCTATTTCTTGGGTTTATGGGTTTGATTTACTAGAGGTTTCAATGTTGAATGTGTTAGAATTTTCTGTGTTGAGATTGATTATGAATGTTGGCCGGTTGGGTTTGTCTTGATTTGGTGAAGAACATGAAGTTCATGTTCTGAAGAAGAAGAAGAACATGAAGATTATTAACAATCATGTTCTTCCTAAAAACTAATGAGTTTTTTTTTTTTTTATAATTTATTTATTTATTTTAATATTTGATTTTAATTTAATTAATTAATGTGTGTCATTATATTATTTTTTTATTCAACTGTTAGCTACTTTAGCTTTTGCTGTTAGTTGGGTGACAGAAAGGACCTAAATGTTAGGTGTTAGTTGGTTTAGGGACTAAAGCGGTAAAAATAAAATGTAGAGACTAAAATGGAAAAAGTGCAAAATTTAGGGACTAAAAGTGCATTTACGCCTTAAATCTATTGTAAACTTCCATTCTAACATAGTAGATTTCTTTACCTTAAGTATAGTTAGGTTAAATCCTCATCAGGTTTTTTACCTTGAAACGATGTGGGTGCAGCAATTTTCTCCTTAAAGGAAAAGGGGAGTACGGCTCCACCGAGTGGACTGGAGTGGAGAAAAGATGAAGTCGCCACCTAGATTATATCTAAGAACCATAAAATAATGCCTTTACGTGGAATGACTGATCTTACTACCAGGGTATGGGTTCGGAAATTAGATATGGGGATGGGAAGGTGTTAGGCACCCAACCCTACTGGACATGAGGGTCGGCTTCCCATCATTATGTCTTACGTCTTAATCTCATTAAAGGCTCATTCAATATTGTTATCTATACTCACACACACACACTAGCATACGTCTAGCAATCAACATGGCATCAATTATCCCAAAACCCTAACATACATCTATCATGACAACTCATATTTAACCTAGCATACATCTATCATGCATATCATATCATCTCATCCAAGGCAGTAAACAAATAAAGATATCACATGGTCGTGACAACATCAACGCATTATTGGAGATCATCAAGAACACAAACATATTCCAAGTTCACATATCATATTCATCAAATCTAAACAAGATCATATCCCAACCAAATGCATGTACATATGAATACATGCCTTACCTTACTTACCTTACTGCATCACGGCACCTGTGCATCAATGCATGATCATATCATATGCATGTTCATAGTAGAATAAAGAAAACATTGGAAGAAAACCCAAATCTAATATGTTAAAGGCAAACAAATAATTGAATAGAGAAACAAAGACTTAAAAACATTAAAAAAAAGGGTCAAAATAGGCTTATTATATAAATGAAACAACAAAACAAAAGCAAAAAACTTGAATTAGGGTTTCTAGGCACGAGTATGTATGCGCATACATAGGCCTGCGTACGTAGCCCAATTGTACGCGTACACATACTTCAAGTTTGCGTACACATGCAAGAAGCCTACGTACACACACACCCAAAAATACAAAAAATAGAGCAGAACCTAAAATAATAAAACTAACACCCTAACATGCTTTAATATAATATTAAACAACCTAAACTAACAACAAAGATATTCTAAATAAACAAAACAAAATCAATTCCTAAACATGCATTGGATCTAACAACGAACAAGAACAACCTTAACACATTAAAACATGTTCCTCAAAATATCCAATCATTCAACTCTCTAATCTAATAAGCCAAGAATGTATTGACCCCTTGTGATGAATTAATTGATTAATTATCCAAATTTATTAATTAATCAAATTAACATACAAAATAAATTGACACTGTGATTTGTTTACGAATGAGGAAAACTTACACGGCAAAAACCCTATCGAGTGATTTTAAGGTCATCACTCCCGAGAATCCACTATTATCAAAACAAGCGGTTATAAGTAAAAAAATCCTAGTACCTTATACCAACCTACAATTGAACCCTCACCCCAATACCCAATTGGACTTGTTCTATGGTGACAATCTCTCCTTTTCAATGCACGGCTCCCAGTATGTGACTAACCAATTACGTGGATCCAAATATGCGACTTAATCACCAACTTGAGAAGAATGTTGGCTGCAAAGTTCTTCAGTTCATCATATGATGAAGATCAAGAAGCTCCTTGGGCACAAAATCTACAGTGTACAAACACAACAGCTTTTTCACAAGAAAGATGAACTAGGGCAAATTCTATCTCCGGTTACAATTTGCATGAACAAAACTTTGCTTCACACTTATGCAACTTGTGTAACCTTTGATGACCCTCAAAATAATCTTTATATATGTTTAGGGTTGTGATAAAAGAAGACCTAAACACATACTCATGGATTGGATGAAAAATAACTCTAAAAAACTGAATTTCATAAACCTTGACAGATAAGGTATCTATTGAGCTAGCTGTCGAGCTTCGGGCTTCACAGCTTTTTAAACCTCAATAGATGCTAGCTGTCGAGCTTTAAAATTCAGCACTTCTTTGCTTGTTTCTGGGACATACTTGCATGGTTTTAACACTAGAACTTAAAACCTTGCTCCTTGAAGCATTAAACACATCCTAGATCTATCCAATTACAAGTAAGGTGCGTTTTGTCAAATGATTAGCCAATTACATAAAATATTGACATACGTTTCTAACATCAAATCACATATGTCCTAACACAATCAAAACATGATGAGACACTACAAAACAAAATTAAATAGAGCAAAATATATTTTTAAGAGTATATAACATATAAATCAATTAAGAACAACAAGAACGCATGTTAAAAAAAACCTTAATTAAAGAAAAGACATGAAGAGAGACTCACCATGCTTATGGAACACAACTTGGTTGATATTTAACCAGCCCCTCAGTGCCTATAACACAAAGATTAAGTTGAGAGAATAAGAGAATTAAAAAATACAATAGTTTTTGATAATCATAACTCAAGAACAAGATTAGTTCTGAAAAAGTTTTGAAAAATCAAATTGGGAAAATAGATTCTGCTTTAGAACTAACTAAAGAGAGGTTTTTTATTTGTAAAAAACGTGTGAAGGGGCTGTGTGAGTTTTAGAAAAGAGAATTAGGGTTTTAGAGAAGATGGAGGCTAAAAAATAATTCTCTCTACCTAGGCTTTTGATTGGAGATATAAGATGAGTATTTATAAGTTAAAATTAGGGTTTTTAGGGCTTTTTAATTGTCTTTGGACGTTCCAAGGGTCTATGGGCCAGCCCACATCAAAGCATGACGTTTTGGGCCATTAAAATGAAGTTTTAAAACCCAGAAAATCGGACTACCTAGTCAGCTCAACTTCAAATGGTCATAACTAATTTAATATAAGTCCACATTAGAGAAAATTTGTGTTCAAATTGAAGCCTAGAATGTCTACTTTCCAATGAAATATACTTCACTCAACTATTCTTTGTGGATAAAAAGTTATCATTAAAATAGTGAGCAAATGTCATTTTTCAGTATTGATTTCAAAGCGATTTGAGCTCTTTTGAGTTGTGATTACTTCCAAACTAATGTAAACTCTTTAATTACCCTTGGTTGACATATATTAAGCTCATCATTGGGTCCGAGGACCAAAATTTATTAATGGGTACAAAATGCAGTGTTTACAAACAGTTGGTTTCATTGGTTTTCCTAAGTCATTATATTGCTGTTTTATTTATTTTTGCGTAATAAGTAATATGATTGTGTGAGTTTAACCTAGATCTGAATAATTACACTAAGTAACTACTTGGCTAATTAATTAAGTTAAACGAATATGATTTAAAGGGGTCTAAATAATCCAACAAAAAAAGAAAAAAAAAACAATTATGTTTAATCTAAGAGAAGAAAAATACAATATAAAAGAACATTAATTACCATCGTTCTTAAAATTGATAAAATTTGTTCTTTATGCAATTAATTATTCTACTTCATGAAATTTCACGTTTTAATTGCTCGTTAAATTTAATTTTCTACATTATATGTTAATTAGTTTTGTATGTTTTTAGATCCTTTAAGACAATATGTTTAACCTAATATTAAGCCAAGTTAATTAACAAGTTCGTTAATTAGATCTAGGTTAAACCAATGTGTAAAACAAATATAAAGCAGAAAATAAAGAACACACAGATCTAATGACCTAGGAAAACCAAACTGATAAAAAATCTAGGGAGGATTTAATTTAACTATCCTCAAGGTAAAAACAGATCTACTATAAAAGAATTGAATTTTTTACAATAAGACTTACACCACTAGCATCCTATTACTACCTCGAGTAGAAAACTTACTACCACAACCATGTGACAACTCCGAGTCCACGGATTACTTCTTTCTTTGATCAACAGCAACCATAAGTTCTCCTACTTGTGGCTTTGAGACTCCACTCAAAGGTTTCAGTTCTTCTTTGAATTCTTTATGCAGCAACTGAAGCAATCACCAAGTTCTTGACATGTATCTTGATCTTGATAACCCTAAGTGTGTATGAAGGTAAACACCTCTAGATCTCACAAGAGATTTAACACACAGCACATCAAAGACCTCTAAAACGTAGCTAGAGTTTTTCCTTTTATACTTAGAGTAAAACATAAAACCTTACACATTAAACCAAGCTTGGGCTTTGATAGGCCAAAAATGAATTGATTCCTTATGATGAATTAATTGATTAATTAGCCAAGTTTATTAATTAATCAAATTAACATGCAAAATGCGTGGTAGCATAAACAAATCACTGATAAACTAAAGTGCAACAGAAAATAAATTTGACACAGGTGATTTGTTTTCGAATGGGGAAAACCTACACAGTAAAAACCCCACTAGGTAATTTTAAGGTCACCACTCTCGAGAATTCACTATTATCACAACAAGCGGTTACAAGTAAAGGAATCCTAGTACTTTATACTAACCTACAGTTGAACCCTTACCCCAATACCCAATTGGACTTGTTCTGTAGTGAAAATCTCTCCTTTCAATGCACGGCTCCTAATACGTGACTAACTAATTGCGCGGATCCCAATACGCGACTTCAATCACCAACTAGAGAAGGTTGATGGCTGCAAAGTTCTTCAGTTTATCACAAGATGAAGATCAAGAAGCTCATTGATCACAAAACTCTACGGTGTACAAACATAGCAGCTTCTTCACAGGAAAGATGAACTAAGGAAAATTTTGTCTTTGGTTACAATTTGCTTGAACAAAACTTTGCTCAACACTTGTGCAACTTGTGTCACCTTTGACGGCCCTTAAAATAATCCTTATATATGTCTAGGGTTGTGAGAAAAGAAAGCCCAAACATATAATCACGGATTATATGAAAAACAGACTCGAAAATCAGAGTTTCATAGACCTCGACAAATACCTATCTATCAGCTACTATCGAGCCATGGGATTCAGACAGCTCTAAGTCTCGATAGATGCTAGCTGTCGAGATAGTTATTGAGCTTTAATGAATAGCACTTTAACATTTAAACTTGAAACCATGTTTCTTGAAGCATTAAACACATCCTAGATCTATCCAAATACAAGTAAAGTGCATTTTGTCAAAGGATTAGCCAATTACATAAAATAACAACATATGTTCCTAACATGTGAAACACATATGTCCTAACAATCTCCCCCTTTGGCAATCCGTGACAAAACCACAACAAACAAATGAGATATGAGAGAAGTCATAAATCACTCAACTCATATTCACTTGTTAAATACAATAAAATCTATTCTAACACAAACTCTTGAAAAACTTTGCGAGAAGGGAGTTTATGGCAAGTAGACTTTGACAACTTGTATTTCTGAAACACTTTAAACAAAACTCATCAAGGCATCTTAGTGTGAAACAAAAATAATGGATTGTATACAAGAAATAAGAAGCATGTGTATAAAGATAGAAATGAAACAACACATGGAGAGATAGGTGAAAGAACATACATCAATATATATAAAGAATATAAGTACAATGCATGTCAAAATGGTCACACACGAACAATGTATCTATAAAAGAGAGAAAGGAAAAAGATACATATAATTCTCACTACATCCCTCAATATCAACACTCCTCCTAACAAAAATCTCTTATACTAACTCTCCCCCTATCTATGACTACTCTCATAACCAAAACTACTTCCCCTTTTTTGTCATGAGAGACAAAGGGTAAGAGTGTTAAGTAGATATCTCGTCAGCACTTGGAGAGCTAGCATCTCCATCATCCTCATCATCAGAAGCAGTAACAACATCATCATCATCCTCATCCTTAGAAGCCTCTAGAGTAGGTGGAGGAGAAGCAACGAAGCCACCTATGACTGCCTAGCGTCGTGTAATACGACCCACATGGGTGTTCACCTAACACAACTCATCACTGAGAGTCTCGAGGCAAGCATCCATGCGCTGAAGCTATGCCATGACGCCTCGAGAGTCACACCGCTCGTAGAAGAAGAGAGAGTGGATGTGGATGGAGTTGAAGGAGTGAGAGGAGCTGTTGACCCGGATCGCCTCAACCGAAGCTGTGCCTTGCTCCGTTTAAAGATAGCGGCGTCTATAGCACCCATAATAGAGAAGTGGTTGGACAAGGGAAAAGGAACAAAAAAATGGTGTAAAATCTTCGTGATAGCCGAAGGGAAGATGAGCTTATCACGGGTCGTCGAATCCCTATACACATCTATGATAGAAAGAATGAAATGAGAGGGAAAATCTATACTAAGATGCTTTAAAAGTGAAAGGAAAAACCAAGCACGGGGCTCTGTAATAGAGTTATAATGAGATAAGGAATGTAAAACAAAATTTATGATTATGTTAAGAAAATGAGGGCCTTTAGCAAAGCACGAATAATAAGTGAACTAATGCTCACCCCAATCAGAAGGGTGCTGACAGAAAGAAGAAAAAAGCTCATCTTTAGACACTGTCTTAAGACGATCACAACCAAGGTAGTTAGAATGCTTTAGCCTAGGGACACGGAGCACATCGGATACAATATCCGGTGTGACAACAATGCGTGTACCTCGAACGCGAGTAATAAATAGAGGTACTGAAAAATTAGATCTATGCATGTTGGAGTAGAACTCTTGGATCAGCATGGATCGATAGGTGACCGAGACGACACACAGTGACTCCTATTCTCTACTGTGGATGACAGTGGAAAGGTCAGTGTCGAAGAAGTCCGACAAGATGACTTGGCTTTCAGAATGAATGCCTCGTCGATAAAAGTTCTCAAAGAAGAGAGAGAGGGAGAAAGAAACAATAAGAAAAGTCCCAAGCAGCAAAAATATATCAAAATATAATGAATAGAAAGAACGTATGCATGGGAATGCATGAACACGTGACATGCAAAGGTAATTGCATCATAGGCTCAGCCCAATCTAATCCTACCAGTACACAATCAGTTGCACATGTATAACACACATCAAAATGCATGAAAATATAGTTATAATGCACATAAGATGCAATGCATGAAGTTCTTAAGATCAAATCTTCAAAACCCATTCCAAAAAGTTTACAAAAACCTCATCAATTTGAAAAATCCCAAACATTTTCCAAAAACCCCAATTTTTAGGCCAAAAGATATGAAAATGCATGAAAATGAAGGATTAAGACACTTACCAAGAGAAGAAAGCTTGATTAAGGCCCAAAAATCCTTGAGAAAGAGGTTCGGAGTGAGTGAGAAACGTTTTAGGGGGTGAGAAGTCAAGAGATATCGAGAGAGATCGAGCGAAATGAGAGCTGAATCGCGAGGACCCTATTTATACAAACTCATTAATTCTCGATAGATCGAGAGGTGTTGAGCTTTAAAGGGTTCGATAGATGCAGCAATCGAGTAGGTATCCAAGGCAAAAAGAAGCTTGATGGATCGATGATTTGTCGAGGAGCTATCGAAGGGACAGAAACTTTCTCGATCGATCAACCTAACTATCAAAAGGTGTTGAGATTGCGATAAAAAGCAATTTAAGAGCTCAATAGATAAGCTAGGTATCGAAAGGTGTCGAGGAGCTGTCAAGATTGCTTAAAAATAGGTTTTCAAGGAAGAGAAAAACACAGATATGAATGCAATCAAATATGCAACTCAACCAAGGATCCAAACAACATTTTGAACTCTCAAAATCATCTCTTAACAAGAAAACTGATAAGCACACACACACACACACACACACACAACAAGTCTAACCAATTTTATATTTCAAAAACAAGTCAAGACAGTTTAGTGAACCTACATTAACACATGTAAAACTTGTGATGGCCAAATCACATTGTACTTGCACATGTATCAAAAGTAGCAAAGAATATTACATGTTGTGTGTGAAAAACATCGCAAAATTGCATAAGTGTCTACATGTTATGACGATTTAAGATATGAGAAAATCATTTTAACTCACACAACACCTATAACTCCCATATCTCCTAAAAGACACACTTGCAATCATATATAAAGCATTTTGATCTTTTTGCTTTTTCTTTTCTTTGCATATTTTTCTTTTAAGCAAATCACGCATGGGCATATAAGAGATAAAAAAGAAATATCCAATGATGTTAAGCATTCGACATTGCACTTTTGTTATGCCGAAGCATACAAATGTCATTTTATGATTGGCGGGCAATAGTGGTGAGATGGTTATTTATGCCTTTCTCTTAGGATATTCTAGTCCTTCCCATCAAAAAGAGTGATACAAGTGTTAAGTACAAGAGATCACTTAACCTTACTCATCATAAACATGAGTTATAAAGCTTACTTGCGTAGTTGTGCATAGAGATGCTCATCTAAGTTACAAAAGATACAAAGTTTAGAAAACTCTGTTTCAATGGCCATCTAAGGTACACAAGTACCAATATACACAAAACATACACTATTTTTGTATTTTTCTGATTTTTCAATTTTATTTTTTTTTTAATTTTTATATGAAAAATAAAATAAGCAAAACTAAAAGCAAACAAAAACATGTTAAACAAAGCAAAGCATAAAACTAGACTGACTCAAAACTTGAAAGCAAAACACACAAGTAATGCAAACACAAAAATAAAAAGAGAGAAAGAAAAGTGATAGAATCACTTGGAGCCCTTTTCCTTCCACACCTTGGAAGAACCTTTCCTTTGAGTGAACCCTTGAACCGGCAGTGAGGGGGAAGAATTGAAATTGTTCAAGTTTGAAAGGAACATGAGGGTTTTGAGAAGATCTCCAAGGGGAGCAAAAGAGGATGGAAACTGATTCTAGTTTCCCTATGCGATCATATCGTTGCTCTGTTGAGTGGCTAACCATTTATAGCAAGTAGGTCGAGTATAACCGGCTACTCCACAGTGATGACAGAGATTCTGCTTCTTCTGTTTAGGCTTTTGAGAGTTAGCCTTCTTAGCCCTAGGGTTTTTAACTTCTTTTTTATCCAGTTTAGGTGGTACTCCTAAGATAGATTTACCCTTGTCTATGTTTTCACTAGCTAATTCATTTTTAACAACATTGTTCTTAGTTTCAATGTTATTAGCAGAAGGAATAAAAACAATAGTACTAGTAGAAGCAATACTAGGAGAAGAGAAATCATACCCTAAATCGGTTCGATCGGAAGCGGATTTCTAAAGATTGAGCATCTCATCGAGCTTAGAGCTTGAAGTTCTTTCCAGCTGAGCTTTGACTTGGAACAATTCTGCCTTAAGCTTCTTGGTCTTCTCAGCTAAGAAGTTATTCTCAAACCTCAGTGCTCCAATAGTCTGATTTGCTTTATCAAACTTTGTAAAGATTTCTTCTCGCTCAAGCTCCACATCACTAAGCTTCTTGGTGGCCAACCTATACATCTTCTCATGCTTTTCTGAGACCTTGTATAACTTTGCATAGGCTGTGTGGATGTCATCTTGTTCATCCATCTTCTCAAACTTAGACTCCACCAATTCCTCTTCTTCATCCACATCTTCAACAATCCCTTTAGTAAGATTGATAGTGGCAATGAAGGTATTTAGGATTCCATCATCCTCATTGTCAGAATCATCCTCAGGCTCGGTGTAGCTCAATGTAGCAGCAAATTCCTTGCTCTTCCCCCTTCCCCATGGTCTTGAGATAGGTAGGGCACTCTTGTTTCATGTGGCTGAAGCCTTAACACCCAAAGCACTTTGGTCCTAAGGGGATAGTGTACTGACTGCCATTCCTAACATCCTTCTTCCCCTTGTCTTGGCTTTTGAACTGAGAGGAACTAGATTGCCTACGGTCCTTGTCGAAGCCCTTCCCATTTGCATTCTTCATGAACTTCCTGAATTGCCTAGTGATGTAGGACTTCATCTTAGAATCTTCATTGTCTGAAGACTCATCCACGTCACTGCTCTTGGCCTTCAGTGCCATGCTCTTGCTCTTGCTTGATTTCTCGATTCATGTTAAACCCAACTCATAGGTTTGCAGATTTCCAACCAGCTTAGTCAAAGGAATTTTGTCGATGTCCTTTGATTCCTCAATGGTAGTGATTTTAGCATGGAATCTCTCGGGTAGAGACCTGAGCACTTTTTTCACAATCTTAGGTTCAAGAATGGTTTCCCCAAGATTAAAAGTTGAGTTCACTATGTCCTCGAGCTTGGCATAGAACTCATCAAACAACTCATCCTCCTCCATCTTGATCTCTTCAAAGCTTGTAGTAAGCCTCTGAAGCTTTAAATCCTTGATAGCCTTAGTTCTTTCATAGGTTGTCTAGAGGATGGTCCATACTTCCTTTGCAGTTTCAGCAAAGAATATCTTCTTGAATTCCTCATTAGTGACTGCACTGAACAAAGCATTCAATCCCCTGCTGTTAAAGTTTGCCGCCTTGATCTTAATATCATCCCAGTCGGCCGGCGCTTTTGTAGGCTTGGTCCAGCCTATCTCCACAACTTGCCACACTTTCTTATCTAAAGACTACAAGAAAGCTCTCATGTGTACTTTCCAGTATGCATAGTTAATGCCATCAAATAAAGGAGGTATGATAAGAGACTGTCCTCTATTTATGACAAACAGGAGCCAATGGATCACACAGTAAAGATTAACCCTAATCAGAGTGTGTCTGCTCTGATATCACTTGATAGGCTAAAAACGAATTGACCCCTTTTGATTAATTAATTGATTAATTAACCAAGTTTATTAATTAATCAAATTAACATGCAAAATGCGTGGTAGCACAAACAAATCACCAATAAACTAAAGTGCAACGAAAAATAAATTTGATACAGGTGATTTGTTTTCGAATTGGAAAAACCTACACGGCAAAAACCCCACTAGATTATTTTAAGGTCACCACTCCTGAGAATTCACTATTATCACAACTAGTGGTTACAAGTAAAGAAATCCCAGTATCTTATACCAACCTACAGTTGAACCCTTACCCTAATACCCAATTGGACTTGTTTTGTACTAACAATCTCTCCTTTCAATGCACAGTTTCCAGTACATGACTAACTAATTACGTGGATCCCAGTACGCAACTTCAATCACCAACTAGAGAAGGTTGTTGGCTGCAAAGTTTTTTAGTTCATCACACGATGAAGATCAAGAAGCTTCTTGGTCACAAAAGCCTACGATGTACAAACATAGCAGCTTCTTCACAAGAAAGATGAACTAGGGCAAATTCTATCTCCGATCACAATTTGCTTGAACAAAACTTCGCTCAGCACTTATGCAACTTATGTCACCTTTGACAGCCCTTAAAATAATCCTTATATATGTCTAGGGTTGTGAGAAAAGAAAGCCCAAGCATATAATCACGGATTGGATGAAAAACAGACTCGAAAATTTGAGTTTTATTAACCTCGACAGATACCTATCTGTCGAGCTACTGTCGGGCCACGGGATTCAGACAGCTCTAAGTCTCGATAGATGCTAGCTGTCGAGATAGCTATCAAGTTTTAATGAACATCACTTTTCACACTTGATTCTTGGATAGACTTGCATGACTTTAACACTTGAACTTGAAACCTTGTTTCTTGAAGCATTAAACACATCCTAAATCTACCTAAATACAAGTAAAATGCGTTTTGTCAAAAGATTAGTCAATTACATAAAACAGCGACATGTGTTTCTAACACGTGAAACACATATGTCCTAACAAGCTTAGTTGGAAAATTCTGCAGAAAATTAATCCGCATGAGGTTCGATCGATCGAGCCTTGCAAATTTAACTAATAAATCCTGCAATCACTTGATTCCAACTTTTACAAATAAACACACTTTGAGCAAACCTAAACCTGGACTCTATGTTTTGATCATGGTTTGCCAACACAATACAAATTGAAGTTCTAATACATTTAGTTCCTAAAGTCTTAGAACCTAACAAGTTTAGTTCCTTTTTAATTCTATGTATGAATTCTTGTTGAATTTAACACATATACCTTTCTATTGAGGTGTGAATTTTATGAATTTTGATACGTCCAAATCCGAATTGTGTATATTTGGTATTATTTTTTCCTTTAAGCTTTTTGCTTTATAAATTCACTTAAAAATAAATAAAATAAGTGAACTTATTTTAATTTATCTCACATTTCAACAAATAATTGCAAAATACGAGACATCAAACTTACTCCAAATATTGTCCTTTTTTTCCTTCTTTTTTTGAAGTTATTTATAAAAAAATAAAATAAAAATAAGTCTAAAAATACAAAGTTTTTCACAATATTTGTTCAAAAGGATTTGACTTCCAATACTTTTTTAACTGGACATATCCTTTTGTTTTAAATATACAATGACAAGTGATAATGAATTTTAATCTTCATCTTTTATTTAGTTAGTGGATAAAGTGGCAATTTTTCAATAAAATAGAAAGAAATTCCAATTAAAAAAGTACTAGAGGTAAGTCAAATCCTTTTATACCCATTAAAATAGTATATTTAGATTAATGTCAATAAAAATATTTTTTTTATAACAATAGTTATATATATATATATATATATATATATATATATATATAAAATTAAATACAATAACTATAAGCCCACACAAAAATTACCAACAATTTTAGGGGGAAGAAAAACGATAGTTATATTACTTGTTGGGTATACAAGTGTGAGTAAAGCTCCAAGATGTTGTCTCCCCAACATTGCTGATGTAACCAAACTGATGTAATCAGTTACAGAAAGTTTTTCCACCTGGAAAATCATTGCAGTACACCATTTTCTTTTTCCTTTTTGACCGATCCCTCTTCCTTTTTCTCCTTCCCTTTCCTCGTGTCTTCCTCCCTAGTCCTTAATTTGCATCTCTTTTTTATTTTTAAATTATCTACTTTCCTCCTTTGTGTCCCCCTGAATTCATCTTTTTCTCGTCTCTTTTTTCTTTCTTACTGACCTTTGCCCTGTCCTGTCTCCCTCTTCTTTAGTTCTTATCTATTCCTGTTTTACCTAACAAAGTTGCTTGGAAGGTTGCATAGAAAAGAGAGCTTGCTTGGAACTCTCTCTCTTGATAGGCTATACATACAGAATGAAGAGGAAAAAGACTCTTTTCTATTCTGTTTATCTTCTACATGCAACCATAACTTCCTTTGTGGTTACAACATAATAACATTAATAAACTCTAGCTTTGATTCACTCAATAAAATTTCCACATTTACTACAAGAATGTTTAATCCTATACAAACTCATATTAATGGTCTATTTATCACTTTTTCCTTGGTTGTAAAGTTGGCTTGTGTTGATATGGGTATTGAATTTTACATGTGGTTAAGCTTGTTACTCTGCTTCCACCTTATGTTTACAATATAGATGCTATAATACAAGATACACAAAGGGATGAGTTGTTGACAGCAGGGGTTGAAAGATTGAAGGTATAAATACTTATTTCTAGGATGATAATTACTGTTTGCTTGGAAATTCTCTTATAAATATGCTTTTGTCCTACTCTAGAGGACATTAAAAAGTGTTGTCTTACTAGGCACACTCAAGAGAAACAGAAAGATTTTTATATTTGTTAGGGTTGCTTCATTAAGAAGAGGCAATATATTCTGTCAAGTTGAATTTTGAATTCAAAATGCCGTGAGGAGTATGTGAAACCTTTGAAAGTAAAATACACATCCTTACACTTGCTTCAGGTATAATAATCTAGAACTGAGCTTTAAGCATTACTCTTTGCTTATTGCTTTTATGAAGTAAGAATTGCTAGGACTTGATTTTAATTCATTAATTTGTAAACAGATTCAGCAACATGAAATGCTTGTTTTTATGATCAATGCATCTTTATTCATAACAGATCAGTTTTAGTACTGCTACATATATGAATATATGATGTAAGACAGATCTTACATGCAGAAGTTGGGAGGTATCTACAATTGCTATAGGTCGGCTAATTCTTCAGTTTTAGGTTTGAGGAGCATGAGATAGAGTGAATATTTATTATAATATGGGTCTGTCGGTTTACAGGCAGAACTTCCTAGAAAATATCCCTCATTGCAATGTAGTCCATGTGAATCTAAGAGGAGGAACTTTCAGGGTGTGCATCTGACTATTGAACATAATAAATTGGACTAAGTGTTGGTGTGGGTGTGTGTTCCAAACACTTTTATTATTTATTTATTTTCTAGCCAATGGAAATTTATGATAAAATAGCCGCTAGGCAATTATGATAAAAATAGCCGTTAGGCAACAATGGATAATATAGCCATTGGGTTTTTATGAGTTATTAGTAACCAATAACTATAGACCATTATTGTCATGAATAGCCTATATAATACCCATCATCACACCCTTTCTTATAAGTCATATTTTACCTCTATATTTTATATATACACAATTCTATTATATTTCTCAACCACATATTTTTCTACAATATATATTTATTCTAAGAAAAGGCAACAGAGGGTTGTTCTTGAACCTTCGTCAGTGGAAGTGCGTCCATCATGAAAGTTGATGCTATAGTCTAATCCTAGGGAGTTGTTTGGCCAAGAAAACCAATCACACTAAGTTTTACTCTAAGTGGCACAAATTAACCTTTAAGGATAACGCTTTCACAGTGTGATTCTATAGCATTGTGAGATCGTTCTAAACTCTTTTTTATTTTATGTTCTTACTAATTATTTGGGATATTATTTTTGTATCAAAACTTGTTTATTTACTAAAATATTTCCAACAATCTTAAAGGTTGATATTCATGCTTCAAAATGGATAAACAAATTATTGATTATAAAATTTTATATTGTGGTATGATATTATGTTTGTAAAGAAAATCTTAGTAGTTATATTTGTAGATATAATTACTTATATCTTTTGTGGAGTTTCTTTTGCTATATGTTTAATCTAAAAAATTTGGTGGACTAAGAATTTGAAAAGAAAAAATAATGATGTCCATCCAAACATGATTTTGATTCATTGAAAAAGTGAATAATATTATGCAACACTGTCTTGAAATGTGGATACTAACTCATTGCATTTGCAATTTGTGTGATAAATTATGTGATACTATATGTTTATTATATTTTGTGAAATTGTTTTATATCTACTGAAATCTGAAGAACATAAGATTGAAGAAAAATGTATGTGTTGTGAGAAATGTTTTTTGGAATTCATAAAATAAAAAATAAAAAAATTGTTAACGATAATTTTTATGAGAAATGAGATAAAAATTTAATTTTTGGTACAATTCTGAAAGAGAAAAAAAAATGGTGTAGACTTATGGTGAAGGCATTCCTATTGTTAAGTGGGAAAAATGATGCCATATGAACTTGGCACTCCTTTTGTATGATGAAGATTCAATGATACAATAATTTAATTTAATATTATCTTCCTTACCAAAGTTTTCAAGTAATTATTTATAGTTGTTTGAAAAAGAAATTGTGAATGATTAAATATTTGTATTATGCAATTGTGGTATAATAATTTCAAGTTTTACAAAAATATTGAGTGTCTTATTCTTGTGAAATTATGGATGTTCTTAAGAGTGGTTTCTAGTAGCTAGAGGCTATTGGCTCTATGTACAAATGTTATTATTATTACTTCTCTTGATACAAATATATGTAATGAGAAATTATGGAAAAAAATTTAAATTTTCTTTATATAAATAAAAAAAATTAAAAAATGATCCAACTAGTTTTTTGGGCTAGTGGATAAGATTTAGTGGGAATAAATATTCCTTTTATCCATCAAGTGCAAGAGTGATATTGAAAAAATATATTTGCATATTTTTATTGGCTATATGTGTTGTTTGAGATAGTCGATAGGTTTTTGTGAATTTGAAATAAAAAGACCTTGCAAATCTATAACAAGAGGAACCAAACTCCTTAGTTTGGTACATAGTAATTTGGATGATTTAAAACACACAATGACTAGAGGTGGAAAAATATTTTTTGTAATATTTGTTGATGACCATTCTATATTTACTTAGCTTTGTTTATTAAGAACCAAATATGAAGTTTTGGAAATTTTTATAAAATATAAAAAATGAAGTTGAGAATGATGTAAGCCTAACTTGGTATACCTCAAATTGTGTGGGTGGTTGGCTAAGATGTTATCCAAATCTAAAAGGAGAATATTTCAAAGTGTGGGGGTACTTGCCTAAGGCCATGCTACATGAACCTAAAAGGAGAAAACTTGATTCTTAAATATATGATTATATGTTTATTGGTTATGTTTGCTAGTTCATGATATACAATTCACTACAAAAAATCTGTACTATTGCAGCGGGTTTTTTGTGGTGGGTGCAAAAACCGCCACTAGATGTCACATATTGCAGCGTTTTTTGGGACCGCCGCTGTACATAGGGTCTATTGCGGCGTTTTTTGGGACCACCGCAGTAGTTATAGTTTGTTGCAGCTTCCTATAGCAGCGAGACATAAAACCACCGCAATATATCTGTTTTAGCGGCGTTAACTTAGATATAGTGGTGCTTGAAAATCCCACCACAATAAATATATCATTTTGCGCAGATACTATAGTAGCGTATACAAAACCGCCACAATATGTAAGTTATAGCGGCATCGAGATGACCGCCGCAATAGGTTCTCCTTTTTGCAACGTTTTTTCTTAGTTATAGTGGTGGGTTGGACTGCAACTATAGTCCTTTAAATTTCCCAGCCCCAAAATTTCCCTCTACTTTTTTCATCTTCCCACTTATTAGGTTTTCACTTTTCCCACTTATTCACTTTCACTCTCTCTAAACTCTCTCTCTCTCTCTCCAAACGCTCACTTCATCTCCATCTCTGCCACCGTCACTTCATCTTTGCACTCACCTTCTCTCCCGCCAAATATTTCAATCCAAGTTAACCCACTCGTCGGTTTCACTCATTTCTAGTAAGTTTCATTCTTTGCATTTTAACTTTCCTTATCGATGCTTCATCAGATCGATCTTTTTTTTTTTTTTTTGGTTGATTGATCGCCAATTTCCTTCTTGGTGCAAGGAATGTTCTTCTGGAGCTCCATGTGTTAAACCCCTTATTTCCATTCCAAGTACCAAATCTCTTTTATTTTGTTCTTCTGTTTTTGTTTTTTTTTTTTTAATGTTTTGGTTTTTGTTTTTGGTTTTCATTTTGTACTCTAGTTCTTTGTGTTGCTGTGTTAAGAATTTCAAAATTGTTGTATGCTCACAAAAGAAGAAATTTGGACTGTTAGTTGTGTCAATTCTATGTTCACAAAAGCAAAAATTTTATTTTGGATACCCATTGGGGGAACCCTGTTCTGTGTGTTCACTTTGACCATGCTATCTCCCACTTGGAGCAAACGTTGGCAAGTATATTGATGTTTGGAATTGTGGAATCCTTTATGCTCTTACTATTAAGATTGCACTGTTAATTTGAGATTCTTGTTAAGATTGCAAGTATATTCATAAAACACATTTTGAATGTCAGTATATATTTATATATATTCCTGTATTTGGAAATTTTGTAATTCCATTCTTTTTTAAGATATTCCATTGAATCTTTTTTTAGTATTTTTATGATCAATTTGATCAACATAGCTCTACAAAATAGTGCAAGATAGGCTCTGTTAGAATTGGGTTGTGGAGAAGTATTTTCCTCTTAGTTGATGTTTCTCTTTTCATTGACTTTTGTACGGTAGTTTTGGTGGTGAGGTATTATCTCATAGGCACATAATCCTCTTCATTTGTCGTAACTTTTTGACGTAGTTCGCTATGAATAAATGGTAAATTTATACGAAAGTAACAATCAAACAATACAATTTGCGGTGTAAGGTAGTTGTAAAAAATAATAGGTGATTTTTTTTAAGGTGATTTTTGTAAGGTGATTTTTTTTTAGCCTCCTGTGAAATTACTTTTGACTACTGCATTAGGGGTAAGAAGTAAGAACTATGGATTACTTTTGGATTTTTATATGTCAAGTTGAAAATTTTAGATCAATGCATAATCTATATTGAAGTTGAAATGGATTACTTTTAATTGTAACATGGTTAACTCATACTCATACTTTGAATGTGAGACCTAGTTTTTTTAACACATGTTAATTAGATAATATATGGGCCCATTTGCATGGTCTTCACAAGTTGATTCCTCAAAATTTTGTTCAATGCATATTATATTTGGTATCTAATTTTTTGTCCTTGTTAAGGGATCGGTTGACATTGCAAACAATAAATAATTACCCTCTTAACTTAACAAGGCAGAATTTACCCCAAATTAAGCACACTTGTATTGAATCTATAACTTCAACCCCAAATTAATATGCATTGAACAAAATGGAATGTTGTAGGAAATGAAAAAAAAAAATGGAAAATTGGGTTTAGAACCAAAAATGAACTATTGACTGCGCTTGATGAAAAAGAGGGAGAGAATAGAGAATTGTGCATTCAAATTGTGCTATTCTTTGATAATAATTCTATGATTATGTATTGAAATATATATATTAAGGAGAGTTAAAGTAGGAACAAAATCTAGTATTCTATTTAAAAAGTTTTGTTCCTTCTTCGATTGGATCATCAAAACTACTTATTAATTAGTGTGGAGTTCATGATAGAGTTCTGTTGATAATGACTATATATGTGCAGAGTAGCAACATAGATACAACTAATTGCTGGCAAAGTAAGTGAAGTTGGTGAAATAATTATGGTTCTCTCCCTCTTTGTGTGGTTGTGGTGGATTGTTGAATTGGGGCGAGCCGGTGGCTTGCATGGAGTAATAAGGTGGTTTTAGCTGATTTTGGGAGTGTTGACTATTTTGTGTATTATTAGATGATTCTTGTTGAGTTGTTTTTATCTGATCAATTCATTTTAGGCTATTGCTGGTAATGATGTTATAGTTACCAAATGTATTGATAACTTCTCTATGCGTTTAAATTCATTGTTTTCTTTGAAACATAGCTAAAAGTGAATGATTAAAGATGATTTGTTTCTTAAATTAAAGTGAAATTGTGTAAATAAAATGTGTGTTAACTCTTGCTTTGTGCTTTCATGAAATCATATTATAGGTATTTCTTGTAAACCATTTATAGCAATGGATAGGAGTTGGATGAAAATTATAAATAGAAGGTCGCGAGAAAATTTAGATGGGGTCCAACAGTTCTGAATTTTGCATCTAACCATGCACACCCGGATGAAACGATTTCATATCTGTGTAGAAAATGTGTGTACAAATTCGTGGCCTATAGATGTCGTATAGGCTCACTTAGTGTCAAAAGGGATTTGTAGGGGTTATAACCCTTGCGTTTTTAATGGGGAATCCTCATCTGCATAGACTTCTTCTAAAATTCCTAATAGTCATGTCCAAGAAAACCCGATAGAGTATGTCGATCTTCGTGACATGTTGCATGACATGTTCCCCAGACAAAATATGGCATCTGGGCCAATGGAAGAAGTCTTTATTGTGCAACAACCCACAAAAGGTCTTACATAAGGTCCTAATGAAGATGCACTTCAGTTTATGAAATTGCTTGAAGATGCTAATCAACCTAGTTATGAAGGTTGTAAGCATTTTAGCAAATTTTCAGCCATTGTTTATTTGTACCACATGAAGTGTCATAATGGTTAGACCAACAAATCATTTACCATGTTGCTGCAATTTTTGCTTAATTTTCTTCCTTTAAATGCTAAGTTGCCAAAAGATTGTTATGAGGCTAAGAAGATTACTAAGGATTTGGGCTTGAGCTATGAGAAGATTCATTCTTGTCCTAAAGATTGTATTTTATATTGGAAGGAGAATGCCAACCTTGAAGCTTGTCCAAACTGTAACCGTTCAAGATGGGAAAGTAATGAGTCTAAAGTTCAACAAATAATGCTTCCTCCAAGAAAAGAAAGAAGAAAGTTGCAAAGATCCTACGGTGGTTCCCTCTAAAGCCAAGATTGCAACGACTATTTATGTCTCTTGAAACAGCCAATCATATGAAGTGGCATGCCAATGGTCGTGTGAATGACAGATTATTGAGGCATCCTGCTGATTCTGAAGCTTAGAAATCATTTGACTCTAAGTACATAGAGTTCTCATTCGAGCCTCGTAATGTGAGGCTTGGATTAGTAGTCGATAGATTCAACCCGTATGGAAATATAAGTTGTACTCATAGTACATGGCCTGTCATTTTGATCCCATACAATCTCCCTCCATGGATGTGCATAAAAAGGTCTTCTTTCATGCTATCATTATTAATTCCCGGGAACGATGTAGATGTGTACTGACAACTCCTAGTAGAAGAACTAAAGGAGTTATGGGATGTTGGAGTAAAAATGTTTGATGTGTCTTCCAAAAAAATCATTCTAAATGCATGCTGCATTATTGTAGACCATAAATGATTTTCTTGCATATGGTGATATCTCAAGTTGGAGTAGCAAAAATGCTCTTGCATGTCCCCCTTGCAACTATGATAGTCAATCTCATTGGTTAAGATATGGAAGGAAATTTAGTTACATTGGACATAAGCAATTCTTGGATAGTGATGATCATAAATTCCAAAAGTAAAAACAATCATTTGATGGACATGTTGATACAAGATCAACTCCTATTACGGTATTCTGAGGGGAAATCATGTTACAAACGGATGTTGTAGCCGATCATGTGTTTGGGAAAAAAAATAGTTAATTTGCCCAATAAAAGAAAAAAAAAGGGAGGAAACCTTAACTGTGTGGAAGAAGAAAAGTATATTTTTCACCTTGCTTTATTGGGAGGACCATGTGTTGCGTCACAATCTTGACGTTATGCATATTAAAAATAAGGGATAATTACACATAACCTACCTGTGGTTTAGGCGAAAATCACTTTGCCTACCTGTGGTTTGAAAAGTATCACTTAACCCACCTGTGGTATGTTTCCATCAATCTCCGTAACCCACCTCAAGCCCAACCGTTACAAAAACACCTCTTAACCCCAAAACACAACATAACGCGAATTAAAACACCCAAAACTTGGAAACTTTTAGAGAAAGAGACCTATAGTGAGATCAACATGTTCTTTATGGTTTGGAGTGTCTGGAGGGGGAGAAAGCACAAGTTTCGCAACATTGAAGCTAGGGAAGGTAGTTTCGGTAAAGAAAATCAAGGTATTTGTGTCTGTTCTCGATTTAGGGTTTCAGATTTTGTGTCTGTTCTCATCTCATTTGTGGGTTTAGTGCAGCTTACATCGCTAAAGGAGATCATGTACAAAAAATGATGTTGATGAGGATGAGGGTGACTCTGACTCTTCTCTCATTTCCTTTAACTTGTTCTTCTCTACCAAAATGGCTGCGTTTCCTTCACCAACACGACCATTTGAGCCCAAAGCCACCACTCTCATTGAAACTGGACCTTTTCTCTAAAGTCTGAACCTGAGAGATAGAGTAGCTATAAGACCCTAATATCCCAGTATTGTTTTGTGCCACCGAAAACCGCCACCCAAAGACCCACTGCCTCAAACATCCACCAATCAAACCAACACCCAAACAACCACCAAACCAACATCCAAAGCCACCCAAACACCCAGCAACTACCAACGAGCAAAGCCCCCCACCCACAGCCCACAACCCATGGCGAGCAAAGCCCACCATCGACGACCACAACAAGTGAAACGGAAACCCAGAAATGAAAAATATTCAAGCCACCGTTGCTGTCACCGTCTTCCTACCCCTGCCGCCATTGTCCCTTGCTTCTACTGTCGCTGTAGCCTTCAAGCATCTAAACCAAGAGAGACAGAGAAGAAGCTCATCGAGAAGAAGCTCGGTTGTGGCCAGGTTGAGGAGCTCATTGAGGAGGCTCATGAAGATTAGTTTGTGTTGCGTTTGGGTGGTGGGAAAATGGGGGAAATAAAAGAAGAGAAAAATGGGTATTTGGAGGGATGGGGGTTTTAGATTGTTTTGCAATGTGGGACTTTGAGAGCTGAAACTTAAGGTGGAGTGTAATTTGTTTTGTTGTTTTGGTGTGTGGTTTGGTTTATTTAATTGTTGAGAAAAGAAAAGAGTATGAAAATTAGTTTATGAATTGTTTGGGTTCAGAGAAAATAGGAGTGAGAGAGGCAATGGGGCTTAGGTTTTTTATTTTTTTTTGGGTAAGTTCTTCATGTTTAAAATTTGTATGAATGGAGAGAGAGACAAATACCACTTTTTGATCTTGTTTTTCTTGCATTTTTGCTCTATTTTTTGTTTGGGGAGGAGAGAGACATAAAATTTGAGCAACAATACCTATTTACCCCTGATTTTAACAGAGGTGGGTTACGGAAAATAAACGGAACATACCACAGGTGGGTTAAGTGATACTTTTCAAACCACGGATAGGCAAAGTGATTTTCGTCCAAACCACAGGTGAGTTATGTGTAATTATTCCTAAAAATAATGTAGTCAATAATATAATTGGCACATTGTTGAACTTGGATGGCAAGAACTTGAAGGCACGTCATGACTTAAAAGATATGGGTATAAGAAGTGAACTTCACTTGGAAAATGTTGAGAATGATCAGACACGCATGCCACATGCCTGCTACCGTATGAATGCTAGTGAAAAGGATGGTTTTCTACATGTACGGTATGTTGAGGGGAAATCATGTTACAAACGGATGTTGTAGCCGATCATGTGTTTGGGAAAAAAAATAGTTAATTTGTCAATAAAAGAAAAAAAAGGGGAGGAAACCTTAACTGTGTGGAAGAAGAGAAGTATATTTTTCACCTTACCTTATTGGGAGGACCATGTGTTGCGTCACAATCTTGACGTGATGCATATTAAAAATAATGTAGTCGATAATATAATTGGCACATTGTTGAACTTGGATGGCAAGAACTTGAAGGCACGTCATGACTTAAAAGATATTGGTATAAGAAGTGAACTTCACTTGGAAAATGTTGAGAATGATCAGACACGCATGCCACATGCCTGCTACCGTATGAATGCCAGTGAAAAGGATGGTTTTCTGCATGTTTTGAAGGATGTAAGAGTGTCAGATTGATATTCTTCAAACATCTCACGTTGCGTTAAATTCAAAGAATGCAAGATTAGTGGGATGAAGAGCCATGATAATCACATCTTAATCTAGCAACTTTTTCTGATAGCAATACAAGGATCATTGCCCCCTGAAGTGAGTATGCCTTTAATTGACTTATCTTGTTTCTTTAGGGAGATATGTTCCAAAGGACTAAATGTGGAGGAACTTGGGGCTCTTGAGAAGAGAATTGCAATGAGATTATGTGAGTTGGAAAGGATATTCCCTCCTTCTTTCTTTAAAGTAATGGTACATCTAGTCATGAATTTGGCTAGCGAAGCCAAAGTTGCTAGCCCAGTTCTTTATCGTTGGATGTATCCTATAGAATGGTAACACATATAGTAACTTGGTCTATTTGGTTTTGTTTTTCACACCAATTTCCCGTTGTTGATCTTGGGTTTTCCGATAGGTACTTGTTAAGACTTAAGTCTTACATGCATAATAAAACTTACCAAGAAGGCTCCATTGCAGAAGGGTATATAGCAAAGGAATGCTTAGCATTCTACTCATGCTATTTTAAATCTATTGAAACTACATTCAATCAGCCTGTAAGGAATGTCGAGGAATCCATGGGTGCGGTGGTGAGCATTACACTAGATTCAAATTCATGGATCCAAGCACATCATTATATGCTATTTAATTGTGACGAAATCACCCCATTTCGCGAGTAAGTACTATGTCATTGCGTATCCTTTCATGGCATTCAAGTACAATATTCTAACTTAACACTAACACGTTGGTCTACATAGTGTACACATAGCAGAGATCAAGGCTGATTTCCCTTTTCATGTAATCGATGATGTTATTCAAAAGCAGCACATGGAGAAATTCTGCAACTGGTTTAGGAACTATGTAAGTAAAGCATATATATAAAACTTTATTGCTTATAATAAGTAATGTCAGTGTCTATATATAAAACTTGGTTGTAACACTTTAGATAACATACTTATAATAAACATCATTGTCTATATTAGGTGATGTCAATGGATGCATCTGAGAAAAAGAAACTCTCTGATTAAGTCATATGGCTTGCTCGATATCCAGATAATGAAGCAAAATAGTTCAAGCATTATGTTATAAATGGTTTGAAATTTCACACTAAAGACTTTGAGGCAAGTAGGAAAACTCAAAATAGTGGAGTTTGTGTTATTACTGAAGGTGGTGCTAATTATTATGGTGTACTAATCGATATTATTGAGTTGAACTACTCTGACAAGTATCGATATGTACTATTCAAATGTCAATGGGTTGACGTTATTAGTAGGAGAGGATGCAAAAAAGATGGGTTTGGATTTCTTGTTGTCAATTTTCCATGATTGATACACACAGATGATCGATTGATTGATGAGCCTTATGTATTAGCAACTCAAGCTTCATAAGTGTTTTACGTGGAAGATGTGAGACATTAAGATTGGGCGGTAGTGGTCAAAACAAAACCTTGGGAGGTGTTTGAAGTTGGTATTAATGCTTCACATGATGATGATGATGGTGATGAAATGGGTACCTATCTTGAGAATGTCCCTTATAATATAACTACTGATGATGCATGTGATAATGCAAATGACAACCATGCTTGGGCATGAGTTAATGAAGAAAGAACCATTTACGATACACCGTTGATCAGTGAGGATAAATTGCTTGAACAAGACTTTATTGATGATGAAGAGCTTAGCGATGATGTTTATGAATCTAATGATGATGAGTCCAATGATGATGATTGCAATGATGATGAGTCTAGTGATGATGAGTCTTAGAGTTTCAAAACCTCTCTTTGGTTAGTTTCTTCTCTTTAAATTTATATGTCAATGTTTGTGTGTTTTTTCTTAAAGAATTCATTATGTTCTAATACAATTATCTGAGATTTGGCTGTGTTAAGATTGGACTAATTGTTTGAAATTAGTTTTGTCCATGTGATTTGAAATTAAGCGTACTACTTCAATATTCAATGTTGCATTTCATTGAATGCAAGTGCTGGATGTACTAAAACAAAGTGCATTTAAATTGATTTGTTATAGGAAAGCAATGGTCTTTGTTATAGAAAATTAGTTTTATTTTTGGACTGGTTTATAATTATTAAAGAAAAAAATGGCAAGGGAAAATTTTTTATTTATAATGAATTTTGTTTTTGAAAGGCAAAAAATTGTACAAGACCAGAAGCAACTGTTTTTTCTAAGCACTTGAAAGAATTCATTCCAATAAATAATCTCTTTCTACGAGTCTCCTCTAAGGTATTCAATCTATCTCTTCCTTTGTATTTTCTTAGTTTGAGTCTTTGGTTGTGTTATTATAAAATTATGAGTTCTGTGTGTTCAAGTTGTTCATTTACAATATTCTATTTTTCATGATTAGGCTAGACTAGTAATGGATTTTTAAGAAAATGCTCTTGATTCAGCTGGTGACAATGATTAAAGGGAAAATTGTGAGAGTGTTATTATGGGTGAATACTATTATATTTAAATTTCAAGTTGTTCTTTTGTTAGGATCATTATGGAAAGCATGCCGGTACATATGTGTAGCTAAGATAGTTGCTAAGATGAGTTGCTGCCTATTATTGAGTTAGGTTTTGTGAGCTATTGTGCTTGTGATGCTTGAGCTGATGCGTTGAGAGGCATTAGCTTATTACTACCATTACTTGAATGTAATTGACGAAGTGGCTAGTATCAGCACAATAATGAAACAACATCCTCTCATATGGTCAGCCGTGGTAAGTTTTTTCTAAGCTTTTCATTACTAAGATTTTATTTGGACTATGTAGTTTTGCTAAAGGGTGTAATTTTGACTTGCTTTCTGGTTGATGGTTACATTTGTGGTATTGTCTTAGTGGAGCTAAAATTATTACAGGTTATTTGTAATAGATATGTGGGTTTAGAACCTAAGAGGGAAAAAAAATTAAAAAAAATCACCTATAGTGGAGGGCAAAAACTGCCACTAAAGGACTAACATTTTAATATAATTGAAGACCTATAGCAATGTTTATCGCCCACCACTAAAGCTTTAAACATATAGCGGCAGGCGAAATTGCCGCTAAAAGGTACATAGAGTCTGTTGTACATGAAGCCCTATAGCGGCGCTTATTGCCTGCCGCTAAAAGGTCACTTGACCTGAATGGTAACCTCATATGGCGGCAGTTTTAAGCCTGCCGCAAAAGTCCAAAAGTGACGCTAAATGGTAGATCTATTGTGGTGCTTTTTGATCCTGCCACAATAGATCTATAGTGGCACTGCAATAGTGACGGGAAGAACCGTCGCAATAGCACCGCTGCTAAAGGTCAAATGGACCTTTAGCGGCTATTTTTTGGGCTTTTACAGCGATTTTGGCCTGCTGCAATAGTACAGTTTTTTTGTAGTGATTATTTAATCAATAGTGATGTATTGAATTTAATACTATTGTTGAATCTTAAAAATACTTTCTTTAAGTATGAGTTTCCTTTGAAAATGTTTCATGAACCTATTGATACTTCTAATGATCTTGTTGTGATGTGCAAGAATTGAGAAGAAGTAAGCAAATTAGGAAGAAAAAGAGTTACGGTAACAATTTTCTTACCTATATTGTTGAAGATGAACACGTAAGTTATTATGATGCAATTAAATTTGTTGATGCACCATTATGGTTGGAAGCTTTTAACAAATTATTAGAGTATGTCTAATCATACTTGGAATGGGTTGAGCTTCCATCTAAGTTTAAGCATATTGGTTGCAAGTGGGTGTTCAAAAGAAAATTATAACCAAATGAGATCATAAATAAGTATAAGGCATGCTCAGTAGCTAAGGGCCATAAGCAAAAGTATCATGTTGATTATTTGATACTTATTCATCGGTTATTTGCATCTATAAGAATGTTGTTTGTCATTGTATCTATTTACAAACTTATTATACATCATATGGCTGTTAAAACTATTTTTCTAATAGGTGAACTAGAAAAAAAAATTTATATGGAGCAACCCGAGGGCTGTGTTGTCCTTGGACAATAACTTAAAATTTGTAAATTGGTTAAATCCTTGTATGGATTAAAACAAGCACCTATACAATGACATGAAAATTTTGATACATGATGCTTACATATGGATTTGTGATTTATGGTCATAAGGATAAATGTATATATAATAAGTTAAATAATAGTGAAGGTGCCATTATTTGTTTATATGTTGATGACTTACTTATATTTGGAACTAGCCATAATGTTGTGCATGATACTAAATGTTTTCTTGCTTCTAAATTTGATATGAAAATTTTGGTTGAGGTAAATGTTATTTTAGGGATAATGATTGCATTGTACTATCACAATCTCATTATGTGGAGAAAAAAAAAAATTGAACACTTTGATATATGACCTATGTCTATTATGTATGACTTAAAGGTGCACTTGGTCAAAAATTGTGGTGATAATGTTTCAAAAGATAAATAAGCACAAATTATTGGTTGTTTAATATTTTTGACAAATTGTAGTCCCCCTGATATTGCATATGATGTAGGTAGATTGAGTAGATACACTCATAATCCTAGTGTTGAGCATTGGGATGCAATATCTATATTATTGGGATATTTAAATGGGGCTTCTTATTTGTTTTGGTCATATTATGGTTATTCTGTTGTTTTAGAAAGATATTGTGATGCTAACTGGATCTCTAATGTAGATTATGTGAAGCCCACTAGTGGATATGTGTTCACACTAGGTAGAGGGCTATCTCCTGGAAGTCATCCAAGACGACTTGTATAGTAAGATCTAATATGGAAACAAAGTTAGTGGACTTAGAGAAGGATGGATCCAAAGTTGTGTGGCTTTGGAGTTTATTAATTGATATGCCTCAATTTACTAACTTTTTTGTCTCTGTTTGCTTTCCTTGTGATTGTCAGGCTACTATAACACGTGTTAAGAGCAAAGTTTATAATGGGAAAAGTCGACATATCCATTTGAGGCTGAGGCAACTTATTGATAGATGCCACTGACTAAATTGTAGATTGTTGGAGATCCATACTCCCTACCTGGGGTGTCCTGCATGCACTCTTGATTGATGCCACCTATGTGTGAGTAGAAGTTGTGCCGCTTCCAATGAGATTTTTTGGGTAGGTCTCTAGAGCTCTCATGAAACCCAGTGGCATGGCCTGGATAAGGCCCCAACACACTTAAGAACAACCTTGATAAAAAAAGTTATGTGGGTGGTAAGTTTGGATTACTAATAGCTTAGTTAAAAGAGTTTTTAACTCCACCATTGTCTTTTAGTTTCTACTTATTTGTCCTATGTATGATTAAAACCTTATGGTACCATATTGATGTATGCTTTCTTTAGTTGCTTGCCTTTCCTATTTTATGTTTGTAACATGTGGGGGATTTTTGATGTGGGTGTGTGTTCCAAACACTTTTATTATTTATTTATTTTCTAGCCATTGGAAATTTATAAATAAAATAGCCGTTGGGAAATTATGATAAAAATAGTCGTTAGGAAATAATGGATAATATAGCCGTTGGGTTTTTATGGGTTATTAGTAACCAATAATTATATACCATTATTGTCATGAATAGCCTATATAATGCCCATCATCACACTCTTTCTTATAAGTCATATTTTACCACTCTATATTTTATATATACACAATTCTATTATATTTCTCTCCTACATATTTTTCTACAATATATATATATATATATATATATATATATATATATATATATATATTTTCTAAGGAAAGGCAATAGAGGGTTGTTCTTGAACCTTCGTGAGTGGAAGTGCGTCCATCATAAAGGTTGATGGTATAGTCTAATTCTAGGGGGTTGTTTGGCTAAGAGAATCAGTCACACCGAGTTTTACTCCGGGTGGCACGAATCAACCTTTAAGGATAACACTTTCACAACGTGATTCTATAGTATTGTGAGATCGTTCGAAACTCTTTTTTATTTTATGTTCTTACTAATTATTTGGGATATTATTTTTGTATCAAAACTTGTTTATTTACGAAAATATTTTTGACATTAAGAACCTCTTGCTTTTGCTGCTTATGAATGGGGTTTAGTTTATGTACTCATAACTTAAAATGCCACATTATAATGAGGATATTTCTGTACCTATAAGATCATTAATTACGCTCCAAATATTAGACAAAAAATTTTAAAAAAAGTTTAATAATGCAATTTTCACAACAAAATGTTACAATAATTTCACAAAATTTCTAAATTAACATGCCAACTCACACATCAGCTCACCATAATCTCTAATTTAATTTTTTTGCTATGCTCACTTAAAAATAAAAAATAAAAAATAAAAACTCTGCTAATTTACAAATGTTGTGAAAATTTATAACCCTAGCATTATTCAAAAGAAATTGTTTAGAGTAAACTACTTCCGCAACCTTTTCAAAACAAATCATTGTTGGCAATTTGTTATTAATAGGTAAAAAAGTGATATCAGTGATAGGCCCAAATTAAAACCAATAACAGATTACCACCTAATTTGTTTAAAAATGTTTGTAAAAAATATTGTGAATGTAACATTACTCAATTGATTATCAAAGACAAAAGGGGGGGAGGGGGGGGAATAGCAAAGTGTAGGCGTATCACTGTCTACTCAATTCTTATTTAAATTTTTTTTCTTAAATCTTTGTGGCTTTATATATATACTAGTTGTTAACCAAAAAAAAAAAAAGTTTTGTAAAAAAAATTAATTATGTCTCAAATGGTTATCAAATAATTTGTTACTCACAATATAATAGTAAAAAAATGTGAAAATCTCAACAAAAAAAAAAAAAAAAAAGAAGAAGAAAATATTCAACAAAAGTTATACGATAATTTAGATGAACTATTCACATATGAAAAAGAAATTTATTAAAAAGACTAAATAATTTTGCATCTAAAATAATTAGAAGAATAGATTTTAAGTAAAAAAAATGTTTAATATTAAATTAAATTTAAATATATAAAATGCCTCAATTTAAACATCACCTTAGGGACAAAATTGGCTTTTGCCCATTTCTATCAAATAAACTAGCATTTTGTCCCCTTTTTCAAACTAATTAGGGAAATTTCTTTCTTTTGAAACTCAATTTTCTCAAAATCGTGTTAAAAAAAAAAGAAATATCTGAAGTCCTATAGTGGCGTTTTAAGGAGCCTATAGTAACGTTTTAAGGACCTATAATGGCGTTTTGAAACTTGAGCTCCGTGAACTCAAGTTCAATGCAAGTTTTTTTCTTATTCTTACCTATAACTCGAGCTCATAGAGCTCGAATTCCAAAATGCCACTATATGCTCCTTAAAACGTCACTATAAGCTCTTTAAAACGCCACTATGAGGCTTAACTCGATTTTGAGAAAATCAAGTTTTAAAAAAGGGGCGTTTCCCTAATTAGTTTGAGAAAGGGGCAAAATGCTAGATTGTTTGATAGAAAAGGGCAAATGCCAATTTTGTCCATCACCTTAGGCCCCAAAATTCCTTGGACCACCCCTATGGGACATTGTTTTTATTGATTCAAACACATATTTGCATTTATAAATGAAGTTCAAACAATTTTTTTTCTTAAGAATTATTCAAAATAATGCAACTATATCTATGAATTCAATTTAAGAATCTAATGTATTGCATATAAATAATTGTTCCTAGATTTTACCCACAAACCTTTTTTTCTTTTGGAAAACTACTCACTAACTTTAATAGTTGCTCTGCAATGAGATATTTCTTTTGGAAAGCCCAAACTTCATTCAAATTCGGTCATTCATTTTAGTCTATATTCTATATATACTATAAAATTGAAGTTTTTGATTTTTTGTTAACCTCATAAGAGCTTGTCATATAAGTTTTGGAGGCCTCACAATTTTTCTCATCTATATGTTTTAGCTATACAATGTTATTTACAAATTTAATTTTTGCGATTTTTGTGAAATAAACCAATATTAAATCATGTATTATACTCAATTCATTTTCCGTGCATCGCACAAATTAGTGACTAATTTATATTATATGACTAACTTCAGTATTGTAGGTTGTATCAAAATAAAAACAATAGCAACAACGAAGACGATACTTATCTTTTTTATTTTTTATTTTTTATTTTTTTAGAATCAAGAAGACAATAATTAAAAAGCAAGACGGCAGACAGTATGGAGGATTTGTGGCACAAGACAAAGACGGCCTTCTACTTTGGACTTATGGCACAAGACGGACGTTTTATTTATTTTTCAGCAGTGAATCTAGACCAGGGGCGGAGGGAGGGGGGGGGGGGGGGGGGGCGAGGGTGGCACCTGCCCCCCTGAAATTTCAAATGCCCCCCCCCCCCCCCCCCCCCCAAAAAACATGAAAGACAAAAAATAAAAAATAAAAAATAAACCCCCCACACGAAAGAAAAAAAATAAAAAACAAGAAAATAAATAAATAAATAAATAAATAATCCAATTAAGTGAATTCACATGACCTTTCTAGCTTTCCTAGTAGTAGTAGTAGTAGACTTCTATTGCTGGTAAAATTCTATATATAAAATTAATGGGTCCCACTTAGTAAACTTGATGGACTAGACCAAACTGCCTGTAGAATTTTTTTATGTCTCAAGTTTCTTTCCTGGATAACCAACTTAAGACATACATCCATGACATGCAGTCCACTGAAGAGTTTTCAGCATTTAAAGAAATTGGACAACTTGTTGAAAAGATGATAGAAATGAAAAAGAATGTTTCATATCCATTGATTTACTTATTAGTGACTTTGGCATTGTTCTCACTAGTTACAACAGCTACTGTTGAAAGAGCTTTTTCAACAATGAACATAATTAAAAATCGATTACGCAATCAAATAGGAGATCAGTGGATGAATGATTGCTTAGTTACATATATTGAGAAAGATAAATTCAAGACTATTAAGTGTGAAGAAATCATGCAGCGGTTTCAAAATATGAAAAATCGTTGAAGGCAATTGAGTAAAATAAGCTAGGTGTGAAAAAATAAATTAAAGTTTACATTTTATGTTAGATTCTGTATGACAATCAAATTATCATATAGTTGTTTACTTATTTTGTTATTAATATTGATTAATTTTTTTAGATTAATTTATTATTTCCAATCTTGTCTTTTAATCTTGCCCCCTCTTACCTAAATTCCTGGCTCCGCCACTGATCTAGACCTTCTACTTTGGACTTGTGGCACAAGACCGCCGGCAATGTCGAGGATTTGTGCAGCCTTTGGTTAGAAAGATTTTATGCGGCTTGAATTTTGAGGGGAGGATTTGTGAAAGGGAACAAAATTGGGAAACAATCAAAGACTGCAAGAAAATAGCTCTAATGCCATGTTAGAATTATAGGAAAATTTTGAAAAATAATTTTGAAAGAATACAAGCAAGAGAGAACACAGAAGGTTACATGATTTAACCTACATTCACGAAAGATGCTCTAGTAACTACATGCCTACATCTTTGATATATAAGTGAAGTATGTTATACATAGAACCTGAGAATATTACAAATTAGGCCACTAAATTGGGCCGCATCGGCTATTACAAAATATAAGCCACAAGAAATAATCTTTAGAAACAAGAAAACCTATAAAAAGAGGATTTGTTCATTATATAATGTCTATTTGTTATGATACATGCAAATTTTATTCATAATCAATATCCAACTTATGATTCAGATTAAATGAAATTTAGTAACTAGATAAACTCTAAGTTCAGCTGATGTGAACTTCTATGATTTTAATAAATATAAGTTCATAACATGTTCAAATTATAACAATTTCAAAAGTATATTGTAAACATTTATGCTATTGAAATTTTAGATTTTAACTTTAAAACAATATTTTAGGGTTTGTTACATAATTATCCTAATTTTAATTTTTGTCACAATAATTTTTTTTTTTAAGAATTAAGTTTAATATTTTCACAGTAAATTTTTTAATAGGAAACATAACAAACTTTAATAGTTTCTCTGCAATGACAGCATTCTGGCTATTGATTTAATTAGAAAAAAAATGAAAAAAAAAAAAAAAAAAACTCCAAAGTTCATCCAAAACTATCAATCATTCATTCTAGTCTATATATATATTGATAAAACTCAGAAAAAAATCTAATTATATTTCAATTGAATTCTCAATTTTGCACCACGTGTCCCATCCAATTTTTAGTTTTTGTACTAAGTGAATTATTGAGCGTAAAAATTAAAAAAAAAATCCAAATTCAATTAGATTATAAATTGGATTTCAACTAGAGTCCAATTTTGCGCAACATGTCTATCTTCTTTTTTTTTTTTTTAATTTTTATGTCAAGTGAATTATTAGGTGCAAAAAATCAGAAAATCCAATTTTGCACAACGTATATATATTTAAACTGTGTAAGTGTGATTATTTTTAATTGTACCCGTGCATATACACGGGTTAAACACTAATTTATTTAATAGGACTAACTTCAATATATATAGTAGACTATTTAAGAATAAAAACAATAGCAATAAGGAAGACAAAATTAAAGAGTACATAATACCCCGCAGTACAACATTATTTTCATATATATTTATTGGTTTCCTATGAATCTAAATGTTGTGACAAGCCATTTTCAAGGGTATGGGTGGATCTGAAAAGGCTCCAGTTGAAATTTGGTCAAAAACAAATGAAACTTCTTGGCAGCCTTTGTATAGTGAATTTCATCCCAATTTACTCTAACTAAGGGGCGTTCACATGAACCAACATATATCTAGCTTACATTGAATGTGATTGTTCCTCCACAGCCAACACTACTACTATAATTGTACATGCCACCATAGCCAAAACAAGCAACTAGGGGAAGCTCAAATCCTAATATTTTCAACCAAACAATTAATAAACTTGAAATTTTGTTTCATTAATAAAATATTTTAAACGAATGAATAAAAATGATAAATGTGAATAATCATCTAAATCTATAAGATTGATCATCATTAAAAACTACAACGGAGCTACATTTGGACCAAAGAGCCGTGGTGCCTTGATTTTTATTTTTTAAAAATATGTATAGAGTTAAAAATAAATTATAATATATACTTAAGTTTTATAGTATTTAGTTAAAATTTTATGTTAACTTTTTAAAATTTATAGTTGATTCCATTTGAAAAATCAAATTGGTCCAAAGAGACCTCATGAAATAGAAATAACCAACTGGCCTAAATCCATAGTCCTCATAAAAAAATTAAAAATAAAAAGTTAATTAGAACATGAGCTTGTGTAATGCTACCATATTGAAATTGTCGGACGTGGATTCATGCTATTACTACATCTATGTGAGATGTAAAAATTAATTGGTAATTTTTATTCTAAACTTTTTTAATGTATTATTATTTTTATTTTTTTTAAGATATAACTACTATATTTTATTATTTTATATAACTTTTTATATATAAATAAATAAATAATTTTTTTAACAAAAAGCTGGTCCAAACGCGAAGAACTAAAATTAGCTCCGTCGTGCTCAGTCTTTCTCTTGAGGTGTGTATTTGTGAGTTCTGATATGTCCAAAGCCGGATTGTTTGAATCTAAATAGTGTCTACCTGAATTTTTAAAAATATTAAGTAGTTTTTAAGCCCACAAACTAACGTGATCAGACTAAAAAAATCTGTCCACTTGAAAAACGTTGAAGTGCACCAATTTCTCTCTTTTTTGACCAACCCCTCCCCTCCCCGTTGCTATCTTTTTTCCGTGTCCCTGACTCCCTTCCTTATCATGAGTCTCTTGAAATTTCCTTTTTCTTACCTCTTCCCCCCTCCTTTTGTTCATCCGTCTCTCGTCTCTCTCTCCTTTATTATTCTTTCTTCTACTTTTTTTAGTCATTTCTTTGTTTCGAAAACAGTGATGGAATTTGTGTTTTTTTTTTTCCCTAGGGTACTTTCTTTTTTTAGTCCTTGGTGCTGCTTTTGTCTCCAAACATTGACAGAAAGCGTTTTTTTCCCCCTTTGTCTTAAGGTTCCGTAGTATCAGTGAAATCACGGGTTCAAAATCTCATACTAGTATCTTGAGGTCACCCTCAAGAAATTTCTCCCTATAATAACTAAAAAATCTGCCACTTGAGAATCGTTTCAGTGCACCATTTTCTCCTTTTTTTGACTGACCCCTCGTCGTTGCAATCTTTTCTTTTCGTGTCCCTTCCTTATCAAGTGTCTCTCAAAATCCCTTTTTCATCTTCTTTGTCTCCCTATAATAACTTAGTATGTGTGACATCCTTTAACTCACAAAAAAATCTGTCCACTTGAAAATCGTTTGAGTGCACCATTTTCTCTTTTTTTTACTGACCCCTCCTCGTTGCAATCTTTTCTTTTCGTGTCCCTTCCTTATCAAGCATCTCTTAAAATCCCATTTTCCTCTTCTCTGTTTCCCTATAATAACTTAGTATTTGTGACATCCTTTTACTCAAAAAAATCTGTCCACTTGAAAATCGTTTCAGTGCACCACTTTCTCTTTTTTTTTTTTTTTTACTGACCCCTCCTCGCTGCAATCTTTTCTTTTTCATGTCCCTTCCTTATCAAGCATCTCTTAGAATCCCTTTTTCCTCTTCTCTGTCCCCCTATAATAACTTAGTATGTGTGACATCCTTTAACTCACTAAAAAAATCTGTCCACTTGAAAATCATTTGAGTGCACCATTTTCTCTTTTTTTTGACTGACCCCTCCTCGTTGCAATTTTTTCTTTTTGTGTCACTTCCTTATCAAGCGTCTCTTAAAATCCATTTTTCCTCTTCTCTGTCTCTCCTTTTTTCTTTATTCTTTTTTTTTTCTTTTTTTCGTTCTCCTACTTTTTATTTTAATTTAATCCTTTGTTTGTTTCGGAAAACCGCAATGGAATTTGTGTTATTCTTCCTAGGGTACTTTAATTTCTTTTAGTGCTTCCTTTGTTTCAAAACAGTGACAGAATTAGTGTTTTTTTTTCCTCTCCGAAACAAAGAGAGCTAAAAAAGGGGAAAAAGTAGGAGGAGAAAGATAAAAAAGGAGAGAGAGACAAGAGAGGGGACAGATAAGTGGAAAAAAAAAAGACTTTTCTTACACCCTGATTGGGAGGAGAGAAAGGAGGGAATGCAAAGATGATTCCATTGTTTAGAAGTTTAAGTAAAATGGAATGTAATTGGTAGACAAAAATACTCATTTCTCTTTATTCCTTTATAACTTTGAAGTTTAATTCATTCCCCCAAAATTGCAAGGAATCAAAGAGAATGTGGTTAGGTTTGATGAAATTTTCACTAAAACTCTTAAAATATCTTTTTACATGCAATCAACCCTTTATTTTAAAATATGAATGAAATAATAATATTTTCATAAAATGATTTCATTAATTTTTCTCTATATTACTCTGAACATGGTTACTTACCTTTTTTAAAAACTTCCAAATAAGATTATTTAAGTTCATTCCATTATTTTTTATTACTTAAATACATTTCATTTTATTTCTATATGATTCACTCATTCCATTCCAATCCATTGTTTTATGAATTCTCAAATGAAGTGTTAATGTTTTGTTTGTTTTGAAACAATGACAAAATTAGTATCTAATTTAGAAAGGTAATATCACTATTAAAAAATGTGAAGTATACTAGAGAGGGGAAAACCAAAAATTTGTCATTGTTTCGAAGCTAACAAAGCACTAAAAAAATTCTTCACTTTTTAAAAACAAACAAAGCATTAAAAAATAGGATAGGAAAAGCAAAAGGGGAGAGAGAGAGAGAGAGAGAGAGAGAGAGGAGAGGTGAAGGAATCAATAAAAAAAATTAAAAAAAAAAAAATTTAATGGATGCCCTAAAGGTATTAGTTTACGAAATATATTTTGAAACTTTTTATAGGAAAAGAAAAAAAACAATTGATTTTTTTATAGCTTTTTATATTCTTTATATAAGTGATATCAAAATTTTCTTAAAATTATTCATTAACAAATACCTTTAAGGTTTCTTGTTAACGAGGCCCAAAAAAGAAAGCAATAATTCTTGATTGTTTTGAAATAACGACAAAATTGTTTTTCTGAAACAGTGAGGGATAAAAAAAAAAAAAAAAAACTTTATAAACCCGCAATTTGCCTCTCACTAACCCATGTGCCCACTTTCTTAAGACTAGTCTAATAAGAAAAGCCCAAAAGCCAAATAAAAGGTGAGGCCTAAGAAGCCCCTAAGAAAATGGATAAAGTGAAAGAAGAATCAATGGACCAGGCCCAAAGGCCCAAGGAAAAGAAGGTGAGTAAAGTTCAAACATGAGCTCTTAAAGAATTCAATAAAACATGGTCTGCAGCATAGAATCCTATGAAAATAGGAATGATGGATAGGACCCAAAGATGGCCCACCACCCTATGGGTAGGGAATAGAATAAGGAAGTTAGTCACTGTAAAATATGTCCAAGAAGGGTAAACCTGAGTTAAGAATGATTGAAATACTAAGAAAAAAAAGTAAGGTTGAAAGGTGCTTTTTGCAAAACAACCTGAAAATAGAAAAATAGATCACAATGGGCCCAAGACCTTTCTTGATTCTATGAAGATTTGCAAGCCCTTAAGGCCCAAAATGTCTTTGTATAAAGAGACAAGGATCAAACCCTTCTCTGAGGAAGGAGAAACAAGACGAAGAAAATAAGAAAGAAAAAACGCAGAGGCAAACAACGCATGAATGGGAAAGAAACCAAAACTCAAGGAATTGTTAGGAGGCGCATGACACCTAATAGAAGTCCAACCCACGTAGAATTTGTGCCCAAGATAATGAGCTTGCCATGGCAAGCATTGATGGAATTCTATTTCAATTAGAAATAGGTGAAAGTGGTTGACAAGTCCTGGAATCCTACTCCAAATGTAAGTAGGAGTTGTGTTTAATAATTAATACTTGTAAGAATCCTAACTCAAGTCATGTTAGGAATTCATATTATGCTCGGAAAAGAAGTCTAAGGCGGCTGAAGCTTTTTTGTGTATAAAAAGCATGTGGGTGTGCCGCATATTAAAAAAAATTGCAACAAGGTGACACACAAGAAAAAGAGAGAGCAGCCAAGAAGGAACCGCTTAGAGAAAAGAAGACAGCCATGACAGAGAACTGTGCATAGGGAAGAAAATAGAAAGAAGAGTACAAAGTATTGTTACCTTTGAGAGAGATAATTTATGTGTGCGAGAGAGCAAAGAAAAATAAGAGAGATTTTTCTTTAGTCATGAGACATACACAAGAATTATTGTAATTGATTTGATAATAGTGAAATTATTCAGAGTTTGTCCCATGGTTTTTCCCTTCAAAGAGAAAAGGTTTTCCACGTAAATTTTGTATTCTTGTGTGTGATTGTTATTTTGGATTGCTAATATTGTTGATAATATTATTTAGGACCCAACAAGTGGTATCAAAGCTAAGGTTTGAGTAGAAGTAATGACCAAAGAAGAAGGCAAGGCTTCAAGAATTGAGAAGTTTGATGAAATAGACTTCGGATATTGGAGGATGCAATATCTATGGGAAGAAATTGCAAGAAACCTGAAAATATGAAGGATGAAGACTGGAACCTTCTTGATAGACAGGTACTAGGAGTTATTTCATTAACTCTATCAAGATTAGTTGCACACAATGTTGTGGAAGAAAAGACCACAGTGAATTTGATGAAGGTTTTGTCTGGCATGTAGGAAAAGCCATCGACTAATAACAAGGTGCATCTAATAAAAAATTTGTTCAATTTGAAGAAGGCAGAAGGCACTCATGGAGCACAACATCTAAATGAGTTCAATACAATCACAAATCAATTATCCTCAATGGAAATTAAATTTGATAATGAGGTTCATGTATTGATTCTTTTGGCTTCTTTACCAAACAATTGGGAAGTCATAAGAATGGCAGTAAGTAATTCTGCAAGGAAAAGCAAACTTAAATATGATGATATTTGAGATTTAATTTTAAGTGAAGAGGTTTGTGAGAGAGATGCAAATATAGACAATGCACAAGATGAAACTTTTGTCATAGAGAACAAAAGCAGAGGTAGAAGCAGAGGACCTAATGATCGAAAATTCAATAGTAGATCACAATCAAGAGATAGATATCAGTTTAAAGAAACTAGAAAATGCTTCTATTGTGGGAAAAAGTGCCATATAATAAAAGATTGTTGGCATTTGAATAAAAAAAACAAACTGAAGGTAAAGATGATAAGAATGATAGTGAGAAAAATATTACAGCTATTGTGATTGCTAAGGATGTTGTGGTGCTTTCTATTGAAGAGTAAAAGTGTGACCATTTTGCTAATAATGATGTTGAGTGGGTTGTTGATTCGGCAGCCTCCCACCATGTTATCCCTAAAAAAGGGTTGTTTATCATGTACAAAGCAGGAGACTTTGGTACAATGAAGATGGGTAATTCCAGTTACTAAATTGGTGATGTATGTATCGAAACCAATGTTGGTAGCACCATGATGTTGAACGATGTGCGACATGTTTCAGATTTAAGGATGAATGTGTTTTCTACATTAGCTATGGATCGAGCGAGTTATTGTAACAACCTTGGTAATGGAAGATGGAAACTTACTAAGGGGTCATTGGTTGTTGCAAAAGGGCATGCTTCTTGTGGTATGTATAGGACTCATGTGAAGACTTGTAAGAAGAAATTCAATGAGATTAAAGATTTGTGAAGACTCCAAAGATGAGAGTTAGGATTGATGGTGATGATGTCAAAAGGGTGAAATTTTCATTGCCTAAAAGTGCTTCAAAAGAGGAAGTGATAGGTGATGAAGAATATGAAGATGTTAAGGCTACATGGGATGATGATGAAGTGAAAGACCTTGGAGGTCTTGAGCAGGGGAAGCAATATGCTCCACTAGAAATTGTTGAACCTCATGAGAAGAGGACTGCTAGAGAACATCATACTGTTAGCTTTAAGAATAATTGGGTTTCTGATGAAGGGGAGTCAAGGGATTGGATTAAAGAAATCCAAGATGAGATTAATTCTTTGAGAATGAAAGGTATTAACGTTGATGAGGTGTTCTCAGTGCTGGTAAAGATAATGAAAAAGGCTAAGCTTGGAGTTGGCTTGACCGACATGAATTCTAACTAAATAGTTGGAATTGAAGATCTCCTTCCTCGATGGGCTGGAGGGGGAGATTGTTGGGAGGTGCACGACACCTAATAGAAGTCCAACCCACATAGAATTTGTGCCCAAGATAATGAGCTTGCCATGGCAAGCATTGATGGAATTCTATTTCAATTAGAAATAGGTGAAAGTGGTTGACAAGTCTTGGAATCCTACTCCAAATATAAGTAGGAGTTGTGTTTAATAATTAATACTTGTAAGAATTCTAACCCAAGTCATGTTAGGAATTCATATTATGCTAGGAAAAGAAGTCTAAGGCAGTTGAAGCTTTTTTGTGTATAAAAAGCATGTGGGTGTGCTGCATATTGAAAAAAAAAAAAATAGAGCAACAAGGTGACACGCAAGAAAAAAGAGAAAGTAGCCAAGAGGGAGCCGCTTAGAGAAAAGAAGATAGCTAAGAGAGAGAGAGCTATGCGTGGAGAAGAAAATAGAAAGGAGAGTGCAAAGTATTGCCACCTTTGAGACAGATAATTTGTGTGTGTTTGAGAGCAAAGAAGAATAAGAGAGAATTTTCTTTAGTCGTGAGACATACACAACAATAATTGTAATTGATTTGATAATAGTGAAATTATTCAAAGTTTGTCCTATGATTTTTCCCTTCAAGGAGAAAGGATTTTCCTTATAAATTTTGTGTTCTTTTGTGTAATTGTTATTTTGGATTGCTAGTATTATTAATAGTATTATTTGGGATCCAACAGGAATGACAAAAAGAGTAAGGCAGGGGACTCAACCCTCTAGCACCCTAGCCAATGCAATGGGAGCAGGGCCCACAATTGGTAAGGTGTAGAGAGTGCATTGGTGAAGGGGGGAAATAACCTAACTTTGGTACCCTGTCAATACCTCTTTCTAGAGATGTTTTGCTAAGAAAAAATCTTTACCAAAATAGGGAAGGGGCAAATGGGAGCTATCCGATGCATGCTAGAAAGTGAGAACAAAAGGCATTAATGGGAGTCCTTACCATTTTAGGGAAAGAATGGGTAGTGGTTTTGCAATAGACTAATCCTTACCAAAAAAAAGGGGAGAATAGTTGGTCATGAGGCCAAGGTTAACAACTCACATATGAACAAGAAATTTATTGAAAAACCAAAACAAAAATTTGTATCTAAAATAATTATAAGAATAGATTTTAAGTAAAAATTGTATATTATTTAATTAAATTTATATATATATATATATATATATATATATAAATTCTATGGTGATAGTGGAAGATGATTTTTTATAATGATTTACCTGAAATTAAAAGATTTGTTGGAAATCCCAAACCCATGTCTTTTACAAAAAACTGATATTCAAGACCTACTCCTCCTGATATGCAGTTTGAAGAAAGAGTTTTTCAAACACAGTTTTCTGTTTCTGCTGATAAGCTTTATGAATGGAATATTGATGGTTTGTCTGAACAAGAAATCATTAATAAAATGAGTCATATGTCTATGGTTGGTATTGCTTATCAAAATAAACATAATCTTGTTCAACCTAAGATTGTTAATTTACTTGTTACTAGTTTTTCTGGTACTTTTCATGGATGGTGGGACTCAAATCTCACAAACGAATCCCGAGATTCTATTAAACACGCTGCTAAAAAGAATGTTGAAGGTTTTCCTATTTTTGATGAAAATATTGGTTGCGGTATTCTTGATGAAGTGGATACTCTGATTTACATCATTCTCAAACATTTTGCTGGTATTCCATCTAATATTTCATCTCGAGTTTCTGATTTGTTGAATAATTTGAGATGTCCTACTGTGTCTGATTTCAGATGGTATCAAGATGTTTTTATTTTCAGGGTAATGCTTCAAAAAGATTGCCACAAGCCTTATTGGAAAGAGAAGTTTATGGACGGTCTGCCTCCAATCTTTACTCATAAGGTAAAACAAGTATTGATAAGTAAAAATAATTCTATTGATTATGATAACCTCACTTATAGTGACATTTTTAGTGCTATTAAAACAGTTGGTATTAATATGAGGGATGATGAAAAATTGTTAAAATACCAATTACAAAATAAGAAAAAAGCTAAATATGAAATGGGTAATTTTTGTGAACAATATGGTTTGTCTCCTATTGCTCCTTCTAGGAAAAAAGGGAAGAAACATGATAAAAGTCACAAAAGTTATAGCCATAAAAAATATGAAAAATACAAAAAACAACTTTGTTAAACCTAATGATTTTCATGCTAAAAAGAAAAATGTTTCTGAAAAAAATGATAAACAACCTGGTAAGTTAAAGAATGAGTTTAACATGTTAAATATTGATAATAAAGATCAAGAAGAACTATTCAAAATCCTTGAACCAAATGCAAGTAAGAGTAATACGTAAATGCAAGTAAGAGTAATACGTAAATGCAATGATATAGGACTAGCTAGGTAGGCGGCAGAGCCAGCCAAGTAGGGGGTATAGCAAGTATAATCAAAGTAAATGAAAACAATTTAGAACTGTCCGGTATGGCGGTAATCCGTCCAAGGTGGTGGTAGCAACAAGTAGTATAATGAACATAAAACTGAAAATACTTGAATTGAAAATACTTGTTATTGAAAATAAAACATCACGCTTACTGTAGTAGTAGCGGTTACAAGTTGTCAATAGGTAAACAGTTACAAGGCTTAGGAACTATGACAAGTTACAAGCTTTGTAGGGAAGTAAGGAAGCAAGGAATTCTCTCAAAGATAGTCTCACAACTAAGAACTCTCTCTAGGAAAGAAGACCTGAAGTAAAACTTGTTCCAAACATAAGGGACAACCCCCCTTAAATAGGCAAAAATTCGAAGTGAACAGTGTTATGAACAGTAGCAGATGAATAGTGATAGTGAATAGTGACAGGTGAATAGTAAATTTATCTTTTTGTCTCCAAAACGTGGGGAATCAATTGTAGAGCTGAAAGTATTTGTCTTTGGTGCAAATTTTGTCAGGAGAAGCATGGCAAAGTGTAGCAAAGCATGACCAAAGCAAAGCATGACATGATAAAGGAAGCATGACCAAAGCATGGCATGATGAAGATTCTTCCCTTTTCTTTTGGAAAGACTTCAAAATTAGCTTTGTCAGAAGCATCAATTTTCAGGAATATCTTGGTCAGGATCATGGGATCACATTTTTGAATATTGTAACAATCTTGGACGTTGTGTAGGCTAGACAAATAGGAGAATCAAAATCTTCCGCTAAATCCGGGGTAACTTGAAACTGTTCCGGATTTTTAGTAACATAATTTTTTAAGTATTTTGGCCTTTGTGCAAACCAGTCAAGGGAATCACCTTTATCAGTAAAAACCATTAATCGGTGGAAGGAGCATCGGAAGGATAACCATCAAAAGGGCCTCGTGGAGAACCACATTAATGCTCATGGGAAATAGCATACTGATTACAGAATCCACAATAAAAAATTGGCTGAAATGCTGGAGTTCTCCCTGGGATGAGAAGCTTTATAGGATTACAGTGGTCAGCCACCCTTAAATTAGCAATAGCATCAGAATATGGTCTGGGACCAAAGACAGAAATTCTATCCATACTACCCATGACATGATAATTTCTCCATAGATTGTGAGCAACATTAATAATTTGGTTATTAAAATAATTTTTCCAACATTCTACAAGAGTAAAAGGATCAACAAAGGATAATTGAAAATTTCCTTCAAACCATGGCCCTTGATGAGTATGACCATTAATGAGAATGAGATGCTTTGAGGGCTGGACATTCATCCAGTTATCTCTTTCCCATTTTGGTAATGTACTCCAACATCTAATGGTAACAAAAGGACCGTTAAATCCTTTAATAGCATCTTGAATAATTTGTGGGAATTGGCTGGCTTGAAAATGGTTTGTTATTCTTATGAACCTGACAAAACCATATTCAAACATTTGAGAAAGCCAATAAGGGTCCCTGTCAACATCCTCATCTGAATCATCAGCAATATACGAACCATCATCATAATTTATCAAGCAGCCAGGAAATGGGTGTTTCTTTTCATATACCCTGAGAGTACTCCTAAAGTGTTCCTCCCATTCTAATTGGAGGAAAACATTATCATCTTCATCTAACTCATCTGGGTCAAGAATAATAGCAAGTAACAAGTTTTTTGAAACTTTTGAACCATAGATCAAAAGATCTAAACATAGCCGTGCTTTCCAGAATACGTAATTGTATATCAATTGGCAAGTTGGCAACAGCACTTCTTAACTTGGATTGAGTCTTAAGACTCAATCTAGCATAATCAATGCCCATTATAATCATTTTATCCTTTGAATGGATATCCTCTTTGCCAAAGAGTTGACTAAGGTAGGGACCATTTGTAATATTTGAATAGTTAACAAGATGGCTTCTAAAAGCCTCATTTTCTGAAACAATGTCATCTTCTGAAGCAAAGGGTTTTTCTGAAACAAGGTTAGCATAGTAGTGTGCATAAACTTCATTTTGGGCAGTAAGGTTAACAAGGTGGATTTCGAGAGCTCGAAGAGTTTTTTGAAAAACATCACGATGGTATTTGGTAAAATCAAATTAAAGGTTATCAAGAATGAGTTTAATAGAATCTAGTAACTCTGAGTAGATACCATTATGGAATTGTAAATTTTGAGCCAAAACTTCATGTAAAGCAATTATTCTATCACCATTAGAGTATGTCACCTCTGCCGGGACATCTCCTTGAAGGGATGTTGCTTCACTGGATTTTACTCCAGAAGAAGCGCCTTCATGCATTTTGAAAGGTCGTCCCGCTGGGAGCCTTTTGGGTTGAGAACAGTCCTGTACATGAGCTTTTCCCTTTGAAGCCATAATAATCCACTTACTGGTGGTATAGGTATAAATGTTACTATTATCCCACTTATTAGTGGTACTTATCCTCACATCATCGTCCAATTCCTGCAAAGAAGTATTGATAATGTTAAGACAATTGACAGTATTAGCCCGATAGGTATTACCTTTAAAATCATCTGTGAAACATGGACAAGAACTCATCATTATTTCTTGGATAAGAGCATTTATGGGGGAATCTTTTTCATAAGTCAGATTGTCAATATCTATTTCAGTTTTTGAAACAAATTTGAATTTTACTTTCTTTCCAAAAGGATCAGTAGTAATTCCGTCATGTTCAACAAGAAAAGGATACAGAGCATTTGTAAAAGGCAAACCAAGAATCACTTTATTGGTCAAATTTTTAATAAGAACAGAAGGAATCTTGAAACAGACATTATCATGGCACACATGAGCATTATTCAATTGATATTTAATTTTCATCTAAGAACCATTAGCAGAAGCCAATCTTTTAGTAGATTTTTCAAAATATTTTGAAGGAATCAATCCTTCTTGGATACAATTCATATCCGCACCAGAATCGATCATAACAATAACAGTGAAATGATAATCAGGAGAAACAACAATTTTGACTTTTGTAAACCATTTTGGAGGAATCAATTTGTGAACAAGACTAAGTTGAGAGTGATCAATAATACCTTTTTCAGAAAAAAGGGCTTGTTGACTAGATTCATCTCCATCCTTGTGCTCATCTTGTTCATTATCAGAATGTGGTTTATCAAGGCTTTTATCAATTTTTAACAATATTAATTCTTGTTTGATATTGTGATTATCATTTTTAATATTTCTAAACTCATTTTTTAAATCAATCATTTCTTGTTTAACAATAGTAATTTCATGTTGGAGATCATTAACAGTTAAATCTTTAGATTTCTTTTTATTAAATCTTTCCAAAGTTTCTTCAAAGCTTATGGTTGATTTCAATTTTTTACCAGTTTCATCTTTTAACAAATTCTTCTTAAATTTATCCAAATATTCTTTCTGTAACTCAGGGTTTTGAATTTGATTTATTAACTAAATTATTAATTTTTCATTTTCTTCACCCTTAGTGAGAGTATTAACAGAGTTAATAACATTACAACAGGAATCTCTACAACCAATTTTAATATTAAGAGAAGAATCATCAGCAAATTGATAACAAGAGTCAGAAGAAGAAGAAAAATCATCTTCCAAAGAATCAAACGAATTGTTTGATTCAAGGATTCTGAACAATTCTTCTTGCTCTTTATCATTAATCTTTAACATGTTAAACTTATTCTTTAATTTATCCGGTTTTTTATTGCAATCTTTACTGAAATGACCAGGTTTTCCACAGTTAACACATTTACCTTTACCTGACATTTGTTTATCATATTTTTTAGAAACGTTTTTCTTTTTAGCATAAAAATCATTAGGTTTAACAAAGTTATTTTTATATTTTTTATATTTTTTTATGGCTATAACTTTTGTGACTTTGATCATGTTTCTTTCCCTTTTTGCCTGGAAGGAGCAATATGGGGCAAACCATATTGTTCACAAAAATTACTCATTTCATATTTAGCTTTTTTCTTATTCTGTAAATAGTATTTTAATAATTTTTCATCATTAAACATATTAATACCAAATTTTTTAATAGCATTAAAAATATCACCATAAGTTAGGTTATCGTAATCAATAGAATCATTTTTACCCATTAACACTTGTTTTACCTTATGAGGAAAGATTGGAGAGAGACCGTCAATAAACCTTTCTTTCCAATAAGGCTTGTGGAAATCTTTCCGAAGCATCACTCTGGAAATAAAAACATCTTGGTACCATCTATAATCAGTCATAGTAGGACATCTCAAATTATTCAATAAATCAGAAACTCGAGATGAAATATTAGATGGAGTACCAACAAAATGTTTGAGAATTGTATAAATCAGAGCATTCACACCATCAAGAATACCGCGACCAATACTTTCATCAAAAATAGGCAAACCTTCATCATTCTTTTTAACAGCATGTCGAATAGAATCTCTGGATTCTTCTGTGAGATATGAATGCCACCATCCACGAAGAGTACCAGAAAAACCAGTAACAAGTAAATTAACAATCTCAGGTTGATCAAGATCATGGTTATTTTGATAAACAATACCAACCACAGACATATGACTCATTTTATTAATGATTTCTTGTTCAGACAAACCATCAATATTCCATTCATAAAGCTTATCAGCAGAAATAGAAAACTGTGTTTGAAAAACTCTTTCTTCAAACTGCATATCAGGAGGAGTAGGTCTTGAATACTAGTTTTTTGTAAAAGACATGGGTTTTAGGTTTCCAACAAATCTTTTAATTTCTGGTAAATCATTATCGAAAATCTTTTTAGCAGAAACAGAAGAAACAGTATCAGAATCAGTATTTTCATAAGAAACAATTTCTTTTCCATTTTTTGAAATAGTGCAAGCTGTACTTATAGAAGTACCTTCAGTTTTAACCCTTAAATCAGAAAGCATTTTGTCAACAACTTCAAGCATTTTAGGCTGAGAGGTTTTGAACATAACTTTTTCTCTTTGACTGGGTAAATCAATCAAAGGTTTCTCAGTTTTTACAAAAACAGATTTTTTAGAAGCAGGTTTTTGAATAGAATCAACAATTTTTTCTTCAATACGATCAAGTTGCTGACCAATAATATGCAAGTATTCATTGGTAAAATTGTTTTGTTCAATAATACTAATGATAGGGGTTTAATCATTAGCAATTTTAAAAGAAGTGGCCTTTACTTCCGTCTTTTGATCTTGACAAGTTATCAAAACTGTCTCAAGAGGCGGATGATTAGATCGAACAATTGCTTTATCAGCTGCTTTAACAAAATTTGTTTTTTTTATCACACTCAAATGTTGTTTTGAAACTTCATCATTTGAAACATAATGGTTTTCAAGAAAATAAAAAAAAATATATATATATGTTTTTTCAATTGATTCATCTTTTCTAACCATTTCCTTTTAACACGATCTTTCTCAGACTGAGCAAAATTATCCTAGAAATATTTTCTTTTAGTTCGGTTTTTTGAAAGCATAAACTCATCATACAAAGGAGTCAGGTCAACTTTAAAATTTTCATTTAAAACGGTCAAAACTCTCAGTTGTTTAACTAAATCAGAGTTATCAATAGGAGGAAAATCAGAATCAGATGGACAAACAGATTTACTATCATCCTCTTTTTCACTAGTAGGTTTGCTATATGGAGAGGAAGTTTCAGGTTTAGTAGAATAGTAAACAGTGCTAACTTTATCATTTGAAACACCTTTTAATTTTAAATCAGCAGGTTTTTCGAGATTCATTTTCAAAAATTCATTGAGATCTTGGTCTCTTTTTGAAATACTTTCAGATCCAGCAAAGGAATGCCTTCCTTCGTTGATCCTTAAGGGTTGATTATTTTAAAAACTAATTTTAATAGTACCATCAAGATATTGTTGAATATGAGTAAGATCGAGCTCATCAAAAATAGGTTTAGCAATGAGAGATTCTTGTTCCAAGAACCATTTAGTGGGAAGCCTAATGTCTTGCCATTGAATCATTTTTGGAATTTGAACTTTAGCATCAGGTGTTGAACATTTAACTAACACGGTTTTACCAGAAGGTTCTCTATGGTTTATAGCACTAGGATTTATTTGAGTACCCAACAGTCTATAATAAATGCGATAAATCAAAGAAAAAAGTTTACTACCTTCTTCCATGTGATAACTAGATGAAGCAATATTCAAAGTCAAAGCTTTAATAATATTAGGATCATCCAAAGCAAGAGTAAGATCAGGATAGCAACTGAAATAAACAGGACCATCATACAAAGAAGTAGTGATCATACCAAGAATGCTATCTTTAAAGTTCTTAAATCTAGTATCTCGAAAACACATGAGAACAAAAGCATTAAACCCTTTCGGGTGAGAGGTTTAATAGCAACTTGAACCATTCTAATATGCAAATAACTGAATTTTTTAGAAGCAAGATATTCACCAATATTCTTTTTAGAAGACAAGCAACATTTTTCATGAGTTTTGGAAATAGAAAATATTTGTTCAACGGTTCTAACTTTATAAGCAGAATGAAAAGTACTTTCAACCCAGCTTATTTTATAAACAGTTTTAGTATCAACTCTAGGAATAGTCCATTTGCTGAAATCAGGGGTCTCATTATCATCAACATTGTGATCTTCTTCATTTACTATATCAGGAGGACAACCAATCCTGGAACTGATAGAAGAGTTGGATCTCCACAATCTATCAATACTATCCTAGTTTTAACACTCAATTATCATGTTTTTCTCACAACCGTTGCATTTCGTAACACATACCCTAACCAACCTTATACCTCTCATGCCCTACATGCCCTCTCTTGGCTAAAACGGGCCTTACAGTTCAGTTCTAGGAATTCACTTTACGACTAGGGTGGCGCCAACGACGGTAAGAAGGGAACACAACAACGAAGTACCAAAGTTTCAGGTAGACACAGACGGAGAGACAAAGAACACAATACCACTATCACCGACCAGAAAAGAGTGGCTCTAATACCATAAAGGGGGAAGGGACACAGCGTTGGAAGTGGAAGCACAGTTATACAGTAATAATATAAGTTGAAAGTAATGCAAGTAAGAGTAATACGTAAATGCAATGCTATAGGACCAGCCAGGTAGGCAGCAGAGCCAGCCAAGTAGGGGGTATAGCAAGTATAATCAAAGTAAATGAAAACAATTTAGAACCGTCCGGTATGGCGATAATCCGTCCGAGGTGGCGATAGCAACAAGTAGTATAATGAACATAAAACTGAAAATACTTGTTATTGAAAATAAAACATTTGAGATGTCCATCTAATATTTCATCTAATACTCCATCTAATGTTTCATCTAATATGACTAATTACAGATGGTACCAAGATGTCCTACTATTTCATCTCGAGTTTCTGATTTATTTAATAATTTGAGATGTCCTACTATGACTGATTACAGATGGTACCAAGATGTTTTTATTTCCAGAGTGATGCTTTGGAAAGATTGCCACAAGCCTTATTGGAAAGAAAGGTTTATTAACGGTCTCCCTCCAATCTTTGCTCATAAGGTAAAACAAGTGTTAATGGGTAAAAATGATTCTATTGATTACGATAACCTAACTTATGGTGATATTTTTAGTGCTATTAAAAAACTTGGTAATAATGGTGTTGTGTTCTCTGTCTCTCCGTTTGTGTCTACCCGAAACTTTGGTACTCCGTTGTTGCATTCCCTTCTTACCGTCGTTGGCGCCACTCTAGTCGTAAAGTGAATTCCTATAATCGAACTGTAAAGCTCGTTTTAGCCAAGAGAGGGCGTGTAGGACATGAGAGGTATAAGGTTGGTTAGGGTATGTGTTACGAAATGCAACGGTTGTGAGAAAAACATGATAATTGAGTGTTAAAACTAGGATAGTATGGATAGATTGTGGAGATCCAACTCTTCTATCAGTTCCAGGACTGGTTGTCCTCCTAATATAGTAAATGATGAAGATCACAATGTTGAAAAACATGGTGCTTCTGTTCTCATGTGTTTACATGATGCTAAATCTAAGGACTTTAAAGATAACATTTTTTTTATGGCTAATGTTTCTTTGAATGATCATGTTTATTTTAACTATTATTCTGAAGCTTCCTCTCCTTATAGCAAAATTGCTTGTAAAGAAGAAGGTGATGGTAAATCTGTTGACTCTGACTTTTCTCGTATTGATGACTCTTATTATATTAAGCAATTGAGAGTTTTGACTGTTTTAAACGAAAATTTTGAAGTTGATCTGACTCCTTTGTATGATGAGTTTATGCTTTCAAAAAACCGAATTAAAAGAAAATATTTCCAAGATAATTTTTCTCAATCTAAGAAAAACCGTGTTAAGAGTAAATGGTTAGAAAAGATGAATCAATTGAAAAAACATATTTTGTTTTTTGATTTTCTTGAAAACCATTATGTTTCAAATGATGAAGTTTCAAAACAACATTTAAGTATGATAAAAAAATCAAATTTTGTTAAAACAATTGATAAAGCCATTGTTAGGTCTAGTCATCCGCCTCTTGAGACAGTTTTGATAACATGTCAAGATCAAAAGATGGAAGTTAAGGCCACTCCTTTCAAAATTGCTGATGAAACCCCCATCATCAGTATTATTGAACGAAACAATTTTACTAATGAATTCTTGCATGTTATTGGTCAACAACTTGACCGTATTGAAGAAAGAATTATTGAAAGAACTGTTTCTATTGAAAAACCTGCTTCTAAAAGAACTGTTTCTATTGAAAAACCTGCTTCTGAAAAATCTATTTTTGTAAAACCTGAGAAACCTTTGATTGATTTACCCAGTCAAAGAGAGAAAGTTATATTCAAAACCTCTCAGTCTAAAATGCTTGAAGTTGTTGATAAAATGCTTTCTGATTTAAAGGTTAAAACTGAAGGTACTTCAGTTTATACAATTTATAAATGTAAATATGTGTTTGAATCAATGAAAACAATGTCCCCCAGGGGCAGTTCAAGGAATTTTGCAGTAGACTAATCCTTACCAAAAAAAAGGGGAGAATAGTTGGTCATGAGGCCAAGGTTAACAACTCACATATGAACAAGAAATTTATTGAAAAAACCAAAACAAAAATTTGTATCTAAAATAATTATAAGAATAGATTTTAAGTAAAAGTTGTATATTATTTAATTAAATTTATATATATATAATGCCTCAATTTAAACATCACAAAATTCCTTGAACTGCCCTTGGGGGACATTGTTTTCATTGATTCAAACACATATTTACATTTATAAATTGTTCCTCGAATTTATATATATATATATATATATATATATTTGCATTTATAAATGAAGTTCAAACAAATTTTTTTTCTTAAGAATAATTAAATTCAATGCAACTATATCTATGAATTTAATTGGCGAATCTAGTGTATTGCACATAAATAATTGTTCCTAGATTTTACCCACAAAATTTCTTCTTCTTTTTTTTTTTTGAAAACTACTCACAAACTTTAATTGTTGTTCTGCAATGAGATATTTCTTTTGGAAAGCCCAAACTTCATCCAAATTCGATCATTCATTCTAGTTTAAATTATATGACTAACTTCAGTATAATAGGTTGTATCAAAATAAAAACAAAAGCAACAACGAAGATGATAATTATCTTTTTATTTATTTTTAAAAAATCAAGAAGACTATAATTAAAGAGCAAGGTGGCGGATAATATGGAGGATTTGTGGCACAAGACAAGGACGACCTTCTGCTTTGGACTTATGGCACAAGACGGCCTTCTTATTTATTTTTCAGCAGTGAATCTAAACCTTCTACTTTGGACTAGTGGCACAAGACGGTCGGCAATGTGGAGGATTTGTGGAGCTTTTGGTTAGGAAGATTTTGCGCGGCTTGAATTTTGAGAGGAGCTAGGATTTGTGAAAGGGAACAAAATTGGGAAACAATCAAAGACTGCAAGAAAATAGCTCTAATACCATGTTAGAATTAAAGGAAAATTTTGTAAAGAATTGAAAGAGTACAAGCAAGAGATAGAACACAGAGGGTTATGTGATTCAACCTAATAGCCTACATTGCTGAAAGATGCTCTAGTAGCTACATGCCAACATCTTTGATATATAAGTGAAGTATGTTATACATAGAACCCGAGAATATTACAAATTAGGCCACTTAATTGGGCCACATACGCTATTACAAATATAAGCCACGAGTATATTATCTTTAGAAACAAGAAAACCTATAAAAAGAGGATATGTTGATTATATAATGTTTATTTGTTATGATACATGCAAATTTTATTCATAATCAGTATCCCACTTATGATTCACATTAAATGAAATTTAGTAACTAGATAAACTCTTCAGCTGATGTGAACTTCTATGATTTTAATTTTAATTTTTTTTTTTTTTTTTTGTGAGAATGTCATAAATATAAGTTCATAACATGTTTAAATTATAACAATTTCAAAAGTATATTGTAAACATTTTTGCGATTGAAATTTTAGATTTTGACTTAAAAAACGATATTCTGGAGTTTGTTACATAATTATCCTAAATTTATTTTCCGTTACAATAATTTTTTTAAGAATTATGTTTTATATTTTCACAATAATATTTTTAATAGGAAACAGAACAAACTTTAATAGTTTCTCTGCAATGACAGCATTCTTCTGGCTGTTGATTTAATTAGGCAATAAAAATAAATAATAAATATAAATAAAAATAAAAAACTCCAAAGTTCATCCAAAATGATCAATCATCCATTCTAGTTTTATATATATAGCTAGCCAAAACTCAAAGAAAATTCAAATATTTTTCAACTAAATTCTCAATTTTGAGCCATGTGTCTCATCCAATTTTTAATTTTTGTACCAAGTGAATTATTGAATTTAAAAATCTAATCTTTTTAACTTATATGGTAAGTGAATTATTGAGTATAAAAATCAAAAAATCTAAATCCAATTAAATTCTAAATCATATATATATATATATATATAAACTGTATAAGTATGATTATTTTTAATTGTACTCGTGTATATACACGGGGTTATACACTAGTTTATTTAATAAGACTAACTTCAATATAGTAGACTATTTCAAAATAAAAACAATAGCAATAAGGAAGACAAAATTAAAGACTACATAATAACCCACAGTACAACATTCTTCTCATTTATATTTATTTGGGTGCCTATAAATCTAAATGTTGTGACAAGCCATTTTCAAGGGTATGGATGGATCTGAAAAGGCTCCAATTGAAATTTGGTCAAAAACAAACTTGTTGGCGGCCTCTGTATAGTGAATTCCATCCCCATTTACTCTAACTAAGGGGCGTTCCCATGAACCAACATATATCTGGCTTCCATTGAATGTGATTGTTCCTCCACAGCCAACACTACTACTATAATTGTACATGCCACCACAGCCACAACAAGCAACTATGGGAAGCTCAAATCTTGATATTTTCAACCAAACAATTAATAAACTTGAAATTTTGTTTCATTAATAAAATATATTAAACGAATGAATAAAATGATAAATGTGAATAATCATCTAAATCTATAAGATTGATCATCATTAAAAATTGCAACGAAGCTACATTTTTTATGAACCAGCAATTTTATTAAGCAAGAAACAAAACTACAGAGGCAGAGAAAGAGCCTCGGCTCTAATAACAAAAACAAAGCAAGGAGGCCCCAACCCCACATCAAAAGAGCCAAAGTAGTTGTTTGACAAAGACCACTTAGCTAAAACATGGGCAGCAACATTTGCTTCTCTAGCCACCCAACTGAATCTACAATTAGTGAAATTCAATTTTAAGGCTAAAACATCAGAGCAGATGGTTTTTATTCTCCAAGGAACATCCTGGTTAGGACATCTTAGTGCATCAATGTAGGACTTTGAGTCACTCTCAATGGAAATGGAGTCAACATCCAAGTTTGCTGCCAAGTTGAGGGCCTAGATTATAGATTCAGCCTCTGCTTGGAGAGGGAGTGTGGTGTTCACTCTTTTAGAACAAGCAAACACCATTTCCCCTCTCCAATCTCTAGCTACAACTGCAATGGATGAACTCTCAATGTTGCAAGCAGCATCTACATTGATCTTAATAGTGTCCCTATCTAGTTTAGACCAAGCTAATTGGATCATATTGCTTGTTAACCCCATCGGGATATCAAGAACCTTAAACTCTGCAACAGATCTAGATATCTTTAACAAAATCCCATCCAAATTTGGAGATACTCCCTCAAATTGAACTTGGTTTCTTAAATTTCAAACCACATCACATATCATAGATCTTAATGTTGCAAGTAGCATTTACATTGATCTTAATAGTGTCCCTATCTGGTTTAGACCAAGCTGATTGGATCATATTGCTTGTTAACCCCATCGGGATATCAAGAACCTTAAACTCTGCAACAGATATAGATATCTTTAACAAAATCCCATCCAAATTTGGAGATACTCCCTCAAATTGAACTTGGTTTCTTAACTTCCAAACCACATCACATATCACTTCACCATATAGTAAAAACTATGCCTTATTAATTGAATTCAACCCAACTGTATTCGGAGGGGAGATTAAGGTTTGAATGAATTGGGAGGAGGAAGAGAGACCCAAACCATCAAACCTGAACCCCCAATGGTTGTTGAACCAAATAGCTTTAGTCAATGGGCACATAACAAATAAATGGAGACTAGTCTCTTCTTCCATGCCACATAATGAGCAGGACGTGTCTTCAATGTTTATATATCTAGCCAAAAAGGATTTAGTAGGAAGACAATTTGCTGCAATCCTCCATAAATGCATTTTTAGTTTCTCATGAATCTTGGTTTTCCAAATTTCTCCCCTAGACACATCTTGACTAGTAGGTGGGTTCTCTCTCCGGCCAAGCCAATAAGCTGATTTCACTGATATTTGCCCATTAGAAGTGGCAATCCATATCCACTTGTCTGCTTGTGAGTGAAAGGAAATGAGAATTCTCTAAATAGCTTTGATAGTTTGTTCATCAAATAAGTTTCTGAGCTTATGACAGTCCCACCCTTTATGACTTGGATTAATGAGTTGAGATACAATCAGTGCACTGTATGGATTATAGCCTTCCTTTGGGTGAGGGATGAAAGAAGGTATATCAAGAATCCATGGATCCAACCAGGTTCTAATAGAATTCCCATTACCAACTTGAATGCAAGCACTTTGAGCCATAAGATGTTTTGTTCCTTCAATGCTTCTCCAAGTGGGAGATGAGCTACCCATTGTTTGGTGGTTCAACCAGTTGGATCTAACCTTATATTTTGCTCTCAATAACTTAACACAAAGACAGTTTTTTTTCAGACAGTGTCCACCAAGCCAATTTGGAGAGAAGAGCTTGGTTAAAATCCCACGCCTTCCTAAAGCCCAAACCTCCTTCCTTCTAAGGCCAACATAAGGACGACCACGCCATTGGGTCAAGTATTGTCCCTCTCTTGATTTTGGGTTCCACCAAAACCGTTTTATCACCGCATCCAATTGCTCACACAAAGCTTTTGGGAATTGGATGGTTGACATGTGATAGGTTGGAATGGTTTGAGCGACTAACTTGATAAGGGTGGCTCTCCCTGACCATGATAGGTTCTTACTTTTCCAGCCACTCAATTTATTTTCCAATCTTTCCTTCACTAGTTGGAGATCTTTGCATCTACTGGAAATGAAGAAAAGGGGAACCCCTAGGTATTTTGTATTGGGTGGGAGCCTATTGAGACCCCCAACATGATTTTATTTTATTTAAGAATTGTTGACTTAACCCTTGAGAGGGAAAAATTCCAGATTTCTCCACATTAACTTTCTGCCCTGACCATGAGCAGTATCTCTCTAGGCAGATCTTAAGAGAAGATAATTCAGACATCTTGGCCTTGGAAAATAAAATAACATCATCTGCATAGCACAATTTTGAGATGGTAGGAGCATTACTAGACACTTTAATTGCAATAAGCTGCCCGCGATCCACTTCTCTACTAATAAGCCTCATTAGCACTTCACTTCCCAAAATAAACAAATATGGTGAAAGTGGATCTCCCTATCTAAGGCCCCTAAAGCTTGGGCATTTACCACCATTAAGCAGCACTGAGTATTGCACAATGGACAAACATTGATTGATCAAATTTGTAAACTTGTTGCTAAATCCAAATGCTTTGAGATTCAGAAATAAGAACTTCCATTCCATCCGGTCATAAGCCTTTTGAAAGTCTATTTTAATGCCTAAGAATCCTTTCTTCTTCTTTGTTTTCTTGAAACTATGCACAACTTCTTGGGCAATTACTCCATTCTCAACGATCCATCTATTGGGGACAAATGCCACTTGAGCTGGGTCAATCATACACAATAAGAGAGGCCTTAATCTGCTCACAATGATTTTAGGTATCACCTTATAGAAAACATTACAAAGGCTGATAAGGCGAAACTGATTGAAATTGCACGAGCCATTTTTCTTGGGAATAAGAGCAATGAATGGTTCATATAGCTCACTCAGAATCCTTCCACTTCGAAAGAAACTTTGTGTAGCTAAAATAATCTCGTCACCCACAGTTTTCCAATAATGTTTATAGGACAAGGCCGGGAAACCATCAGGCCTGGGTGCCTTGAGAGACATCATTTCAAAAACTACTTTACAAATTTATTCTCTGGAAAGAACTCTGCATAACTCCTCATTCTCTTCCTCTGAAATACATGGCTCAATTAAATTCTCTAAATCTTCAGGAACATCATTGCACTCAGATTGATACAAAGATTTAAAATTTTCATTGAAATAGTTTTGAATTTTCTCCCTTGTATTTATCCATGATCCATCCTCCAACTTGATTTCATTGATACAATTCCTTCTTCTCCTCACCAAGGTGGAAAGATGGAAGAATCTTGTGTTCCTATCACTCTCCTTAGTCCAAAACTCTCTTGATTTCTGTTTCCACTTTAGATCCTCTCTTTCCAGCCAATCATCAAGTTCTAGATTCAGTGATGCCTCTAGCTCAAGATTTTCTCTTGTAGGGTTTGAGACTTGTAACCGAGCAATTTTTGCCTCCAGCTCCTTATTCTTTCTCTTGAATTCCCTAAGCATTTTTTATTCCACCTTTTCAAGTCCCTCATGGTGGCATCCAGCTTTCTAGCAAGTCTATAACCCTGTGAACCCTCTACAAACGTTAGCCAAGCGTTCTCCACTACCTTTTTACTTGATTCCTCCTTAGTCCACATTGCTTCAAATCGAAAAGGTCGATTTGGAGCTGTATCTTCCATGTATGTATCCATAAGAATAGGGTTGTGATCTGAATTTGAATTACTTAAGTGTCTAATTCCAGCTTTTGGGAAGATTGTTTGGCATTCATGATCACAAAAACATTGGGCTAGTCTTTCCTTGATATTAGCTAGCCCCTCTCTTCTATGTGTCCATGTGAATGCTGGCCTAGAAAGCCCCAGATCAATAGCCTCAGTGTTGTTCATAAAGCTTCTAAGACCATTTACTGAACTCTCAGAGACATTGGATCCTCCTTTTTTTTCCTCTTGACTCTTTAATGCTGTTGAAGTCTCCAAACACAGCCCATGGCCCTGAAAATGCTTTCACCATCTCTTCAAGTTTGACCCAAAATCTTTTCCTTTTGGCTCTTCGAGGAGGACCATAAATACAAAATAATAGCCAAGGAGATCTAACTGGGTCTGAGTAAATTAATGCAGCAATAACATTACCATCAGAGAACACCACCTTCAAATCAACTCCCATCCTCCAAAATAGGGCTAAACCCCCTGCTTTGCCCATCACATCCACACAATATGAATAAAAAAAATTCAACTTAGATTTTATCATATCTATACTAGTTGACTTTAATTTTGTTTCAGATAGGAAGACTAGATCTGGGTATGACTCACGAATTAGCTCCCTTATAGCTCGAATAGTCGGAGCTCTACAAGCACCCTGACAATTCCAAGCAAGGGCTCTCATGGGTTAGTAACTTTCAACTATGTACCAGACCCAACACATTCTTCACTACACGTACTCAACCAACAAGTTACTAGTAACAAAATATATAAATAAGAAGCATATATAGAACTTACAATTTGGGCTTTCTCAAATTCAAACAGGGTCCTTGATGCATGATCTCAACGAGCCCACCAACAGCTGGAAAAAACTGCCTCACACTAGAGGCAATCCAGCCCACACAACAGCAAAGAGCCATTAAGGGGCAAGAAACAGCCACTTCCTGAAGCAAAGCTCACGAGAATGGCAAAGAAAAGCTCGCGTGCATGATAGCGACTGAAGCATATCATACGCCGAGAGAGAAAGGAAAGACTGGGCTCTCAGTTCAATTGTTTTTGCAACGGAGCTACATTTGGACCAAAGGGCCATGGCACCTTGATTTTTATTTTTTTAATAATATGTACAGAGTTAAAAATAATTATAGTATATACTCAAGTTTTTATAGTATTTAGTTAAAATTTTATGTTAACTTTTAAAAGTTATAGTTGATTCCATATGAAAAATCAAATTGGTCCAAAGAGATCTCATGAAATAGAAATAACCAACTGGCCTAAATCTATAGTCCTCATAAAAAATAAATAAAGGTTAATTAGAACATGAACTTGAGTAATGATACCATATTGAAATTGTCGGATGTGGATTCATGCAATTACTACACCTATGTGAGATGTAAAAATTAATTGGTAATTTTTATTGTAAACTTTTTTAAATGTGCCAATCTGTGCATGAATCACCGGTGCTATCACAAAATCAATAAGGCAAAGCTCTCTCTCTCTCTCTCTAAAAAGAACAAAAAAATTGGACTGATCTAAGAATTAAAAAATTAATAATAAAGGATAACTATGTCTATAGTTTAGTGTAAATAAAACATAATATTGAGCATTTTCGATAGAGTAAAATTGAAAACACTATTTTTATGTCAAAATATTTGGCTTTTACATTTTCTCAAATTATATTTTCTCTCATTGTCAAATCAGCCATTCATCCTTCTTTTTTTTTTTTTTTTAGCCAAAGAAACCCACAACAAACGGCGTTTCTTGTGAACTTTTATATTTGAATTGTACTCCATATTTATATTGAACTTTATACATCTTTTATTTGGGACAAAATTGCCTTTTGCCCATTTCGGGCAAATTAATCAGCCTTTTGTCCTTCTTCCCAAACTAAATAGGGAAATACCCCTCTTTTGAAAATCGATTTTTTCAAAATCGAGTTAAGCCCTATAGTGACGTTTTTAATGACCTATAGTGGCGTTTTAAGAACCTATAGTGACGTTTTGTTACTTGATATCCATGAAATCGAGTTATAGGCAATTTTATTGCCTATAACTCGATAATTGCCTATAACTTGATTTCATGGATATCAAGTTACAAAACGTCACTATAGGTTCTTAAAACGCCACTATAGGTCATTAAAAACGTCACTATAGGTCCTTGAAATTTTTTTTTTTTTAACTCGATTTTGAGAAATTCGATTTTCAAAAGAGAGGTATTTCCCTATTTAATTTGGGAAGAAGGGCAAAAGGCTGATTAATTTGCCCGAAATGGGCAAAAGGCAATTTTGTCCCTTTTATTTGCCTGGACAGCTATTTTTGACTTCTCTAGTCATCTTGCTTTTTTACATGGGTTAGGAGAGAGTTTAATGGGGTAACTATGTGCTCTTACTAATGATCTGTTTGGATTGAGAGGAGGGAGAGGGAGAAAAGGGAAGTAAAGTAGAGTTATAGAAACAAGTCATAATGTGGTTTTGATGATCAATGTTCTTTAATTTGTAATAATTCTTTCCTGCCCCACTGTGTTTGGGAAGCTTGGAAGAAACATTCTTTATTTGTTTCGTAGTGATCATGCAAGTTTGGTTTTAGTAAAGAAAACATACAAAAAAACATTTGACTTGGTCATGATTGCAACTTTACAACCAAATGTACACTATTTGATTGGCAGGACTCTCTGAAATAGCATAAGAGCCAAAATGGAGAATGAACTCAATAAAATACCACATTGACGTCTCTATGCAATGGGCTTGCTGAACCCCTTAGCAAGTTAGGTAAATGCCTAAGGCCCTAAATGAAGAAAGACTCTGAATTTTTAACCAATAGGATATCTCCTTATTTGTAGGAGTATTAATGAAGTCTCAAATTAGTCAAATATCACCCGATAGTTGGGTTTACCAAACTTGTCCAGAAAAGTTTTCATATAACTTTTTAGTTTTAAGTGCAGCCATCGAACTGCTAGTATATAAGCCTAACATGCAAGAAAATAAAACCCTAATTTACACAAAATGAGGGAAGGACACTATTTTACCATTTGAGAGAATTTCTTGTATTCTCCCATTGACCTTCTTTGAGAGGAGAAATTTACCAAAACATTGAGCATAGCCTTAAGTTATTTGGATTGCTGGAAAACCACAGTGACTTGCTGAAATTTTCAAGAGGCCTTGGAATGTTCGAGAGATTGAACTTGCAATCAGTGTGCTAGACTTGCATTTGGAGACTATGAAGAAAAAAGAATGGTGCAATCAGCTGCTAGCAAGAGTTGAAGGCTTTGAGTTTATGTACATTACTTAACTAGAGGTTTAGTAAGTTGTTATGTACTGTAACTATTTTCATAGTGAATTTCGTTGTAGAGTCTTTTTCCCTTAAGGTTTCTCTCCGTAAATCTTCTTGTCTCTCTATGTGTGCGTTGTGATTTATTTTCTGACGTGTTGTTCATTGTGTTTGCTATTTGGATTGAATTGATTGATCACTTGGAATCAAGCCGTTCTAGAATTCTAAACGTGAACTTTCAAAAAACGATGGCATCTTTGTCATTAGATTATGAATTATGTTTGAATTTTCTTAATAATTAAATGAAATTTAATAGGGTAACAAAAATTACTTGCTGAAAGATATATTGAAAGTTTAGGAATTTTGACAAAGATCACTTTTTTCAGTACGTGGTTTATATTATTGTGAACATATAGCTATTTTGATCATTTATTGATGTAGAACAGACTCTCATGGCTTTTCAGGACTCTCATGCATGCTTGAAATTATCGCGCAAGACAAAAAAAGACACTAGTAGAAATCATGGGCCTCAAAGTTGGAATCACATGAAATTTGGCAAGCTAAGCAAAACGGCCTTTTAAGCAGTAGTCGTCACTTCACCATGAGGTACCCCCTGAAATTGGCGAATTCCTCTGTTTAGACCCCGAAAAGTACGATTTTGCCGTTTATAGTAATTTTTGTTTTCTTAGAAACTTTTTTCTCAAAAGTCATAATAAAGTCTTGTTTTTTTTAGGATGACCCTAAAAGTCAAAAGTTTATAATTTTGCATTTAACTCAATTTTGCTACTTTTGGTAAATTTCGCTAAATTACGTAATTAACGCAAATTAGGGTTTTAGTCGTTTCCTAATTGTCCTAAGGTTTTACTTTCTCAGTATTTATATGTTTTGTAGCCGTCAAATACAAATCAGATTATTATTAATAAAATACAAACTTTTTTGTCAAATTCTTTCTCTGGTGGATACCAATTTATCACCTTGTAGATTCAAGGAAACCCTCATGAATTCAAGGTTTACTATCAAAACTAATAGTTTAGTTTCTGTTTTATCAAAAAGAGCATCGTGTATGTTTTCTTTAGACTTTTGCGACATGATCTATGAACTTGAAAAAAGATAGTTATGAACCTGCAAAAAGATAGTGCTAGTCTAAGATTAGTGAAAGTTTATTGCAATTTTCTTTTGGACAAAATTTGACTACAAACTTGGTTGTAGCTAATGACTACAATTTCCACTAAACAAAATGACATGACTATATATTTTAAAAATCTAACCGTTGGATTGCATATTTTTTATCTTTTTAACACACATGTCAAATTTGTGCCAATTGGATGTTATTTACTATTCTATCTATAATCTTATTTGTAATGCGTAATTATAAACAACAACAGAACTTGAAATTCAAAGATTTGATTAATGACATAGCTATTAATTTTATCTTTTGAAAATTTTACAAGAGTACATAATATAATGAGAAATTGTAATCCAATTGTGGATTTCTCAACATATCCAATGAAATGATATGGAGTGAAGTTTAAGCCATTGGTTACAACAAAATTTGTAGCTAAAATTTTTCCTTTTTTTATAGAAAGATTTTTTTTTTTTTTTTTTTTTTGTAAATTTTTTTTTTTTTAGTTATAACTATTTTTAAAAAAAAAGATTAAGTGAATTGGAAATTTTTTTTTTATACAAAATAGAAATTCTATTCTAGATAATATAATAAGAAATTGTAATCCAATTGTATATTTCTCAATACATCCAATAAAATGATATTTAGTGAAGTTTTAGCCATTGGTTACAACTAAATTTTTTGCTAAACTTTGTCTTTTTTTTTTCTTTTTTTTTGTAAATATTTTTAGTTATAACTATTAGAAAAAGGAGATTAAGTGAATTGGAATTTTTTTTTTTTTTTTTTTATACAAGATAGAAATTCTATTCTAGATAATATAATAAGAAATTGTAATCCAATTGTATATTTCTCAATACATCCAATAAAATGATATTTAGTGAAGTTTTAGCCATTGGTTACAACTAAATTTTTTGCTAAACTTTGTCTTCTTCTTTTTTTCTTTTCTTTTTTGTAAATGTTTTTAGTTATAACTATTAGAAAATGGAAATTAAGTGAATTAGTTTTTTTTGTTTTTTGTTTTTATATATACAAGATAGAAATTCTACTCTAACCTAATCTAAGTGTATATTTGTGTAAAACTTCTTCATTAATTTAAGTTGATCTCCAAGAAAAAGTTTCACACACATATACACTTAAATTATGCTAGAGTAAAATTTATATCTTGAATAAAAAGGATTTTGCTACTTCATTTTCCAAAAATAAAGAACAATGTAGCTTTTCCAAATGAATATTTTATTCATTTTTTGAAAAGTGTATGTGTGTGTTTTGAAAATTCAAAGAAATAAAAAAAATGAATAAAAAAAGAATGTTTAAATAAAATAGAGTTTTGAATAAAAAATTAGATTTGAGATATTTGAAAAGTGGTTAGTTAAAAAAATAGTCTTATTCTAAAGTAGAGGGAAAATTATGCCCAAACCAATGTGCATAATGTTAAACACAAAAGATTATTAAATACTTTGGAAGTACCATAAATGCGTACTCCCCCCTCTCATATGAATTATGTGTCTCACCATAAATTTAATTAGTAGGACCCACAGTTAGTGAGAAGAGGGAGTGCTCATTTATAATACTCCGAGAGTACCCAAAAATTACCCATTAAATATAGGCAATAGAATGTTTGACCACAAATTGAAGTGAAATAAGCAGAAATGGGTGGTTGAAAATTTTAGGAAAATCTTCAAATTAAATAAAAGAAATATGGAAGAAATGTGACCTTATTTGCAGCCCATAAATATTCAATTTCAAACCAAAAGAAAAGGGATTTCTATGTGGGGTTCCAACTTACAAAATGTAACAGTTGAGAATACGTTTATTGATCTGCGGAAATTTCTCGCACGGAATCGACAAATGAAATCCCTGGCTTGCCCCAGCATGTAAAAGGTTTAGAAGTTTTTAGTGATTCAATGACTCAAGTCACATAATTAAGTTTATATATAAAAATTTTGTATCATAACTTTTTCCACAAGTTTTAGTTGATGGACTATGAGTAAGTGATTATCTATCACTCACACCATATCATCAAATTATGGCACATGGTGTAGCCGTAGAACTACAAAATGTTTTACAAATGTCGAGGTAACAAGTTGTTAATAGTCGATAATAAAGTTTTTTTTTTTTTTTTTTTTTGAGGAACAATAGTCAATGATAAAGTGATTGTTGGATATATTGTGCATAATAATTTACTCATGTGATTTTGTAAACAAAAACAACAAACAAAAAAATATGTAAAATAAATAAATAATTAAGAATAATTAAATATACTGATAGACCAATGAATGTAGAATGATAAGTGCAAATCTAATTAAGGCTAGTGTTTGATACTAACTATTTAAAATAGATTTCGCCACTCACACTATTTACTCTTAGATGTCAAGCACAACAACATAAGTTCACAACCAAAAAAAAAAAAAAATGTCTCTTTCTCTCTCTAAATGAAATGAGAGAATCACTATTTATAGACACGCTTGCACCATTTCATAAAAGATGCAACACTAGCAGACACAATTCTAGAATAAATAATATTGCAACTACACAAGTGTATAAACTCATAAAATGACCAATTTATTTTATATGTGAGACTCAAAGATTTCGTCACTTTAATTATGTCTAGTGGGCACTTCAGAAGCCAATTTCTCACTTACTCTTTTAATGGTTTTGGACTAGGAATCGCATGGCAAGTTGGGTATCATGAATATCCACCCCAACTTGAGGGGCAGTTTTGATGAAGACAAACTCTATATGGCAAGCTCACCAACCAAATTAGGAAGAGTTGAAGACCAACCCAATATGGAAATTCCACCAACCAAATCACCGTGTAATCAACAAATTCATACACACAAAGAAAGCAAAGGATACATGCATAAATGCAGATTAAATATATGTGGGGATGTTGTTTGTGAAAACCATGAATATAAAGGATCCTCTGTAACACAACACAAAAGAAAAGTGAAAATAGAGAAACAAAAGACTGAAAGAGCTCTTTCAGTCTTTTGATCGAACAGAACGTAGGCTCTTTATGATCGAACCACGTTAAATGGGTTTGCTTGCCCTATGGTTTCCTTTATTTTTCTCAGAATGGTTTCTATCGACAACATTATTGATAACCTCAAATGAAAAATAACAAACTTTAATTTTCGCTCTGCAATGAGAGCGTTGTTCTGGCTATTTATTTAATTATACAATCAAAATGAAGAAAAAAAAATGTCCAAAGTTCGTTTAAATATGATAATTTATTCATTCTAGTTTATATAATAGGACTATTTTCAGTACAAAGCAGGCTGTTTCAGAATTAAACCAATATCAATAAGGGAGACGGTAATTAAAGAGTACATAATAACCTGCAGTACAAGATTATTTTGATTTATATATAATTGCCTGTGCGGCTGTGCCTATAAATCTAAATGTTGTGACAAGCCATTTTCAAGGGTATTGGTGGATCTGAAAAGGCTCCGGTTGAAATTTTGTCGAAAACGAACTTGTTAGCAGCCTCTGTATAGTGAATTCCATCCCAATTTACTCTAACTGAGGGGCGTTCACATGAACCAACAAATATCTGGCTTCCATTGACTGTGATTGTTGCTCCACAGTCAATACTGCTGTTATAATTGTATATGCCACCATAGCCACAACAAGCAATGAGGGGAAGCTCAAATCCTGATATTTTCAGCCAAACAAATTATAAACTTGAAATTTTGTTTCATTTCTAAAAAATTTTGTCACTTAAGCAGAATTCATTTTATACAAATGTTAAAAAATGATAAATTTTAATAAGCATCTCAGTTTATAAGGTCGATCATTATTCATTGTCAGTACTTTTCTGGTTATATAATATCATAAGTCTTACCATATTCCTTTGGTTTACTATATAGAGAGTACTTGACAGAGTAGATGTCCACATATGTGATCGCAGCTAAAGGAAGATCCTTCCTGAGTTGAACTATGGCCTCCTTCAACTTGTGGTTGAAATATTGAGCTACATCATTATAAGGCTTTGCACAACCATAGCTATCCCTTTGAGCTGATAGAAAAGTTGCCAAAATAAGGGGAAGGCAGCCAATTGGTCCCGTGTTGTGGATCCAAAACGATCTAGCTCCCAAGTTATATATATTCTACATCACAACTTTCACTTGATTAGCATTAAAAGAAAACAAACTTTATTCGCCTGTTTTTATTGTCTCTCTTTTTTTCTTTTTTCTTTTTTACTAATTGGTTTAACAATTGTATGTTTCTTCTTGAAGTAGTAGGCCAAGGCCAACAAGGCAGCCCATTTTCAATGACAAATCGTAGTATATATTTAATTACCTTGACATTAATGGAGAACTTGTTTACTATATCAGGGATAGAAGCATTGACTTCCTCTATAGTCATGTTACCCAAGATCCCCTCAGCAAGATCATTCTGACCAATATCGAATGTGTATAAAGCTTTTGGAAAATAATACCCCTTGGGCAATAAATATGCATATATACCTCCTACAAGAAAATCAAAGGCCCATTATAAACTAAAAATTCATTTGGTGATGCAGATGTTTGTTATAAGCACCCTCAATTCTCAAGAACTACAGTACCCAATATTAAGAACAAGTGTTTACCCATTCACCCATTTTACCTTTTTGCCTTAGCACTTGTGATCTGAACTTGAACTGTACGAATTCTGAGTATTCGATATCGAGGTAGATGGGACTATATGTACCAGCAGGTATAATACTGGTTGGTAGTCTGATTGTGGATGCATATGTAGCAAAATTTGCACCGTGTGTGAAGTTGGTCCCCAAGGAATCAAGGTAAGCGCTCAGATATGGGAGACCAAGACTCTTTGCTGTAACCATACAATGTGATTAAAGTAAACAATTGATAATTAAGCATTGCGCTTATAGTGGAAATTATTAAATTAATCTTGACAATGCTGCAGACAGTAAATTTCACAATCTTTTCCACAACTTCTTGAGCAATATGTGAACATTCCCATCAATTTATGCAAAAAAATATTGTCTATTATTACATATCAATTAACAATTATAGAAATGTTATGAAATTTGTTTTGTGTTTAGATTTATTTATTTAATTTAGACCTGAATAAACGGTTAGTCCCCTAGATTTTACCAACTAGCAACTGCCAAGTGATGGCAAGGACGGTTGCTAAAAAAAAATTTTCATAGCCGTACTTAATCTAATTGCCGGCCTTTGGATGTGTTTATTTTATTTTAAAAACATAACGTACAACTTTTTAAAATATCCATTTTTTTAGTGTAATTATATTTTTACATTATAAAATAAATAAGATAGTGGAAATTAAATCATCAAGAGCTCACTAATTATAAAGAAGTTAGCCCAGAATGCTTAAGAATTTAAAAAGGAAAGAGTTTAAATTGTAAAATTAGTAGCATATTGTAACTATTTTAAAAAAAGAAATTAAAAAAAATATTAGAGTAGAAGAACAATAGTTACACAACCCAGCCCAACTCCTCGATGGAGAGAGTTTCCGTTTTGGATGAAGACATTATTTAGTTCTTTTACTTTTTGGTCTAGCTGTGAGGCAATTTTTTCTTTATTCTTACTCAAATGAGAAATCTACCACTTTAGCTAATCAACTTTCTCATTACCTACACACAAGAGAGGAAAAAAAAAAAAAAAAGAAGAAGAAGGAAAAACTGCTAAAACTTCTCAATATATCATAGTGATAAAGAATCCCACATTACTTGGTTGTGTGTGTGTGTGTATATATATATAAAAGAAAACAGTCGAGTTGTATGCAAAGAAACGAAGCTGAAGTGTCTCTTCCTATGGTCAAGTGACTGAATCTTTATAATTTAGAACAAGAAAATTCTGCTAAACCTATCCTGAGCCTAACTTTAGAAAAGAGAAAGGGGGAGTTTTCATTGCACTTTCTGCTTGCGGCCTACCACATTACCTGATTAGAGTAACCAATTATATTAATTTGATCAGGGATTGCTTGTTTAGTTTTTATAACATAAATACTTAAATAGTAAATCTCATTATAAAAATAGTTTTTTTTTTTGCTGTAGAATACAAAAATAGAAATATGTATTGGTTGGTCTCTCCAATTTACAACATAAGTTTTTGAGTTTTTTTTTAAACAAGAACATAAGTTTTTCAGTTGGATGTTCTTAAAAATTGGAAAAATAAAATAAAAATAAAAAATAAAATCCTTTACTACTAATGGATCATTGGGATTGGGGGTTTAAGCAATATCTCATAAATTAGATAATTAGGATTGTCATTTAAGTGATAACTTAATGGTAATATTATTTTTTGTAATATTTATATATGTGATTTGAATCTCACATTCTCACACACACACACACGTAAAGAAAGAAGAATTTTTTTTTTTTTTTTTTTTTTGGTGATGGGAAAATAAAGAAGAATTGTTAAGGCAAGAAACTTGGATATAATTATCCCTCTTTTCTTTTCTTACCAAAAAAAAAAATGCAAACTTTTAACTAGTGTCCAATTTCACTCCTCAATATTCCTTAATTTTGATGCCTTTACATATCTCTCTCCTTCATCTTTGACTATTTGGGAGCCTCAGCCAATTCAGCTCTCATCTCTTATGTCACCTTTGACTTTTGTTTTTGAGAATTTTTTTTTCTTTTCAATGGTGCCTCTGTCCTATTGGTGAAATTTTCTGTCTATAGGCGTTTGAGCCTCTAGGTTCTAGGTCGGGGATAGAGCTATTTGTAAACCTGGAATTTAATACACACACGCCGACACGACACGGAAGACACGCACACAAATAGTATTAATCACTTTTTTTTTTTTTTTTTTTTTTTTTGATAAGTAATAGTATTAATCACTTAAACTATATATGTTTAGCATTACAGTTTGCTTAATTGATATTTGAGACCTACATTTAAAATTTTTTTTTTTTTTTTTCTACTTAAAAGCTATAATTTAAAGTATGATATTAAAATGGTATTAAATATGATTTTCAACTTTCCTGGTTGATATTATTTCCTTGAGAATAAATTGGTCCGGAACTAGCATAAAATAGTGTTTTACACTAGCTAATGAGACCACGCCACATCATTATTTCAGTAAAAGCCAAAAACACCTTAATGCAGACAATAACAGCACTCTTAAATCCCAAATCACAATCGTTGATTAGTCCGTTTGGATACAGCTGAAAACTACTATAGCAAAATAATTTTAAATGTGTAAATAGTACCGTGAGACTCATTTTTAATGAAAAAGTTACTGAAAAGTAAAATTTGTGGGTCCCTAAACAGTACACGGGATCCACATGCGGCTGAAAATTGGTTGAAAAGTCAAACTTTTTGGCTAAAAAAAAAAAAACAAAGACAGAAACGCAAACGCGTCTGGGAAGCGCAAAACGCACCAACGCACCAACGCACACCGTCACACAAGTCACCAGATTCATTGCTGGAGCTTGTAAACATGCCAGAGCTGTTGTGAGCATGGTTTCAAACTTTGGAAGACGGATGATCAGCTCTAGACTGACTATAAGGCCAACTATAGTTGTATACATCTAATTCTAGGACAATACCTTCTATCATCATGAATCCTACAATATATTGTTTGTACATATATAATGCAATTTAAGTAGTAATACATTCAAAAATATTTCAAATAATAATATGATCATAAAAAATAAAAATAAAAACCACGCGCAACGCGCGGGTCTGCGACTAGTTTTACAGTAAAACTTTGTCATTTTCTAGTGGTAGTGGACAGATTCTCCAAGATGGCCCATTTTGTGGCTTGCAAAAAGACTAATGATGCCTCCAATATTGTTGGTTTATTTTTCAGGGAGATTTATAAATTACATAGAGTTCCATCCAGCATTGTGTCTGATAAGGACGCCAAGTTTCTTGCCCATTTCTAGAGGATTTTGTGGAGGAAAATTGGTATTGACTTGCAATACAGCACCAGCTTCCATCCTCAAACGGATGGACAAACTGAGGTGGTCAAAAGGAGCTCTACCTCTAGGTGACTAAATAAGGATTGGGCTACCTCACTACCTAGCTCTATGGCATGCATCAGATGGTCCCAACCATTTATTACTTCTTTTGGGTAAGATACCATCCCAGCAAGATATATTCCCAAAAGAAGTCACGGCAAGAAACCAAATATAGACCCCATTTTCCCCCACCACCAAACCACACCCTCTAAAAGGTCTGTTTTTCATGATTTGCCATTTTTCCCAGTTTGGATTTTGAATTATTGATGGTGTGGATTTTTTTTGGGAGGTTTTTCTATATTTTGGTATCTTGAGTGGTGGAGAAGCGGTGACTACACAACAAAGATAACGGAATGGATGGAGCTCCAGAAGCGAATGCGGATCTACAAGCTGGGTTCTTTGCCACCATCTTTGTTGGTTTTTGCTAGAAACATAGCCCTAGTGGACCACAGGTGGAATCAGCATGGTCTTCGTGGGGACAATTTTCATGGGTTGTGTAGAGATTTGCATCCTGATCCAGTGGGTCTCTTGCATTAGAGTGGGAAGGCAAGCCATGGGCTCGACTCGATACTAACCGGCCTTGCCCTTTGGATGCGGTGTGGGCACCTTATGATCTACTACAAACTCAATTCGCTCTTGAGTATTGAAAATGGTATAATTTTTTTTTGCCTTGGAATCGTGAAACCATGCTCATGGCGCTGGTTTTAAAAGAAGAAATGAATAAACAAGAAGGAAAGTACTTCAAAAGCAAAGACACATTGGCATACTTGATATTTACATCATTGGATTTTTTTTTTTTTTTTAATTTACAAAAGAAATACTGGCTTTATTGGAATAAAGACGTGGCATGGCACTGGTTTTATGCAAGCTCCGGACCCAATTTATTCTCTATTTTCTTTATATAATTATTATAATTTTATAAACAAAATTTAACTACAAAATTGATTATAACCTAAGACTACAATCTTACTCAATAAAATAAATATTACTACATATTTTGAAAATATAACTGTTAAATTGCATGTTTTTTACACGCTTAATACACATGTCAAATTTTGTGTTAATCAAATATTATTTACCATATGATCTATAAACTTATATTTTATACATAATTTTAAACTACAAATTAAAATTGGTAAACAATTTATTGATAATACAGCTATTGATTTTGAATTTTCTAGAAATTTTTCAAGCATGAAGATATAAGAAGAAGATGTAATCCAATGATGAATTTGTCAAAATTCACCTCAAATAAAAAGATATTAAGTAAGGTTGTAACCTAATGCTACAACTAATTTTGTAACTAAACTTTCTCTATAATTTTATTTACTTTTCTGGTTTACATCACAATTATGAAATAATCATTTTCACTCATGAATAGTATCAAAAGTCAAAACTAGACTTCACAGCAAAATAAAGAATAATTTTATAATGGATTCTTTGATTTTATATATTCAAAGAAAAATTGTTGCAACATTTAATATACGAAATCAATCATAGGTGATTACTACAAATTAAAAGACATTCAAGTAACATTTCAGTAGATCATAAATTATTTAAGAGAATTGTGGGGACAAGTTGCCTCTAGAGGTACTGTTTAGGCTGGATAGGCTGGGCCTGTGGCCCAATGACCTAGTCCGAGAACACGGACATGTCCGAGGACGATTAACTAAGGTAGAAATGGAAGTTGCATTACAGGAAGAGTTAAAGGGTATTTATAACAGACCTAAACTTTTCCACCTCGGAACATTTGTCCGAGGTGGCTTGAAACATCCCAATCCCCTTAATATGTTGTTTTAAGGGTACCTTATGACAGGGGGAGGGTCAAATGCTGGATAAAGGATGATGACGAAGGATAACAAATATCTGTAAAAGCTGTTACCTCCACATTAAATGCTTCCCAGCTAACTCTCTAGCCGCATTAATGTGGAGGTGATGCCTGAACAGTAAATAAGCAGCCCTACAGCTAGTGGTAGAAGGTTCATGGAGGTGTGAGATGAGACAGGGAAAAGCTCCCATAACCTGATTTACACGTGTACAGTGAGAATGGTACGAAAATCATGGTATATAACATGAAAAGGTGTCTAAAGATAGGGAGATGGAAAAACAGATAGAAAGAAAGTTTAAGAAATACAACACCAGAAGGAAAAACTCCAGATACTTGATTATACTATTCTGGCTAGGCCGAGGACGATTTTTATATCTTATTCGTATAAGTACTCTTCCAAACCATCCACGATCGTTACCTCTTTTCTAAATTCAGGCTAGTTCTTTCTCCCACGCTCTACAGATTTATTGTTTGGGCTTGTTGGGCCTAAGTCCAATCCTGTTTTGGAGTCCAAGCCAAAATTGGTCCTTACAATTAGCGTCGTCTATGGGGAGAGATTGATCTGATCAGAAGGAGATTTCGGTTTAGCACTGGAAATGGAAGAGTCAAGTTTGCACCAACCGACGATCAAGGTAATGTTGATTTGCACCAGGCGGAATCAAGGGGTTCTCAACGTAATAATTCTGTCGTAAATCCTCAACAAAGGGGAGATCATGAAGGAAGTATGCAAACAACACATACTAGTAAGAGTCAATCACGAGGGAAGAGCCATGTCTCTCATGCAAAGAATGAAAGAGACATGCAACGTGAGATTGACGAGCTGAAGAAGAAGTTGCGTCGTGCACGGCGAAGGCGCTCATCACCTGAGTCCGAGTCTTCTTCCGAGGAGACAGATGATGCTACGTACAAGCGACGATCCAGAACTCCGCCCAGTGAAACTTTCTCTGGCGACGAGGAATATAGTAGCCATAAGCACAAGAATAAGAGCCCAACGCATAAGGGCCTTAGAAACAAAGCCATGAACGAAGCGTTAAACCAAGTTGCTAAGTCTCCTTTCACACGAAGGATAGAGGGTGAGAGCCTCCCTCGGCGATTTCATCAACTGACCTTCTCTCTTTATAATGGTCAGACGAATCCAGTGAAGCATGTCAATCATTTTAATCAAAAGATGGCCGTTCATTCTAAAGACGAAGCCTTGATGTGTAAGATCTTTCCATCTAGCCTAGGTCCGATGGCGATGAGGTGGTTTAATGGCTTGAAGGCAAATTCTATTGATTCCTTCAAAAAGCTTACCCAGTCTTTTGGCGCTCGCTTTATCACGTGTAGCAGGGTTCCATTGCCTTTAGGATCTTTGCTCTCTATGTCCATGTAAGAGGGGGAAACTTTGAAGGCTTACTCAGATAGATACTGGGAGATGTTCAATGAGATAGACGAGAGCTATGATGTGGCCATCAGCACATTCAAGGCTAGACTACCGGCCGAGCATGATTTGAGAAAATCCCTCACTGGTAAACCTGTTACCAGTGTACGCCTGTTGATGAATAAGATTGATAAGTATAGGAGAATTGAAGAGGATCAGTTACAGGGAAAGGGGAAAGCGAAGGTGATCCCTTAGGAGAGGAGGGATTCCAGGTCGGATCGGACACAGAACAATCGACCTCGGAGAGACTTTGCAGGGCAGTCTGGATCTGCCAACACGCAGGCAATCAATGTTGTATTTCGAGAGTCAGTGCAGAAAGTCTTAGAGAAGGTTAGGAATGAACCATTCTTCAAATGGCCAAATAAGATGGCAGGAGATCCAGTGAATCGCAACCAAAACTTGTACTGCCATTATCATCAAGATCATGGACATACTACTGAAGATTGCAGGAATTTGTGGGATCATTTGGAACAATTGGTCCGAGAAGGGAAGTTAAAGCATCTCTTACATCACTCCAGTGGCCGAGGAGGCCAATCGAGCTCGGCGTTCCAGGGAAACACTGCGCCGAAACCTCCTCTCGACACAATAACCGTCATATTTGCTACTCCTGGAAGGACTGGATCTTGTCCCTCCAGGATTATGTCAGTATCTTGTTACTCAGATGAGGACTCTAATTCAATGCCGAAAAGAATCAAGACGAATGTCCCACTGGTGTTAAGCTTTTCGGATGCGGACAAACAAGGGACCATACAGCCACACGATGATGCTCTAGTGGTTACACTTAAAATTGGGGGGTACGATGTAAAGAGGGTTATGGTTGACCAAGGTAGTGCAGTGAGATTATGTATCCTGATCTCTACAAGGGGCTGGGTTTACAACTTGAAGATTTAACGGTTTACAACTCTTCTTTGGTAAGTTTTGAGGGTAAAATGGTTGTTCCTAAGGGGCAAATAAGATTACCCGTGCAAGCTGGTACAAATGTGGTTGAAGTGGATTTTATTGTGGTAGATGCATTTTCTCCTTATAAAACCATCATGGGCAGACCTTGGCTACACTCCTTAAGAGCTGTTTCATCCACCCTTCATCAGAAGGTAAAATATCCCTCTAGGGGACAAGTGTTGGAGATAGTAGGAAGCCAGTCTGTGGCTAAGCAATGCTTAATAGCAGCTATTCAACACAAGCCAGAGATTGACACCTCGACCATTACTGAAAATGATTTATATCAGCTAGAAACTCTGGTATCTCTGTTCAGTGGGCCAGCCGATGAGGTAAAATGCGAAGACTTGGAAAAGGTGGTTATTGGAGATGATCCCGAGAGGTTCTTTTAGATTGGAACTCAGATTCCCTTACTGGAGAAGGAATAGTTGGTTGATCTTTTGAGAAGAAATGTGGATGTGTTTGCATAGGATGCCTATGAAGCCCCAGGGCTAGATCCAAAGTTTATTTGTCATCACTTGAATGTGAATCCGTCCATTACTCCAAAAAGGCAGCCACCTTGGTGCCCGTCCAAGGAACATATAGAGGCTGTCAAGAGTGAAGTGACCAAACTTAAGCAGGCAGGGGCTATTAAGGAGGTGTTTTACTCTCAGTGGTTGGCTAACACCGTAGTGGTAAAAAAGAAAACAGGAAAATGGCGAGTGTGTGTGGACTTTACAGATCTTAACAGGACTTGTCCTGAAGACCCTTTCCCTATGCCTCGGATAGACCAATTGGTAGATGCGACGGCAGGCCATCCTCGGATTAGCTTTCTGGATGCCTTTCAAGGATATCACCAGATACCCCTAGCATTAGATGATCAGGAAAAGACAGCTTTTGTTACTCCTGTGGGAAACTATCACTACAAGGTGATGCCTTTTAGCCTAAAAAATGCAGGGTCAACCTATCAACGGATGATGACTAAAATGTTTGAACCACAGTTAGGTAAAAACGTTGAGGTCTATATTGATAACATGTTGTGAAGAGTAAGTTGGTGTCCGAACACGTGAAGAGTAAGTTGGTGTCCGAACACGTAACGGATCTTACAAGCATTTTCAAAATCCTGAGTTAGCACAAGCTGCGTTTGAACGTGTTTAAATGTTCTTTTGGAGTGGGTTCAGGAAAGTTTTTGGGGTACATGGTGACCCACAAGGGAATTGAGGTAAACCCAGACCAAATTAAAGCCATTAATAACTTGCAACCACCTCGGAATCCCAAAGAGGTACAGAAACTTACTGGAATGATGGCTGCTTTGAATTGGTTTATATCCAGATCGGCAGAGACGTGGAGGCCTTTCTTCCTTCTGCTGCACAAATGGAAAGAATTTGAGTGGTCCGAGGAGTATGTCATGGCATTCCAGGAACTTAAACAATATTTATCCCATCCACCCATTATTTCTAGCCCTGTGGTGGATGAAGTTCTTTTTGCTTATATTGTAGTTGCCCTATATGCCATAAATCTTGTGCTCATACGAGTGGACAGTGGTATACAACAACCAGTCTATTATGTGAGCAAGTCACTTGATGAAGCCGAGGTGCGCTATTTGTCGTTGGAAAAGGCGATATTGGCAGTGGTCCATGCTACAAGAAAGCTTCCCCATTACTTCCAAGCACATACTGTGGTCGTGCTCACTCAGCTTCCACTCAAGTCAGTACTCAGAAGTGCAGATTATACTGGAAGGATTGCCAAGTGGGGCACGATCCTAGGGGCTTTTGATATAAAGTACATACCTCGTACTTCTATAAAGGGACAAGTGTTTGCCGATCTGGTGGCCGAATTTGCTGAATGTCCTAAGGAGATGGAAGGGGAAAATTAGAAACTGGGTGAAAGATCAATCGGCGTGGTATCTCTCCAATGCCCAATGCATTAGGAATTGTACGTCGATGGGGCAGCAAACCAGCGAGGATCAGGGGTGGGGCTAGTTCTAGTGTCACCAGAAAAAATTACTATTGAAAAGTCCTTAAGGTTGAGTTTCTTGGCTACGAATAACGAAGCAGAGTATGAGGCTTTGCTGATGGGAATGATGATAGTCCAGAAAATGGGAGGAAAGGCAGTGAAAGTTTTTTCAGACTCAAAATTGGTAGTGGGTCAAGTAAGGGGTGATCTGGAAGCGCGTGATCCAAGAATGCCGGACTACTTGTGCCAAATCAAGAGTATACAAGAAAAATTTGAAGTTTTTGACTTGTCTCATATTCTTAAAGGTGGAAACACGCATGCAGACTCATTGGCTACCCTCGCCACATCCTTGGTGCAGGATTTGCCCCAAGTAGTACTGGTTGAAGACTTGTATACACCTACTTCAATACACCATGGTATGCCTCGGATCCACCAGATCAAACTAGGTTCGAGCTAGATAGATTCCATATCACTATTCCTGGAAAAAGATATACTGCTTGAAGAAAAGTGTGAAGCTGAGAAAGTACGAAGAAAAGCTCCTCGGTTTTGGTTGTCCGAGGATAGGAAATTATACAAGCGCTCTTTCTCTGGTCCCTATTTGCTTTGTGTGCACCCCGAAGCATCAGAATCACTTCTAGAGGAGCTCCATGAAGGGGTTTGTGGGAGTCATACAGGAGGAAGATCCTTGTCTCATAGGGCTCTTATCCAGGGATATTGGTGGCCAGGCATGCAAAAAAAGGCGCAAGAATACGTTAAGAAATGCGATCAGTGTCAAAGGTTTACGCCAAATATTCACCAGCCTGGAGGAGTTCTCAACCCTCTCTCTAGCCCTTGGCCATTTGCTCAATGGGGCTTGAACATTGTGAGACCTTTCCCCAAAGCGGTAGGAAATAAAAAATATCTACTAGTCTATATAGATTATTTTACCAAGTTGGTCGAAGCTGAGCCTCTGGCTAATATCAGGGATGTAGATGTCAAAAGATTCATTTGGAAGAACATTGTTACACGATTCAAGGTTCCTTATGTGCTCATCTCAGACAATGGCCTTCAATTTGACAGTAAAGTTTTCAGGTAATACTGTTCTGATCTAGGTATAAAGAATAGGTATTCCACTCCAGCCTATCCGCAGGGAAATGGATAGGCTGAGGCTGTTAACAAGGTCATCGTGAATGGACTTAAAAAGAGATTAGACGACGCCAAAGGAAAGTGGGTGGAAGAGCTGCCTCATGTCCTTTGGACATATCGAACAACGCCTCGAAAGTCCACCGGAGAGACCCCTTTCTCAATGACATATGGGGCTGAGGCTGTAATCCCATTAGAGAATGGTTTTCCAACGATGAGAACTAGCACATTCACCTCGGATGGAAATGATGAGTTACTGAGGAAGAATTTGGATCTAGTTGAAGAGCGGAGGGAAAATGCTATGGTGCAGTTGGCCTATTATCAGCATAAGCTTAAGCAAGGCTATGATATGAATGTAAAGTTAAGGCTATTGGCCCCAGGAGACTTGGTATTGAGGAAAGTTTTGGAAAATACTAAAAACCCCGCTTGGGAAAAATTGGGGCCTAACTGGGAGGGACCATATCGCATTACATCAGTGGCAGGGATAGGGGCGTACTACTTAGAAGATTTGGATGAAAAAACTGTACTCCATCCTTGGAATGTAAACAACCTGAAAATGTACTACTATTGATAAGAACAGTTGCATTATGATTCCCTTCTAGTTTATCCTAAGTGTATATCGTGAATCCTATGACATTCTTTGAAATATTAAACAGAAACTAAGTTATGTTAGGTCCTCGGACCACAAACTTAGTGGAAATTAATATACTATGACATCCTTTGAAATATTAAACAGAAACTAAGTTATGTCAGGTCCTCAGACCACAAACTTGGTGGAAATTAATATACTATGACATCCTTTGAAATATTAAACAGAAACTAAGTTATGTCAGGTCCTCGGACCACAAACTTGGTGGAAATTAATATACTATGACATCCTTTGAAATATTAAACAGAAACTAAGTTATGTCAGGTCCTCGGACCACAAACTTGGTGGAAATTAATATACTATGACATTCTTTGAAATATTAAACAGAAACTAAGTTATGTCAAGTCCTTGGACCACAAACTTGGTGGAAATTAATAAACTATAACATCCTTTGAAATATTAAACAGAAACTAAGTTATGTCAGGTCCTCGGACCACAAACTTGGTGGAAATTAATATACCATGACATCCTTTGAAATATTAAATAGAAAATAAGTTATGTCAGGTCCTCAAACCACAAACTTAGTGAAAATAATTATCCTCACTGTATCAAGGGATGTATTCAGTGGAGCCTAAGTTGTGTTAAAATCTTTATAACACGATCTTGAATACAAATTATTATTTTTTGGATTAAGTTAAGACCCATTTTATAAGTTATGATAAGCCTCATGGATGTCAACTAAGGATGTTTCAATATGTTTATGTCCTGCTTGTTACTTAAACGTTGGGATATTGCCTTGAAATTGGTAAACTTATCAAAAGTTAATAAATGGAAAGCATATTTTGAAGACAAGGGGAGTTAATGTTTGTATTTTATTTAAGTGTTTTGCCTTTTTATAGAGTATGCTTAAGTGTGGACAAAAAATAAGATACAGTAAATACCATGCAACTAAAGAAAACAACAATACTAGCATATGTTACTCGGAATAATAAAAGAAATTTCCATACATTAGCAAAATTAATCTTCAAGTACAAATGATGAAGTTAAAACAACTTTCATTATCCTAAAAATAAAAATTAGGGCTTCAGCTTTATTTGGAGTTTGGACTTAGGGACCTTGTCAGCTACTTCAGGAGGGATTTCTTTCTCTTTCTCCTTAAGAGCTCCTTCTACAGGCAAAGTAGTTGAAGCTAGTTCCTTCTCAAAGTCTTGAGAAACTGCCCCAGGCTAAAGAGCCTCAACTACTTTATCCGAGGAGGAGTCTTTCAGGGTTTCATGTTCTCTGCCCTGCTCCTGTTGACTGGATGAGGGAGGGTGCTGAGGCTGGGCCTCTTCGGCTGGCTGGGAGACTGGAGGAGCTGCTTCTTTCTGATTTGGAATTTGTAGGGCAGAAGGAAGGATGATGTTCTCAGGCTTCCTCAGCTCGAAAGAAGCATCAATCCCAGCTCGATTGAGGGCTTCTTCCCAAGTCTAAGTACAGTAGGCACGACATACGGCGAGGACCTCTGCCCTTAGGGCATCCTCGGTCTCAGCTACGCCGACGTCGTAGCTGTGCTGCTCGACCTCATCTCTTTCCTTCTCAACTTTGGCCTTAGCTTCTTTAGTTTGAACCCTGACTTTTTCAGCCTGATCTCTAAGCCTTTGAGCCTCCTCCAATTGCTTCTTCAGAGCTGCCAAATGCTCCTTGGAAGCCATGCCTGGGGCTCTAGGAATTGAGTATCTGCCCTTTCTACTCCTCGGCTAGGGGCGTGGCTAGTTTTCTGCTGCTTTGACGCCCTATGAGCCTCTTCTTCATTGGAGGGACGAGGTCTTCCGGTCTCCATTACCTCTTTACCCTTTGGTTCCATTCTCCTCTTAGGATCGACCTATTTGGTCCTGGAGGGTGGGAGTGGCTGAGGAACGCGAGGAGGAGACCTGGGTGGAGGAGTGGAAGCTTGGACTGAGAAGGCTTCCCAACTTCTCCCCTCCCTGGCTAGCTCTCTAATAGCTCCTGAAGGCTTCTTTGGGGTTTCCTTTGGATACCTATCTCTTCTGGCACGTTCTTGGGTAGGGAAGGTTGATTAAAAACTTCGAAGTCATCTGTGGACTCAGTGAGGTCCACAAAACCCTCTTCCTCTTGTTCTTCTTCCTCTTCCTCCTCTACTTGAAGAATGGGTGAGGGAGATGGTACTCCTGCTGAAAGGGTGGCAACAAGTAGTGGTTGGGTAAGTGGTGTATATCTAGGGAAAGGGATGCCTTCAGGAACTACGAATCCTTCGTAGGCAACACTAATGCGGTGAAGCCGAGTATCCTTAGCCCTTATCACACACCTTGGAGCTTGGAATGCACGCGAGATGGGAGTGTATTCGAGGATGAGGTGTGCTGCTCTCAGTTGGCCGTCTGATTCGTTGACGTACACCTCGGATTGCATAATCCTATCTAAGCTTGCCTTGTTAACTAAGCGGAGCGAAGGCGTAGTGGAATTGGGATCTACAATGTCATTAAAACCAATGAAAACCCATTTCAGTAATAGCAAAGGGCAATAGAAATAGAAGAATTGTACAAAGTTAAATTGTAAAACTTAGCCATTAACCCCCTACCTGGTGTACCCTCCTTAACTGGGCAAGGTAAGCCATCATGCCATTACCCAAAAAAGATCAGAAAGTCGTCCTTTAGTCCCTTGTTTGATATAGGGAGGCACTGGATCAACCTAACTTCGGAGTGCCTTGACTTTAGGTAATATCCCTACCCTTTCAGATTGTGCAGGTTGTATATCTAATTCACATCGTGGTGAGTTAGGTTTAGATTCTTCCTCTCGTTTAAGGCTTCTATACTCCCTAATACCTTAAACATGTTCGGGGCACACTGTGTGGGAGATAACCTAAAAAACCTAAGAAAGTTCCTAGTGAGGGTACCCATGGGAATGGTCATTCCTCCCTCTATGAAGGCAATCATAGGGATGACCACCTCCCCTGTTTTCCTTTCGTCAAACCATTCCCCATGTGCAGCGTACCTAATGCCCACATGTGGGGGAATGTTGTATTAGGAAGATAAACACGTATTTTTGGGATTTAACCCAACGAAACAAGATCATATGGGGAATAAGACGAGGATATCAAAATCCCCCTTTCCTCCCGAGGAGTCAAAAAGCAAGATTTTGAGGGGCTATTGTGGGGACCAGTTGCCTCTAGAGGTTCTATTTAGGCTAGATAGGCTGGGCTTGTGGCCCAATGAACCAGTCCGAGAACATGGACATGTCCGAGGACGATTAACTAAGGTAGAAATGGAAGTTGCATTACAGGAAGAGTTAAAGGGTATTTATAGCAGACCTAAACCTTCCACCTCGGAACATTTGTCTGAGGTGGCTTGAAACATCCCAATCCCCTTAATATGTTGTTTTAAGGATACCTTATGACAGGAGGAGGGTCAAATGCTGGATAAGGGATGAGGACGAAAGATAACAAATATTTGTAAAAGTTGTTACCTCCACATTAAATGCTTCCTAGCTAACTCTCTGGCCGCATTAATGTGGAGGTGATGCTGAATAGTAAACAAGCAGCCTTATAGCTAGTGGTAGAAGGTTCAGGGAGGTGTGAGATGGGATAGGGAAAAGCTCCCATAACCTGACTTACACGTGTACGGTGAGAATGGTACGAAAATCATGGTATATAACATGAAAATGTGTCCAAAGATAGGGAGATGGAAAAACAGATAGAAAGAAAGTTTAAGAAATACAACACCAGAAGGAAAAACTCCAAATACTTGATTATACTATTCTGGCTAGGCCGAGGACGATTTTTATATCTTATTCGTATAATTACTCTTCCAAACCATCCACGATCGTTACCTCTTTTCTAAATTCAGGCTAGTTCTTTCTCCCACGCTCTACAAATTTATTGTTTGGACTTGTTGGGCCTGAGTCCAATCCTGTTTTGGAGTCCAAGCCAAAACTAGTCCTTACAAGAATGTATTAAAAAAAGTATTTTTATTTTTTATTTTGTTAAAACTGAATAGATGTTAGTTTTATTTTTCTATATTAATTTATTATTGAATTTTAATATATATATATATATATATATATATATATATATATATATACTTTTTTTTGGATGGTCAAATTTCTTTTTCATACTTTTGGCCCTCCTAGGAAACAATCTTGGCTCTAAAACTATTCTAACTGGCAATGAGTTTGTTGACATGGATCCTTCCACTTGAATGTGTATTTTTCAAGGGATTTGGATTGGTCCAAAGCAACTTGACATTGGACCTATTTCTTACCTTCTTCAACAAGCTATTCTTGCATTGAATTATTACGGCCAAATTATATAATAGCATCTTCTAAATTTATTAATAATAATAAATACTAATGTTTGGGGGTCTTATTTTATATATAATATTTTTAAAAAAATTTATTATTTTATATATAATGTTTGGGGGTTAAAAAATAATATTTTGAGTTGATTTTGAATGATATTTTAATTTGGAACATGTGTATTTTGACAACGAAATCATTGTAGGGAGTACACGATGTGTGTCTATATATATATATATTTCAGGGAGTAGGGAATTTTTTTTTTTTTTTTTTTTTGGGTGCATCAAATATCTTTCATGTATGGTATAACTACTGAATTATGGATTATAAAAATTAAAAGAAAAAAAATCTATTATTAAGAATACTCATTATTAATTTTCTAACGGAGACATCCATAATTTGAATTTCAAATCCCTCATTTTTCAATAATTGTAACTATTCGATTACCCCAAAAAAAAAAAAAAAAGGACCCATCCGACCAATGGCTAGGCCTTTCAAAATCAACAGGCTCTTCCCTGCTAAAATAGTGTGGATATATAACGTTTGTAAATATAATGCTATTTATGCACCATTTGTTTCACTATAAAATGTTATACGAAAAATATTTTTAGCATTTACCAAGTTTATTTTACTGTAAAATTTCGTCAAATCTTAATATATATTGTTTTACCATAAAATCATTAATAAAATGTTATAAATGCTTTACAACATTGTATCTTTTAAAAGTTGGTTAAATATTTAACAAAAACACATTGTAGTTCTCATCCAATCAAGGACGGAGGCAGGACTTCAAGTTTGGGAGATATAATATAAAAAGAAAATTATTATAAAATTCGAATGAGTATTAAAACACTGTCACAAAAACACAACTATTAACTATACCAATTATCTATTTTTTATCATTTGTGGCTAAAACAAATTCAATTTATAATAATAATAATAATAATCATCCACTAACATAATTGGGTCCCGTTTCATGTATTTATTGTTTTCTTATAAGGACAAAATTTAATTACAAAATTGGTTGTAGTCTAAGACTACAACCTTACTCAATATTATTAATATTACTACATATTTCAGAAATCAAATCGTTGAATTGCATGTTCTTTACGCTTTTAATACATATATCAAAATTTTCTGCTAATCAGATATTATTTACTATAAAATCTATAAAATTATATTTTATGCATAATTTTAAATTACAAAACCTTGCAATTTAAACAATTTATTGATGACATAGCTATTGGTTTTTAGTTTTCTAGAAATTTTGTAAATATGGAGAATATAAGAAGAAAATGTAATCCAATAGTGGATTTATCAAAATTCACCTCCGATAAAATGATGTTAAGTAAGGTTGTAGTTTTAGGGTTACAACCAATTTTTTGTCCTACTTATAATAGTTGCAAGAACATAGGTGAAAATTTTTATCCAAACTTTAATTTTGGACCCATTTGATGGTCAAAATGGTCAAATACCACTATTTGGCAAAATATGTATGAATCTATTATTATTTACAAAATAGTTAGGGATTTACCACCTTTTTAACACTCAAGTTTGTGAAACTTGAGTTTGCCATAAAACTCGAGTTCAATGGAAAATAGCTACCATTTTTTGTATAGAACTTGAATTCCATAAAAAATAGCATGGCAAACTTGAAAGATATTTTTTCAAAGAACTCAAATTTCTAGAACTTGAGTTACACCGCAAACTCGAGTTTCACAAACTCAAGTTTGTGAAACTCATGGGTCATTATTGAAACAGAGAGAGGGAGAAAGATAGAGGCATAAAGCTCTCTACCCCTCTCTCTTCTCTATTTCAGATAGTATAAGGGAATCGAGAAAGTGAGAAGATAGAGATCTCTTGCTCAAATGAGAAAGAGAGAAAGACAAAAATAACAGATTTAGAGACTGGAGCGCAGCTTTGCCATATGTAAATATTTTTTTCATTAAAAATATTTTATTTTTACATAAAGTGAAACAAATGGAATTTGACACAAAATTATAGAAAAGCTTTGGTTTTGGTACTTCATTTATCCTATTGGTGTAAATGCAGCATCCTAATATTTTTGTCCACTCTGGGGTGCTCTAGAAAGTTCTCTGTAGAATAACACATGACTCTTCTATTATGTCAATGTGGATAAACCGGGATGATCTATGAGAAAATGAATGTCCATGAATCTTCATGAGCTTACTAGTAGTGCAAAGGGCAAACTTAATCTTTGTACTATGTTTTTTATTTGTGCAATATTTAACAGAACAAAAAGGCAGTACTTTCTAATTTCTATCAACACTGCATTGATAACTAAACGACCTCACTTACTTAACTTGTGCATATAAAGAAAACTAGGCTACAACAGTGGCTATGACTATCATGAGAATCTAATTTCGAAATTCTTAGTTTATAAGAGTAAGATATGCTAAAAATAAACAAGGTACATACCCATGAAATCCATCATGAGCCGGCCATCCGAAAACCTTCCGGCAGGTTTGTGAAAATAGGTCTCCCCATAAGGTGGTGTTGGTGTTTTAAGGGCCGTAGCAGACAATCCACCGGTATCAGAATTTGAGTCACCAAAGTTAAAAATTGCTGGAAAGTTGCACTTTTTCAAACCAAACACAGGATTCACCGTGGAAGCAAACAACAAAAGCATACAACAAAAGAAAGGGACAGAAATTGCATAGTTGAGATTAATGCTAGGAGACTTCATATTGGATAAAGAAAATGAGACGCAAATGATATTGAAAACAAGAACTAAAGTTTGTTGCTTATATTATGTTGGAATATTTTTATATAAAATACAATAGTTTAAATATTAATTAATTGCTGTCTTAAGTGATTTAGTATTTATACTTTTTATCATCAAAATCTGTCTATTTACAGCTTTTATCTTTAGGGTCCGGTTTGATCCATTCAATGAGCATTTTATGCTCACATGGTTTGTTATCCAGATCTTCGGCGGTAGTCATTAAGTTGTGCTAATGAGTGCCCTTAAGATTCCATTTTAAGAAAATTTTGACATCACTTTTATGAGAAATAAAAAAAATTGTCAAAATATTAATTTTTTTTTCTTTTCCCAAAAAAAAATTTTTAATTGAATTTTTAACTAATACCTAAGAACACTCGTTAGCATTTCTAATTATACGTCACTATAATTATTGTCAAACGTTTTGAATAAAAAAGGTCAGAAATCGCGTTGGAAATAAACATGTGATTTAATGACCAGTTGGCACTTTGCACGTATCTTTTCTATACATTCAGGCCTACATGTCCAGCCATTCAATGAGCATTTTATGCTCACACGGTTTGCTATCTAGATCTTCGGTGCCAGCCATTATTCAATTGTACGTCACTGTAATTATTGTCAAACGTTTTTGTATATAAAAACGTCAGAAATCGCGTTGGAAATAAACATGTGATTTTTAATGACCAGTTGGCACTTGATACGTATCTTTTCTATATATTCAGGCCTATGTATCCGGCCATGATAGAGACATAGAAAAGAAACTTTTATCCATATATATTTTCACGTAATAGAAAACTATCTGTATATTTACTTTGTTAGTTTTCTTATTTTTTATGAAAATAATATATCCTTGTATATATTCTATTCTTGGGTGGAATAAAAAATAAAAATAAAAAGTAACATTGAAAACTTCCTATCTTACAAGCGGTGTTGACTTGTAAGGATGATCAGCAAGGTAGCTCGGTTGTTGTATCCCAAGGCGGCATGATAATGTTTATAGTTTATTACACTGAAAATCTCATAGACTACATGTATCGTCTCAAAACAGTGATATAGTCCACACCTTAACTCTTCCATCTAAAAACTTATGAATTGACGGTAAATTATTCTCATGTTATAAGACTACTTTAAAGCATCATTGAGGTAATAAGTTTACATTCTCTAATTTTATGGTAAATTCTAATTTATGTGATATGTTATTATTTAAATGTTAATTTGAATATTATTTATTTATCAATTATTGTTCTTAGGAACAACATGTTGCAAGGAAATGTGCACTTTCCTATCCTATATCTATATAAAAGGATGGTTGTCAAAGCCATAGATTTCGCATTCTTCTTTGAAATCTGCTGATGATGAATATTATGTAACTTAAAACCAATTTAAAATTCTAGAAAATCTTTTTATAGGTCAATGAATCTGTCAGTTCATGCGTATTTTGAAGTAAGATGTGGTTTCACAAGGAGGAAATTTAAGACCACAATTTTTTGTAAACACAACTTTGCCACAACTCTAATATAACAAACTATAAGTGATGAGAAAATAATAATAAGTTTATAAGAAAATGATAGACAAACACAAAAAGTAGTTCATGTGAAAGTGATAAACAAACACAAAAAGTTGATAATCTTAAAATAATTTAAAATGTCTGTGTACTAGAATACAGATTTTTTATGATTGTTTATATTTTACTTCTTGCAAAATTAAAATAAGAGTGAGATTCTTGTACATAAGTTGAAAGAAAAAAACTGTTAGACAAAATGGATCTTTTTGGACATTAAAAGGCTTTGACCTATACTCCATCAATCAACCATATGACGATAATAATAAAATTATGACTCAAAGTTGTGTATAAATATTTTCTCTTATATCTTACTCTAACACATGTTCTATGTGCTGGTGGACAACTATACATCTTTGGCATACCAAGTCATCTGAAACCATCTTTTATGTGCCTAGTGGACATCTATCTTTGTCTTACAAGTCATCTGAATCTGATAAGAGTCCCAAAATGTTGAACATATGATTTGTTCATGATGACTTTACCACCCACCGTACACAATTTGTAGTTTAAAAATAAATAAATAAGTAAACAATTTTTTTTATTTTAGGTAGAAAAAAGATTGGGAACTAATGGCTGAACACAAGCCAGGATGTTTGACCTGAAAGCTGAAAGCGAAGTGAAATAAGAATAACCAGAAATATGGGTGATGGAAAAAGTTCATTGACAAATTAAATAAAAGATATTTGGAAATAAATTGTGAGCTTACTTGTGCGCGGATAACGATTCACTTTCAAACCCAAAGATTTTGGTAGAGTTCCATATTTGGGGTTCCAACGTTGGCTACTTGGCTTGTTCCAATAAAAGTATACTTAGAAAAATTATGAAATATAAAATAAAATTTTATTTTTTCACATAAATATAAAGTTTTTTTGTTTGGTTGAAAATGAAGTATATATTTTTATGAAACTGAAATTATCATTTTGATCTCTATATTTTGTGGTCATTTTCAAAAGCCAGCTTAACAAATTTTGACCCAAAGTGAACACTTTTTTTATATTTAAATATTAATTAGAAAATATTTTTTTTTAATTTAAAATCTAATTTTCTTACTTTTTGAGATATAGAATTACTACTTAAATTTTTATAGTCAAGTTACACTAACATTTCTTTTTTGTTGATATTATAATTAATCCACTTAATCTTTCATCAGTTTCATGTGACATATTTGACCTTAAATAGAATTTTAATAATTTTAATTTGAAAAACTTCTTTCTACATATGCAATTATAACAAGTATTGTTAGTAATAAGTAAGCGAAATATGCATTTGGAAAAAAATCAAGTCTCTTTATATATATAATAAGTACATTAATTGGAGTATTTTTATCTATTTGCAAAATTTCTTTTAAAACTTTTAGATTTAAGTCCCAATGGAGCAAACTTTGTCGCTCAATGAGGTGATGGAGACCCATTCCAAATCCCTCATCCTACCGTAGACTAATTGGATAAACTGATATACTTAACCATAATTACCAAGCCAAATTTGACATGTGTGATACATATACATATAGTAAGTTAGTTTAGGAACCTTCCTCAAAAAAAAAGGGTAGTTCATGGACAAGCCTTGAGTACCTAGTCTAGATGCAACGCATCGAGTATTGAGATATAGCAAACAAACACTAGGCCAAGGAAATTCATGACATTTGATGGTTCAATCCAATTGCAAGCATATTATGACACAACTTCGGCTAAATACAAGGACACTCGTAAATCAATTACTGGATAAAGCATACTACTTGGTAAATCACTTGTTTCCTAGCAAACCAAGAAAAAAAAAAGTCTGTCATTCATTAATCTGTCATTCATTAGCTTAGCTATGGTAGAATTTAGATCAATGACAACAACTATTTTGTGAGGTCATCTAGCTAAAACCTAGGATACACGGACACTTCATTTGGAGTGTCGTACTCGTATCGCAATGGTGTTCTATTTGCTATATCATGTTATAAATTTTCAAAAACTGCTTGTGTCATCATGTCGTACCTATACCCATATCTGTGTCCATGTCCATGCATCCTAGGCTAAAACCTCTCTTAGCAGACCTTAATATATCACTCTCATAACTGACCCAATTATACCATGACAATAAGGTTTTCCATTCATATAGATTCAAATCCAATTTTCCATGAATGCACAAAGCACATAGAAATAAACTACCATTATACCATATGGTAGAAACTTCAAAACGAGTTAATCTAGACCGCATGTCTTATCAGAGTTCAAATGAGGCTAGCAAGATCAGTAGCAAGAGCAAGGAAGAGGCTAGCAAGATCAGAAGCTATAGCAATAGTCACAGCACAAATCAACCAATACCAGAGCATAGACAAACGACATTGTAATATAATCTCTATACGGCAAGTAGCTAAGTGTTAATTAGATGTTCACTTAAGTGATAACACGTGAGAGAGTTTGTTAGTCCTGCAGCTAGCACGTGTGATAGGTTGTTAGTTCTGTTAGGTAGTTATTTTGCTAATTCAATTTCACCTAAGCTTCAAGCAAGCATCATTTATGAAGATACTGCCTTGGAAATCTGGAATGACTTGAAGAATGGTTTTGCTCAAACTAATGGACCTAGAGTTTTCAATCTTCAAAAGGATATTGCAGAGCTTCATCAAGGTGAGATGTTTGTAACTGATTTCTTTACTTAGTTGAAGGTGTTTTGGGATCAATTGCAAAACCTTAGCCCATTTCCTTCATGTACTTATGGTAAATGTATTTGCAATATTAACAAGAGGCTTACTAATTTGCAAGTGAGAGAGTCTGTGATGAAATTTTTAATGGGATTGAATGATTCTTTCTCCCAAGTTAGATCTCAAGTTAAGGATCCTATTCCATCTCTTAGTAAGGTTTATTACTTGTTAATTCAAGAAGAGAAACAAAGATCAGTGCCTAATGCCTCTGTTGCTAAGGTTGATTCCACTATTTTAGCTGCTAAATTGTCCAATGAACATCTTGGTACAAATCTTGGTAATTCTGGTGGCAGGGGGAACGAGAGACCAACTTGTACCTATTGTGGCAAGACTGGTCATACAGTGGATAAATGCTATAAAAAGCATGGATTTCCACCAGGGTTTAAGTTCAAGAACAAGCCCTCTATGGCTCATCAAGTCTCTTGAGATGTCTTGCCTATTGCTTCTCCAATGCATCACCAAAATTCTGCTTTTACTCCTGAACAATGTCAGCAGCTTCTTGCTTTATTTGGAGCTTCAACTTCATCTCTTGCAGCTTTAACTCCAATCAAAGATGCTTCAATGGCCAATGTAGCATCATCTTCTACTTCTACTAGTGTTCCAATGTCAAGTATTGACTTATCTCATAGTGTTTTCTCTACACAAGTGGTCAATAGAAGGTCTTATGATAAATGGACTTAGGTGTTGGATATTGGGGCTACTGACCACTTTGTTTGTTCAGTTGATCTGTTGACTTCAATTACTACTACTATGCAGTCATTGGTTCAATTGCCTAATAAGGTATCAGCTCAAGTTACTCACATTGGTACTATTGTTCTTTCTTCTTCACTCACTCTCACTAATGTTCTTTGTGTTCCTTCGTTTAGCTTTAACTTGTTATCTGTTAGTACTTTCACACTATCTCAACCTTATTGTCTTGTTTTCCTTTCCCCTTATTGTTTTATCCAAGACCTTTTATCTTGGAAAACAATTGGGGTGGGCAAGGCTGTTGATGGCTTGTACTTGTTACAGTGTGATAGTCTCCAGCACATTCCTCCTTCTTCATTTGCTAATTACTTGATCAATCACAAGTTCAATACTACATTTCCTCCTTTCTCTACAACAACCTCTGCAAGTTCTTCATCTTCCTATCTTTGGCATGCCAGACTAGGCCATCCTTCAGATCTCAAGCTTAGAGTTTTAGGTCATACTATTCCTTCTTTACAGTCTTCTTGTAATAAGAATTGTCAAGTTTGTCCTATGGCCAAGCTTAAAAGATTACCTTTTCCTTTTAATAATTTTAGTGCTTGTGCTTTTGATTTGGTTCATATGGATGTTTAGGGTCCTTATTCCATTCCTACTTTAGATGGTTTCAAATATTTCTTGACAATTGTGGATGATGCAACCTGAGCCACTTGGTTATTCTTAATGAAGTCTAAATCTGATGTTAGGCTTTTGTTTCAATCTTTTTATACTATGGTTGCCACTCAATTTGGTCAAAATATCAAGCCTATTAGAACTGATAATGCCAAAGAGTTTGGCATGTCTGATTTCCTTAATTCCCATGGTATTATAGACCAACATAGCTGTGTTTATACTCCACAACAAAATTTGTTGTGGAGAGAAAACAACAGCACCTTATTTCCATTGCAAGGGCATTACAGATTCAGTCTCACGTTCCTCTTCAATTTTGCGATGATTGTGTTTTGACTACTGCCTATCTCATTAATAGACTTCCCTCTCCTTTGTTGCATGATAAAACACATTTTGAGCTTTTGTTTCATAAGACACCAGATTACAATCATCTCAAAGTTTTTGGCTGTTTATTAGCTCTTGAAGCTAATAATACTTGGACTTTGACACCTTTGCCTACTAGTAAGAAGCCCATTGGCTGCAAGTGGGTTTACAAAATCAAATATAAAGCTAATGATTCTATTGAGAGGCATAAAGCCAGGTTAGTGGCTAAAGTATTTACTTAAAAGGAGGGTATTGATTACTTTGAAACTTTCTTTCCAGTAGCTATGGTTTCTATCAAGGTTCTTCTTGCTATGGCTGCCATCAAGGGTTGGTTTCTTAGTCAATTAGATGTCAACAATGCCTTTCTCCATGGTGATTTGGATGAAGAGGTGTATATGGCTCTTCCACTGGGGTTTCACAGTCAGGGGGAGGTTGTTTGTAAGCTCAACAAGTCCCTTTGTGGCCTTAAGCAAGCTTCTAGGCAATGGTTTGCCAAGTTTTCAAGCACTTTGATTCAGCATGGTTTCATTCAATCCAAAGCTGATTACTCCTTATTTACCAGAAAGCATGGTGACATTTTCGTGGTTCTTTTGGTTTATGTGGATGATGTCTTGATAGCTTGCAATGATAAGGCTAAAGTAGACATATTTAAGGACATGTTAGATGATAAATTCAAGCTTAAAGACTTGGGTGATTTGAAATATTTTCTTGGCTTGGAGGTTGCTAGATCAGACAAAGGAATTGCCCTTTGCCAAAGGAAATACACACTTGAGTTACTCAATGATGTTGGACTGCTTGGATGTAAATGTGCTAAAACACCTATGGAGTACAATCTGAAGTTAAGCAAATTTGAGGGAGTAGAGCTCAAGGATCCTAGTCATTATAGAAGGTTTGTGGGTAGGCTCTTGTACTTAACAATTACTAGACCTGATATTACATTTTTTGTCCATAAACTCAGTCAATTTGTGTCCAACCCAAGAAGACCACACCTGGATGCAACAAATAGAGTGTTGCAGTATCTAAAGGGTGAACCAGGCAAAGGGCTAATGTTCTCTTTTATTACAGATTTGCACTTAAAAGGGTTTACAAATGCAGATTGGGCTACATGCCTTGACACTAAGAGATCTGTGACAGGCTATAGCATCTTTATTGGTGATTTTTTGGTGTCTTGGAAGTCTAAGAAGCAATCCACAGTCTCAAGATCTTCAACAAAAGCTAAGTACAGATCCATGGCAGTAGCAACATGTGAGATAGTGTGGATCTTGTATTTTCTCAAGGACATTGGAATGAATCATGATAGAAAGGCCTTGTTATTCTATGACAGTCAAGCTGCACTGCACATTGGCTCCAATCCAGTCCTCCATGAGAGGACAAATCACATAGAGATAGATTGTCATGTGGTTAGGGACAAAGTCTTGGAGAAGGTGATTAAACTAAATCATGTTAGAAAAAATTGTCAATTGGCTGATCTGCTTACTAAGGCTTTGAGTTACAATCAATTTTCAAATCTTACTTGTAGGATAGGGATGCTTAATATACATACACCAGCCGATCTTAAGGGGAAGTATAAGAGTTCAAATGAGGCTAGCAAGATCAGTAGCAAGAGCAGGGAAGAGGCTAGCAAGATCAAAAGCTATAGCAGTAGTCACAGCACAGATCAACCAATATCAGAGCATAGAGAAACGACATTGTGATATAATCTCTATACGGCATGTAGCTTAGTGTTAATTAGATGTTCACTTAAGTGATAACACGTGAAAGTGTTAATTAGATGTTCACTTAAGTGATAACACGTGAAAGAGTTTGTTAGTCCTATAGCTGGCACGTGTGATAGGTTGTTAGTTCTGTTAGGTAGTTATTTTGCTTTCATGCTTGTACACACATGTATAAATGTAGTTTTTGTAATCACTCTTGCTAATTAATGAGAATACACAATTTTTCATCCCTTTGATTTCATGATATGTCTCAACAAACTAACAACCAACAAATTTGTTAAGCACTCTAACAATCACAAACTAAATTTCTTCTTGGCAAGTTGGGTATGAATATTGACCCCAACTCCAGGGGAAGTGTTGAGGAAGACTAACCCAATATAGAAGGTTGTCAAAAATTATCAAGAACATTGCAACTGTCAAGCTTGTAGTTCAAAAGAAATAAGAAAGAAAACATAGAAGCGATGTCGTTTTATGCTAAAGACCCAAATTTAAACACAATCTGATAGAAAATAGGGGTATTTTAGAGAGTTTAAGAATCTGTATAATGATATTTTAGTACGAAAAATAATAAAATCCTAACAAGAAATTATGTTATTATGACCAAAAAAAAAAAAAAACACACACACACACACCGGGCCAAAGAATTTCATGACATTTGATAGTTTAATCCAATTGCACGCATGTTATGACACAGAGTGGGCTAACTATAGGGACACTCGTAAACCAATTACTACTTGGTAAAAATGACTTGTTTACTAGAATTTCCTCAAAAAAAGAAAAGAAAAAAAGGAGATAAAAACCTTGCTTTCTAGAAGACCAAGAAACAAACAAGCGTTTTTCATTCATCAACAATGGCAAAATTTAGATCAATGGCGGCAACTTTTTTGTGAGGTCACGAGCTAAAACATCTTAACAGATCTTAATACAAATTGTACTACGAAAACAAGGTTGCCATTCATATAGCTTCACATCCAATCTTCCAAAACAATCAAAATGAAGAAGAAGAAAAAACCAAAGTTCATATAAATGTGATCATTTATTCATTCTAGTTTATGTGCTTATGATTGGTGGCTTGAATAAGTTTACACATGGGTGCATAGCATGATGTCTTAACTATGCAAGACTTTGATTTGTACTCTGTGTAAGACATGTAAAGCAACCCTAGCTGACTTCTATTTTATGCTAATTAATATACGGGTCGTGTTAACAAGTACTTTTAGGATAATTGTTAATAAACCATATTGGAAAAGTTTTAACACAACTTTCATGAGAAATATAAAAAGTTGTCAAAAAAATTAATTGCATTATCTTTTTTCCGTAAAATGTTTCTAAAAATAGTTCATAAACCAATACTCTTAGGACATCCATTAACATTTCCCTTAATATATATACACTAGTTATGCAGCTACATGTGAAACAACCCTAGCCACAATAGTAGAATAGGGTTTTCTCTATTCCCTGTTAATGTTATTTTGGTAGAGTTTTAAGCTGTGACTTTATTCTAAGGATTTTCAGGTTTCTCTAGTCACTTGCTTCTTGTGAGTGAGAGCTCTTTGGGAATATTTAGAATTTGGGTTTTGTGAGTGTGTTTTAGTACCACTTTTTGTAATCTCCTTTTATTGGTAAAACTTTCTTCTCAAAACTATCCATGCATTTAAGCTAAAGGCCAAACCACATAAATTTTTGTGTTCTCATATGATTGTTTTTTTTTTTTTTTTTTTTTCTATTTCTATTTTGCTTAAACTCATTGTTATTTGGTTATACACACAACAAATAGATATTTACGTCTCTGCTTTTGCAACAGGACTATCTTAAGTACATAGCAAGCTATTTCAGAATTAAGCCAATATCTATACAGGAGACAATAATTAAAGAGTACATAATAACTTGCAGTACAAGATTATTTTGATTTATATATAGGTGATTGTGCAGCTGTGCCTATGAATCTAAATGTTGTGACAAGCCATTTTCAAGGGTATTGGTGGATCTGAAAAGGCTCCAGTTGAAATTTGGTCGAAAACAAACTTGTTTGCAGCCTCTGTATAGTGAACCCCATCCCAATTTACTCTAACTGAGGGGCGTTCACATGAACCAACAAATATCTGGCTTCCATTGACTGTGATTGTTCCTCCACAACCAACACTACCACTAGAATTGTACATGCCACCATATCCACAACAAGCAATGAGAGGAAGCTCAAATCCTGATATTTTCAAGCAACAATGGGAAATTTTTTGACAATTCAATAGTTGAAGGATGAGAAATTTTCATAAAATTATATGCCACTTAAGAATAATTCATCTTAAATAAATGTTAAAAAAAAAAAGGATGAAAAAATGATAATAATCATCTCAGTATTTTTTTGAAAATATTCAATTGTTGAAGGATGAGAGATTTAAACTTGAATGTTGCCATTGAAAACATCAAGATGTCTCTGTCCCTAATTACTAATAATTTTTTGTTATATAATTTTCAATGTAAAAAACTATTGGGCTTACCATATTCCTTAGGTTTAGTAAATAGAGAGTACTTGACAGAGTAGACGTCCACATATGTGATTGCAGCTAATGGAAGATCCTTCCTGAGTTGAACTATGGCCTCCTTCAAATTGTGGTTGAAATATTGAGCTACATCATTATAAGACTTTGCGCAACCATAGCTGTCCCTTTGAGCTGATGGAAAATTGGCCAAAATATAGGGAAGGCAGCCAATTGGTCCCGTGTTATGGATCCAAAACGATCTAGCTCCCAAATTATATATATTCTGCATCATAACATCACTTGATTAGCATTAAAAAAAGACTTTAGTTAATGAATATCCTAAAGGCACACACTAAAGTGTAATTAATCCTCTATTAAATTATATTTTTTTTAATTAAGTCAAATTATGCACATATATTAAAAAAAAACACAAACACACGCAAAAATCACAATGAAATTATTGCTGAAATTTTTATATATTTTTCAAGAAAAAAAAAAAAAACTTTAGTCACCTGCTTTTGTTGTCTTTTTGTTGTTGTTTGTTTGATTGTTTTCTTACTTTTTCCTTTTTTCTAATTAGTTTAACAAAGTGATCATGTTTCTTCTTAAAGTAGTACGCCAAGGCCAAGCCAGCCTATTTTCAATGACTAATCGAATCGTAGTATAAATTTACCTTAACATTAATGGAGAACTTGTTTACCATATCAGGGATAGAAGCATTGACTTCCTCTATGGTCATGTTACCAAAGAACCCCTCACTAAGATCATTCTGGCCGATATCGAATGTGTATAATGCTTTTGAAAAATAATCCGCCTTGGGCATTAAAGTTGCAAATATGCCTCCTACAAGAAATTTAAAAAGGCCCAATATAAAGCAAAAATGTATTTGATAATATAGATGGTTATAAGCTCCTCAATTCTCAACAAATATATGAGGTCTTTTACAAGCACAACAAAATATCACATTTTCATAGGACAAAATGGGCTTCTGCCCTTTTTAGGCAAATTAATTAGTCTTTTGCCCTTCTTCCCAAAATAAATAGGGAAATTCCCCTCTTTTAAAAATCGAGTTTTTCAAAATCGAGTTAAGCCCTATAGTGACGTTTTCAATGACCTATAGTGATATTTTTAAGAACCTATAGTGAGGTTTTATAACTCGATTTCATGAATGGTTCTTAAAACGCCACTATAAGTCCTTAAAAACGTCACTATAGGTCCTTGAATTTTTTTTTTTTTTAACTCAATTTTGAGAAACTCAATTTTCAAAAGAGGGGCATTTCTCTATTTAGTTTGGAAAGAAGGGAAAAAGGCTAATTAATTTGCCCGAAAAGGGCAAAAGCCCATTTTGTCCCATTTTCATATCAAGCTTACGTGTCAATTTATCATAAGTCATAATAAAATAAAATTTTACTAGGATCTATCACAACTCAAAACAATTATATTATAAAAATGCTGTGAGATTTTGTTGTATTTATAAACTTTTTCAATACATAATACATTTTCTTAAATGTTGTACCTTAAGTTTCTACCATGTGCCAAGAGTATTGTAACTTAACTAATATCTTCTGCATCTTTTGGTGTTTTTAATGAAAATATTCAAAGTTTGACTCTCTCATTCCCATCCCCCATTGTAACCTACCATGTGATTATATAAATTGATGTAGCAAATCTTTCCAAAAGGACAACTAATTCAAATATGTGGTTTATTGATTAATAAATTCACAAGTTTGAATATTGGATATCTCTATTGGAAACATAAGGAGATGTCAATTGATTTACAAGGCCCTTGACAAAAGCAATAATAATCTAAGAACACCTAAGGAAATACAAATCTGTAACTATTGTTTTAAGATAAAAGACAATTAAATAAAATATTATTATCTTTTTCTAATTAAATCCGATCATATGGTTGAATGTAATTAAAAATTTTAATATATATAACATCTAAGAAACTGTAAATAAAATATTAATCAAAATCAATCATTGAATTTAAGTAGAAAATACAGTACATAAAACCTAAGAAAGTGTAACTAAAGTTTGTTGTTGCTGAATTTACCATTTTTCCTAATCATTTGTGATCTGGATTTGAACTGCACGAATTGTTGTGAGTATTGTATATCGAGGTAAAAGGGACTAAATCCACGAGCAGGTATAATATTGGTTGGTAGTCTGATTGTGGATGCAATCGTGGCAAAATTTGCACCGTGTGAGAAATTGGTCCCCAGGGAATCAAGGTACGCACTCAGATATGGGAGACCAAGACTTTTTGCTGCAACCATACAATGTGAGTGATCAAACAGTTGATAATTAGGCATAGCGCTTATAATGGGAATTAAATTAATTTCAACAATGCTGTGGAAATAACAAATTTCACAATTAAAAAAAAAATAAAATTTAACGTCACTTTTATATCCAACTTTCAAATTATGATGTTGGAGCAACATATTATGATACTAAAAAGAAAAAATGAATAGATGTCCTAAGAGTATTGGTTTATAAAATATTATTAAAAAAAATTTTTAGGGGTGTCAAATGGGTGAGTTTGGGTGATTTTGGAGTGAGCATAATTGGATTGGATACATAAAACTTATTTACCCATTTATTATCCATTTAAATAATTACTTCTAACCTAAACCTAACCCATGAGTTCCAGTTAGCTCAATTAGTAAAGTCTCTGATGGTTAAATAAGAGATTTAGGCAATCCCTGCCTACACCAAAAAAACCGATTAGGTGTCTTAATCTAATGATAAAAAACTATTAATAGGAGTAGACACCATAAGTTGAAACTCTCTAAAAAAAATAAAAAATAAAAATAAAAAAACCAAAACTCAACCCAACCCAGTTATTATGGGTAAACCACAACCCACCCAATTACCCAATAATCAAAATTACTAAAATGCTACTAAAATTTGAAAATGACCAAGTACTCATAAAATCATTTAAATTTACCAAAATACCCTCTAAACCTAAAAAATACCAACTATGCTAAAAAAATTTTAAAAAAAAAACTAAAAATGACCAAAATACCCCCCGAAACCTAAAAAATGACCAAAATACCCCTGAAACCTTAAAACGACCAAATTACTCCTAAAACTATAAATGACCAAAATACCCTTGAAACCTAAAAATGACTAAAATACCCTCAAACCTATAAAATTATGAAAATACTCCTAAACCTTTAAAATGACAGAAATAAACCCAAAACATCTAAAATTATCACAAATAACCCGAAACCTCTAAAATTACCAAAAATACCCCAAAATCTCTAAAACAACCAAAATAGCTCTAAACCTATAAAACGACCAAATGCCCCCTCAAAATATCTAAAATGACCAAAATACCACTAATCGTATAAGATGAAAAAAAAAATACACCTAAAGCCTCTAAAATCACCAAAATAGGGGATTGGGGTATTTTGGATGTTTCAAGGGTATTTTTGTCCAATTAAAGGTTCTAAGAGTATTTTAGTCATTTTGTAGGTTTTGAGGGAATGTTACTAACATTTTAGGTTTTAGGGGTGTTTCGTTAATTTTTACATTCTGGGGCTATTTCTATAATTTCTAGGTTTTGGAGGTCATTTAGTCATTTTTAAGGTTTTGGGGATATTTCAGTCATTCTTTAGGTTTCAAGGGTATTTTAGTCATTTTTTAGGTTTACAAGGTATTTTGGTCTTTTTTTACATTTATGGAGTATTTTGGTCATTTTTTAGATTTAGAGGGGATTTTGATCCTTTTTTAGGTTTAGTGTGTATTTTTATTGTCTTACAAGTTTAAGGGGCATTTTTGTCATTTTATAGGTTCCGTGGTACTTTGGTCATTTTTAGGTTTAGGGGTTATTTTGGTCATATTTTGGTTTTAGAGGTATTTCGATCATTTTTTTTAGATTTCAAGGGTATTTAGATCATTTTTTAGGTATAAGAGGTATTTTGGTGATTTTTAGATTTCGAGGGTATTTCAATCATTTTTTAGATTTCGAAGGTATTTCGGTCAATTTTTAGGTTTAGGGATATTTTGGTAATTTTTAGGTTTCGGCAGTATTTTTGTCATTTTTAGATTTATGGGGTATTTTTTTCAATTTTTAGGTTTCGTAGTATTTTGGTCATTTTTTAGGTTTAGGGGTATTTTGATCAATTTTTAGGTTTTAGGGGTATTTCGGTCTTTTTTTAGGTTTTTGGGGGTATTTTGATAATTTTTAGGTTTAGGGGTATTTTGGTCCCTTTTTTTTATGTTTTAGGGGTATTTTGGTCATTTTTTGGTTTAGGGGGTACTTTGGTCATTTTTGGTTTAAGGGGTATTTTGGTCAATTTTTTGGTTTTAGTGGTATTTTGGTCATTTTTTAGGTTTATGGGGTATTTTGGTCATTTTGAGATTTAGGGGGGGTATTTTGGTCTTTTTATAGATTTTAAAGGTATTTTGGTAATTTTTTAGGTTAGGGGTATTTTGGTCAATTTTTAGGTTTTAGGGGATATTTTGGTCATTTTTTAGGTTTCGGGGATATTTTGCTAATTTTTGGGTTTAGGGGTTATTTTGGTCTTTTTTAGGTTTTAGAGTATATTAGAGTTAGGTGAATTGTAGAAATGATACTTCGATCATAATGGATTAATACCCATTTAACCCAATTAATAATCACGTGAATTTAAGTCTCATTTAAGTGATTAGGTTTGAGTGGGTAAATGAGTTTGGGTTGATTTTGCCAACCCTATTTATTATTAGAAAAGAAAAAAGCGTATCAAAAAGAAAAGAAAAAAGCAATTGATTTATTTTACAATCTTCTACATTTCTAATAAAAGTGATATTAAAACTTTTCTAAAAAAACTTAATAATGAATGTCCTAACAACGTCTATTACCAGGAACCATAAATAACCCATGATTCTACCTTGGCGCTTTGGTTGTTCTATCATTTTAATGTGGATAAAAAGGGACCATCAATGAGAAAATGAGTGTCTATGGATCTTCATGGGCCTACCACCTACTTAGTAGTGCAGACTCTATCTATATACTATGTTTTTTATTTGACCAATTTTCTTTTTATTTGCGCAATATTTAACAGAACAAAACGCAATACTTTCTATCATTAACAGTCTAACACTGACATTGATAACTAAACGACCCCACTTACTCAACTTTTGCATATAAAGAAAAGACAAGGTTTTTATTCAACAGTAACTATGAGAATCTAATTCCAAAATTCTTAGTTTATAAGACTAAGATCTGCTAAAAAGAAACGAGGTACATACCCATGAAATCGATCATGAGCCGGCCATCGGATTCCCTTCCAGCAGGTTTGTGAAAATAGGTCTCCCCATAAGGTGGTGTCACTGTTATAAGGGAAGCAGAAAATCCACCGGTATCAGAATTTGAGTCACCAAAGTTAAAAATTGCTGGAAAGTTGCAATTTTTCAAACCAAATACAGGATTCAGTGTGGAAGCAAATAACAAAAGCATACAAAAGAAAGAGAGAGAAATTGTGAACTTGAGAATGGTAGGAGACTCCATATTGGATAAAGAATGAGAGACGCAAATAATATTGAAACCAAGAACGAAAGTTTGATGTTTATATCAGAACTGGCTCAACAACTTTAAAAATCTTATGCAAAAATTTTAAGTAAAGGTTTTTTATATTTAAATATTAATCAAATAATATATATTAAATTTTTTATTTAAAATTTATTTTTTTATTTTTTAAAATACAAAATTGCTAATTAAATTTTTGAGATGCGGATGTGAAATGTCCAACCTATACTCCGTAAAAGCATAAAAAGGTGCCCTATCATTGCAGAAATGGGTCCAATTAAGAGAGGGCAGCCTGTCCTATTCATAGCAGAAAACGTGTCCTATTCATAGCAGAATTTTGTATCCATATTTTGTATTAATATTTTCCCAGCCTGGCAGCCTATCCTATGACTAAAAACCAGTGGTGGCTTGTGCACTGTGCAGTGAAATAAATAAACGTGTCCCACTCCCATCAATGGCTCGTGCAGTGAAATAAGAGAGAGAGGCAGGAAAGGGTCCAATCATTAAGAACGTGTCCCATCAATCAATTGTGCAGTAAAATAAACAAATATATATATATAATTTAAGTTAAATAAATAGCATCTCATCATCTTCATTTTCGGAATGATAAGAAGGGGAAGAAGATTATCGGGCTCTAGTACACTTCTCCTTTTCAATTTAGAATTTGCCGTGAATTGAAGGGAATTAACAAAGAAAAATTTTAAGCTAGTTTGAGTTTATGGAAAAAGATTAAGAATCAAGATAAAGATGAAGAAAAGAAAGGTAAGAATATAGATGGAGAGACAGAGGGATAGAAAGGTGAGAAATTTTTCTTTTGTTTTTGAAATTTATAATCTCTATTTTAATATATTTTAAGATAATTATGTTGTATTATTAATGAATTAATCTTGACATTAACTTTATTTTTAGTATATTTCAAGAATGAGTTAATAAATTTGTCTCCTAAAATTTAATTTTGTTAGTTGAATTTTGATTAATTTTGTTTTTTCTCTTTTTAATCTTTTGCATTTTAGAATATAATAGGATCTTTTTAATGCATTTAATGACCAATAAAAGTGCTTAAATTTTTTTTAATTAAAATATATAGATAAATATATTATATATAAAAAATATATATACAAATGAGGCCTTCTTTTATTTGGAAACTTAGAAATTTCATTAATTGCATCACTTATTGAGCCGATCCACTTTTTATAAGGAAAAATGCACTTCCATATCCTATATGGCTATATTTATTCCTGGTTGTCAAAGGCCTAGACTTCGCGTTCATCTTTGAATTCTGGTGATGATGAATATTATGTAACTTAGACTAGTTTAGAATTCTAGAAAGTCTATCCAATAGGTCCGTATCTGTCGGTTCATGTTTATTTTGAAGTAAGTAGAGGTTAATAAAATGTGATTGATGAGTTCCCTCATAAAAAAAAAAATAAAAAAAAATGTGATTGATGATGTGAATGATCGTCAGTTGAATTCTTCATCCAGACATAAGGATGACCAAACGCCACCTGCAAAATATGAAAGACTTCTTGAATAATAACATTGGGATGGTACCAAGGACCCTCTAATACCTAAATCAGATACTTAGAGTTGTGTTGTAAGGCATATAAGAATTGATTCTAGTAAAAGAATTGGGCACCTTTCCCTGTTTATGGAGGTTGGTATATATCACCTTCCTATTTGTAGCCATTGGACTCCTATTATGACTGTTTTTATGCCGATCATCACATTCCTGTTGACCTAATGGTTATTCATGGTCTTTTTAACGGCCTTTATGTCCATTGCTTTCGTCAGTTACAACGGTGTTATCAAACCATTAAATTAATTCGAACTCACAATAATAATAAGTGTATTTAAACAAATAATTTGAAAGAAAAGTCGTTGACAATATGGATCTTTTTGGACATCATAAAACCTAACAGCTGCAACATTAATTTATAGAGTGGTATCTATGTGTTCACTATTGTTGAACCACCTAAATTTTTGTGCTTGTTATTTTGTTATTGATTTGAATTTTAGGGTGCTATCTACACAACAAAAATTTTAATTTTTTCAAAATTTTAGTGTTTTTTGTTTGTGCTTGTTAATTTGTTATTGATTTGAATCCTAGGTGCCATTTACATATCAAAGTTCTGTTTGGTAGTGTATTTTGAGCAACGGTTTTCAGTGTTTAAACAATATTACATGTATTTTCATACACTTTTTCACCCACACGTATTTCCAAAAAATACAAACAACATTATTAGAATAACATTACCAAACAAGCAATTTTTTCAAGGCAAAAAAACTATTTTCATCCTTATATTTTGACCATATTCTCGTATTGGTCTCTACTTTTTTATTTTACCGCTTTTAGTCCCTAAATAAAAAAAGCGTTCCATTTTGGTCTCTACCGTTACTCACTTGATAGAAATATCCTACATAAATGCTGACATGTCCATTAAAATAATAATTAAAAAATTTATTTTGCATTAAAAAATGCCATGTCAACATCTAAATTTAAAAAATTAATTTAACAATTTTAACTAAATAAAAAAATTAAAAAAAGAGAACTAAAAACCAAAAGTCACATGAATTGAGATCTAACTATACCTTGAACAAGAATGAAAAGAACACCAATCCAGATTTAAGAACACAAAATTAAAAACAAAAAATCACAAACCCAGAAATAAGAACAGAAAATTAAACTTCAGATCCACATTAGATTAAATATGAACAAGAAATTCAATTCAAACCCAAAAGATTCAATTCAAACCCAAAAAATCCACATCAAATTAAACATGAACAAGAAATTCAATTCAAACCCAAAAGATTCAATTCAAACCCAAAAAATCAATTCAAACCCAAAAATAAGAACATAAATTAAACTTCAGACCCAAAAAATTCAATTCAAACCCAGATTCAAACCTAGATTCAAAAAACAAAATTCAATCCCAAATTTGAACCCATATCTCAAACCCCCCACACGACCAAAACATCGAACACAAAAATTAAAGCCAGGTTTTTGGCCCCTAAACACTAAATTCAAACCCAGATTTTTGGCCCCTAAACACAAAACTCAAAACCCAAATTAAACATGAACACATTAGACATTTGAACAAGAACACAAACCCAACAAATTTAAAACCCAAAAAAATAAATTCAAACCTAGATTAAAAAAATTAAATTCAACCCATATTTCAAACCCCCACACCACCAAAACATCAAACACAAAAATCAAGACCAATTTTTTAGCCCCCAAACACTAAATTCAAACCCAGATTTTCAGCCCCTAAACACAAAACTCAAAACCCAAATTTTCTTATACTTTCTGAGAAACCAAACATAAAAGAATCCCATCAGGTGATTTTAAAGTCACCACTCTCGAGAATTCACTATTATCATAACAACCAGTTACAAGTAAAGGAATCTCAGTTCCTTATACCAACCTATAATTGAACCCTTACCACAACGCCCAATTAGACCTATTCTGTAGTGACAATCTCTCATTTTCAATGCACGTCTCACAGTACGTGACTAACCAATCGATGCATGGATCCAAGTACGTGACTAATCACCAACTTAAGAAGGATGTTGGTTGCAAAGTTCTTCAGTTCATCCACACGATGAAGATTACAAAACCCCTTGGTTACAAAACCCAACGGTGTACAAACGCAGTAGTTTCTTCAAGAGAAAGATAAACTAGGGCATATGTCCGATCACAATATGCTTATGAAAAACTTTTGCATTAAGTTGCATCTGCTTGCATAGCTGTGACAGGCCTTAAAATAATCCTTATATATGTTTAGGGTTGTGAGAAAAGAAAGCCTAAAAAAATATACACGGATTGGTGTGAAATCAGATCTGAAAAGCTAATTTTCATAAATCTCGATAGATAGGTTATCTATTGAGCAGCTATCAAGCATCGGGCTAAACAAGCCTTTTAAATCTCGATAGATGTTATCTGTTGAGTTTTAAAATCCAGCACTTCTTTACTTGTTTCTTAGACATATTTGCATGATTTTAACACTTGGACTTGAACTCTTGTTCCTTGAAGTATTAAACACATCCTAGATCTACCCTATTATAAGTAAAGTACGTTTTGTCATAGGATTAGCCAATTCTAAATGACATATGTTCCTAACATGATTCACATATATCCTAACAGTGTTTGTTGATGCTCATTTTGGAAAAGCCCAACAGTAGGAAGAAGTCCAACAATATGGGCAAAAAAGAGTTAGTGGATTGAGAGAAAAATCATTAAGTCCAAATGACAGGAATAATGGATCATAGACCCATAAAGTAAATAAATGGGCCTTAAGGAAAGCAAATGGGCCTAAAAGAACCCAGAGAAAGAAGTAGTAAACCTATGGGCTTTATGTGATGTAGAAAAGTAAGAATGGGTTACAACAAACCTAAAGTAATGAAGTAAATAAGTAAAGGGTTGATGGAAAACCCATGAACCCCAAGGATGAAGAATATGGTAATTGAGCCAAAGAAGCCCAAAAGAGTTAGCAAAAGCCCATGGGAATGCAGAATTGGAAATGAGCCGAGGATGCCCAAGGAAAGAAAATGGACAGAGGATGCCCAAGGAAGAAGAAATGGGCCAAAGGAGCCCACAAGCAATGTAATGGGTCAAGAAAGGCCAAAATAACATGAGTATAAACCCAATGACAATACTAGGTCATTTTAACCAATTGAGAGAAGAACATATAACGGGCCCCAAAGAGGCCCAGCAAGCACGGATTAAATAACACCACAACAGGAATAGCAGGATGGCATGGCAAGAATACTAGTAAGCCCACGGAAGGAGCAAAGAGTAGGCTAAAGGAAAGAAAATCCCACAATCAAGCAAGGCTCAACCCTTGAAAGAAGCAAACCATAAAGAATGGAGGATTAGAAAATAGTTCACGCCACAAGAGGTCAAGAATGAGCGACAGAATGCACAAATGAGTCTCCAAACCATGGAAATGCATGAGCAACAAACAAGCTTTAGACATACACGGAAGTGGAGCACACACAAAGCCTAGGCACCACCAACCTATACCCAGCCAATACAGGAGTGGTGGGTCATGGGTCAAAGGTAAAAGAAGGTATAGTCTAGTGGTGGTGAGAAGGGAAAGTCTATTCTGAGGTTCCCACTCAAACTCTTTTGGGGGAAATGTCCTTCTGGGATGACATACCACCCAAAAGAGGGAAGGATGAGTTGGAACCACTAGGTGCATGCCATGAAGGATAGTAAGAGAGAATACCCACACTGTGGTGGATAAGAATGACACGATGAACAAGCAAACAAAACAGTTTTCTTTGTCTGGTAATGGGGAGTGGCATGGCCAACACAAGTAAGTGGTGGCGGCTGGGCAGCTGGCAAACCAGTGGGTGGTCAGGAAGGATGCCCACATCTAGACAAAAGTAGTTAAAAGGTAAAATAGTAAAAGACCTATCATGACAGGCAGTATATAAAGGGCCCTTGTCGTGCATAATGTCATCATCGAAACTGTAACAACCACCAAGAAAGAATCATAGCACCTCCATCACCATAACACTACACGAGCAAGCACTAAGAAAGAAAGGAAAAAATGGAAAAAAATCAAAGTAACAAAATTGAGAAAAAGAGAAAGAGAATCAGGAAGAGAAATAGAGAGTGTAGAATGGCAGACATGCACCAATAGGCTAATCCCTTCTCTCCCTCTAAAAGCCCACCCTCTATTAAGGATAAAGGATTTGTTTAGGCATACGCCATTCAAGCCCGTTCCCTTAAAGTGGATAATTTTTGCAATAGGATTCTCCTACGAGGTTATCCACGTTGAGGAAGTGGTTCCTTCCTTGATCTTAGTCCTGTGACACAACTGAACACGACAGACTAATCTTTTCCTCCTTTGATCTCATTACTTTTCGTTATTATTTCCTTTCTTGTCTTTGCAATTTTACTTATGATATGTTTCTTGTTGTTGTGTTGCTCTTTTCCATATTCTAATTAAGGATTCCTTGCTTACTTTTCCTAACAGCAAGTGTATTGCCTTTGTTATTGTTCCATTGTATCTGTCTGTTATAACTCTTTTGTAACAATTTCGTCTACCATGTGTATGTGACTAAAATTTAAGCAAAAGGACACAGTTTGCGTACAAGCCGGTCTAAGGTGAGTTGCAATTGGACTGGTCCCAACTCTCCTACTCAAAACACTTAGGCCTCAGTGTGGCAAGAAGCAGCCCAGTCCAAAATCATATCAAGGCCCACCACAGTGTTCTTGTTATTTTTGTTCAAGATAAACTTAAATCTTAATTTATGTAATTGTTGGCTTTTAATTCTGTTTTTTAATTTTTTTTATTTAGTTAAAATTGATAAATTAATTTTTTTAATTTAGATTGCTGACGTAGCATTTTTTTTAATGCAAAATAAAATTTTTTTATTATTATTTTAATGGACACATCAGCATTTATAGTTGGACCGTTTGCTACGTAAAATATTTCTGTTAAGTGAGTAATGGTAGGAACTAAAATAGAACGCTTTTTTTATTTAAGAACTAAAAACGGTAAAATAAAAAAGTAAGGACCGACATGAAAAAGAAGTGCAAAACATAAAAATGAAAATAGTATTTTCACCTTCTTTTTTTTTTTTTTTTTTTCAAACTAGTGGGTAGGAGGAAGATTGGAGCTAAACTTTTTTCCATTTAAATCTTTGAACTTTAATCCATGTTTGTACTTTACTTTACACATATTTTATGTGCCTGGACGTTTATCTTTGGCTTAAAAATCATCTGAATCTGATAAGAATTACAAAAGTTTGAACATTTGTTTTGGTCATGATTGGAACTTTACCACCCAACAAACACGATTTGATTGACCCAAGCTGGGATGTTTGACCTCAAAGCGAAGTGAAATAACCAGAAATGGGTGGTAGAAATAATTCCAAATCAATTTAAATAAAAGATATAGGGAAGAAATTGTGAGCTTTTACTTGTATGCCGATAACTATTCAATTTCAAACCAAAAGACTTGGGTAGAGTTCCGTGTTTGGGGTTCCAACGTACAAAAACTTAAGAGATGAAACCATTGACTACTTTTTTTTTCTTTTTTTCTTTTTTTTTTTGAAGGAAAACTATTGACTACTTGTATCATACATATTAATCTCTATGAATTTGGTCGACGGTTAACATCACCATTAAAAATCATCCCTGTAGGATCGCGATTTTCAGACTAGGACTAGGCTCAAAAGTGAATGGGATCTAGGCTCAATGGACCCATTACAATGAATTTGTAGAGAGTGGGTCAAAGAGATAAACTTTAATAAGTTTGACAACGGCTAATGTGAATGTAAAAGATGATTGAGTAGGAACTAGGAACACAGAACTGGATGGACTCATGATCCGAGGAGACGAACTCACCATCCAAGGATGTGAGCTTCTATCTAAGCTGATTAAATAGAGCACAAAGGGGGATTGGGATTGCTACAGTGTTCTCCTATCACCCTCCGGTTGTCGTCCCCCCCCCCCCTCTTATGGAAGGTCTCTTACATTATATAGTTCTCTTTGAACCATCCTGATCCTACACTTGTTAGTCATCCATGCCTATACTTGAGTGCACGTCCCATCAGCTACTCCTTCTAACGTTCTGTGAGTTGCAGTGACCCAAATAGCACTGTTCAGGAGTCACGTTCACATAAATGGGGTCAGGATGTTAGTTGTGGGTATTTAATGCGGAGGTGACAGCTTATCTTGGAATTGCTCCTCCACTATACTCCCATGGTTGACTCATTGCACTTGTGCTTTCCCTTGAGATGCTCTGGGAGACTACCCTTGGTCGTGTGCCGCTTTCTCCTTCCGTGATCTCGGTTTGCCAAGAACAAGATTGTCCTCGGCAACGTCTCCTGGAAGTTTGGACCTTCTTCGTTCATCCTCGGACATTTTTTCCTCCTTGGTGTGGGCCTTGGGCTTGATATGAAATGGGCCGGGGTTGCCAAATTCTTCGGCCCCACAATAGCCCTTTAAAATCCTGTTGTCCGGCTCCTCGAGCAGGGAGGAGGATTTTGATGTCCTCAGGCCTATGTTACGGCCGGTCGAGTCTTGTCCCCCGTGAATGCCAGAGCCTCTTCGCCTGCCCAAAGCACGCTCCTGGCGTTTCAGTATACGAGGCACGCCAACATTAATACCTTTATGGAGTGACGCAGATCGCTTTGGTATACGAGGCGCACATTCATTGGTGCCTTTATGAAGCAACACAGATCTAGCGATTGAGGGTTTCCTTGGATATTGGGCGGGACATATTTCTCTTGTAATTCTCTCTTTGAGTTTTGTGCGAATTAAGTTCCCCCTAGATTTCGTCTTCTATATAAGGCACTCTGGGAGAACCGTTCTTTCACATCAACAAACCCCCGAGTTCTACAAGAACTCTAAGTTTTCCACCCTTCAGGAACCAAGAATGTTGCCTAGATCCTGGACGTCACAACTGAGGCAAAGGAAGCGGAGGTCAAAAATTTTCCTAACTTTCAACCGAATAAGAAGGAAAACCCTCCTCCTTCAACCAGGAACCGTAGCAAACGTAGATTGCATCAGGCTTTCGATACGACAGAGTTCGGATCTCACCTTGATGGCAGGACATTCTGCAGTTAGGAGAAAAAATGGGCCACCTTCGCCACTACAAGCAGCTGACAAGACTTCTGGAGGGCGATTTTTTAGGAGTATAGATATTAGCTTCTGGATAGGAGTACGCTTCAGGGTAGCCTCAACAGGTGGGAACCAATTCAGGCGCTTCCGCCTCTTCTTCTTTCTCATCGCTGGTACCATCCATACTAGCTCAATTGCTGCTAGAACGAGGCTGTGAATCTACCATTCCCATCGACTTTCTCTTTTTATAGTTAGCTTTAAAGTAAGCCTGCTTCAAACTCACATTCTATAGTTAGCTTTAAAACAAGCCTGCCTCAACTATTCTGTATATGATGTACCTTTCTTTTAATTAATAAAAAGGAGTGCAATTTTTACTTTGTGAATTTTTTCTTTTTCTGCAATGAGTACTATGTTAATGGGTGTGTTGTTGTTGTTGTTTTTTTTTTTTTTTTTTTAATTGGCACTTAGAACTAATGTCGTTGACGGTAACAAAACGTTGTCATCCTGACTTTAACAAAGCCCGCAATAGCACCTGGCTGCTAATTTTAAATGGTCAAACTATGCAGGAACAACCGAGAATATAACCATGTGTTCTATGTCGCAAATTGTGCGACCGTTAGAGAATGTTGGATTTAATGTAGGTGATCCGGGGGGACCATCATGCATTATGGCCCTGTCCGACATTTATAATGATGTCGGAATGTCTATTTTTCCCAAGCGTCTAGTCCGAGGACCCAAGCACAGCTAAGGCTTTGCTTAACACTTAGCAAATGGTCCGAGGAACCCAACATACCTAAGGCTTTTCTTTTATTGAATGGGTAACAAAAAATTTTAAGCCCCTAATGCACATTTCCTCATAGGTTTGTGGTCCGGGGGGTTTACATCTTTACCAAATGGGGAAAGGGTAGGCGGTCTGAGGAGGCGGGTTCCTTTTAGATTCTACTCGTCACTCAGATAAATACTTGAAGTAATTAATCTCTTCAAGGATTGTGGTCCGAGGATCCATACAGGACCTTTATTCTGTCCAACACCGAGATACTTGTCAAAAGTTATTAGTTTCCCCATAGGTTTGAGTCCAAGTACCATGCAAGACCTTGGTTCTATCTAACACTCAGATAGTTGTCAAAAGTTGTTAGTTTCCCTATAGGTTTGAGTCCGAGGACCATGTAAGACCTTGGTTCTGTCTAACACTTAGATACTTGACAGTGTGTGATAATTCCTCTAAAGTAGGAGGTCCGAGGAGTTTACATCTTTGCTGAATGGTGAAAGGGTAGGCAATCCGAGGAGATGAACTCCTTTTAAATTCTGCTCGTCACTCAAATAGATACTTGAAGTAATTAATCTCTTCAAGGACTGTGGTTCAAGGATCCATACAGGACCTTTATTCTGTCCAACACTGAGATTCTTATCAAAAAGTTATTAGTTTCCCCATAGGTTTGAATCCGAGAACCATGCAAGACCTTAGTTCTATCTAAAACTCAGATAGTTGTCAAAAGTTGTTAGTTTCCCCATAGGTTTAAGTTCGAGGACCATGCAAGACCTCGGTTCTGTCTAATACTTAGATACTTGTCAAGAGTTATTAGTTTCCCCATAAGTTTGAGTCCGAGAACCATGCAAGACCTTGGTTCTTTCTAACACTTAGATACTTGGCAGTGTGTGATAATTCCACTAAAGTAGGAGGTCCGAGGAGTTTACATCTTTGCTGAATGGTGAAAGGGTAGGCGATCCGAGGAAGCGGAGTCCTTTTAGATTCTGCTCGTCACTCAAATAGATACTTGAAGCAATTAATCTCTTCAAGGACTATGGTCCGAGGATCCATACAGGACCTTTATTCTGTCCAACACTGAGATACGTGTCAAAAGTTTTTAGTTTCCCCATAGGTTTGAGTCCGAGGACCATGCAAGACCTTGGTTCTGTCTAACACTCAGATAGTTGTCAAAAGTTATTGATTTCCCCATAGGTTTGAGTCCGAGGACCATGCAAGACCTTGGTTCTATCTAACACTTAGATAGTTGTCAAAAGTTGTTAGTTTCCCCATAGGTTTGAATTAGAGGACCATGTAAGACCTTGGTTCTGTCTAACACTCAGATAGTTATCAAAAGTTGTTAGTTTCCCCATAGGTTTGAATTAGAGGACCATGCAAGACCTTGGTTCTGTCTAACACTCAGATAGTTATCAAAAGTTGTTAGTTTCCCCATAGGTTTGAGTCTAAGGACCATGCAAGACCTTGGTTCTGTCTAACACTTAGATACTTGTCAAGAGTTATTAGTTTCCCCATAGGTTTGAGCCCGAGAACCATGCAAGACCTAGATTCTTTCTAACACTTAGATACTTGGCAGTGTGTGATAATTCCACTAAAGTAGGAGGTCCGAGGAGTTTACATCTTTGCTGAATGGTGAAAAGGTAGGTGATCCGAGGAAGCGGAGTCCTTTTAGATTCTACTCGTCACTCAAATAGATACTTGAAGCAATTAATCTCTTCAAGGACTATGGTCCGAGGATCCATACAGGACCTTTATTCTGTCCAACACTGAGATACTTGTCAAAAGTTTTTAGTTTCCCCATAGGTTTGAGTCCGAGGACCATGCAAGACCTTGGTTCTGTCTAACACTCAGATAGTTGTCAAAAGTTGTTGATTTCCCCATAGGTTTGAGTCCGAGGACCATGCAAGACCTTGGTTCTGTCTAACACTTAGATAATTGTCAAAAGTTGTTAGTTTCCCCATAGGTTTGAATCAGAGGACCATGCAAGACCTTGGTTCTGTCTAACACTCAGATAGTTATCAAAAGTTGTTAGTTTCCCCATAGGTTTGAGTCTAAGGACCATGCAAGACCTTGGTTCTGTCTAACACTTAGATACTTGTCAAGAGTTATTAGTTTCCCCATAAGTTTGAGTCCGAGAACCATGCAAGACCTTGGTTCTTTCTAACACTTAGATACTTGGCAGTGTGTGATAATTCCACTAAAGTAGGAGGTCCGAGGAGTTTACATCTTTGCTGAATGGTGAAAGGGTAGGCAATTCGAGGAAGCGGAGTCCTTTTAGATTCTGCTCGTCACTCAAATAGATACTTGAAGCAATTAATCTCTTCAAGGACTATGGTCCGAGGATCCATACAGGACCTTTATTCTGTCCAACACTAAGATACTTGTCAAAAGTTTTTAGTTTCCCCATAGGTTTGAGTCCAAGGACCATGCAAGACCTTGGTTCTGTCTAACACTCAGATAGTTGTCAAAAGTTGTTGATTTCCCCATAGGTTTGAGTCCGAGGACCATGCAAGACCTTGGTTCTGTCTAACACTTAGATAGTTGTCAAAAGTTGTTAGTTTCCCCATAGGTTTGAATCAGAGGACCATGCAAGACCTTGGTTCTGTCTAACACTCAGATAGTTATCAAAAGTTGTTAGTTTCCCCATAGGTTTGAGTCTGAGGACCATACAAGACCTTGGTTCTGTCTAACACTTAGATACTTGTCAAGAGTTATTAGTTTCCCCATAGGTTTGAGCCCGAGAACCATGCAAGACCTTGGTTCTGTCTAACACTTAGATAGTTGTCAAAAGTTGTTAGTTTCCCCATAGGTTTGAATCAGAGGACCATGCAAGACCTTGGTTCTGTCTAACACTTAGATAGTTATCAAAAGTTGTTAGTTTCCCCATAGGTTTGAATCTGAGGACCATGCAAGACCTTGGTTCTGTCTAACACTTAGATACTTGTCAAGAGTTATTAGTTTCCCCATAGGTTTGAGCCCGAGAACCATGCAAGACCTTGATTCTGTCTAACACTTAGATACTTGGCAGTGTGTAATAATTCCTCTAAAGTAGGAGGTCCGAGGACCCGTCATAGCTAAGACCCCGTTTAACCGCTTCAGTAGATCAGAAGATATCAATATATACCTTCCAAAACTAGCCTCACCGCGGAGCCCTCTTGAATCACTCTGCGTGGCTGCCCTTTCCTCTAATGGGGGTTCAGCGGGGTCGGCCACTAGATTCGCGAGGATCTGACCCCTGATGGGGGTACGGGGCATGCACATGGTGTCAGAAGCCCCTAAAACTGTGCACCATTTAACAATTCTCCCTATATAATACAGTAAATTGGCCACCATAACCTCTCATCGGGGACTCTTGCTGATGGGGGCCTGATCTTACCTTAACCAACCGTTGCACTCATTATCACACAAGCAATTCCCACAGACAGTGCCAATTGTAGGGTCGCGATTTTCGGACTAGAACTAGGCCTAAAAGTGAATGGGATCTAGGCCCAGTATACCCATTACAATGAATTTGTAGAGAGTGTGTCAAAGAGTTAAGCTTTAATGAGTTTAACAACGGCTAATGTGGATGTAAAAAATGATTGAGTAGGAACTAAAAACACAAAGTTAGATGGACTCATGATCCAAGGAGACAAACTCACCATCCGAGGATGTGAGCTTCTATCTAAGTTGATTAAACAAAGCACAAAGGGGGATTGGGATCGCTACAGTGTTCTCCTATCACCCTCCGGTCGTCGTCCCCCCCCCCCCCTCTTATGGAAGGTCTCTTACATTATATAGTTCTCTTTGGACCATCCTAGTCCTACACTTGTTACTCATCCATGCTTATACTTGAGTGCACGTCCCATCAGCCGCTCCTTCTAACATTCTGTGAGTTACGATAACCCAGATAGCACTGTTCAAGGGTCACGTCCACATAAATGGGGTCAGGATGTTAGTTGTGGGTATTTAATGCGGAGGTGATAGCTTATCCTGGAATTGCTCCTCCACTATACTCCCATGGCTAACTCATTGCACTTGTGCTTTCCCTTAGGACGCTCTGGGAGACTACCCTTGGTGGTGTGCCGCTTTCTCCTTCCGTGATCTCGGTTTGCCGAGAACAGGATTGTCCTCAGCAACGTTTCCTAGCAGTTTGGACCTTATTCGTTCATCCTCGGACATTTCTTTCTCCTTGGCGTTGGCCTTGGATTTGATATGAAATGGACCAAGGTTGCCAAATTCTTCGGCCCCACAATCCCAATTTGCAATAAATTTTTTTCTAAAGAAATCTTTAATAGAAAATTGTGGTCTGATGTAAAATTGACTCAACTAGTAAAAATTGATGTCCTTAAAAAAAACAAGGAATTTGACTCAAAGCAGGGGAGAGAAGGATAGTAAAAAAAAGGAATATTATTTAGTATTTTGGTGCTTTTTCACCGTAAGTTTTAAAGGTTCATATATATAGGTCTAATTAAATATCATATCAAAGTACAAAATATCCCCTGCAAGCAATTAGGTTCTTAATTAATTTCCTTCCAAAGTATGATTTGCTTTGCATAAGTTATGCATGTGGCCGAAATGAGCTGCTCAACCTGTCACATGCATAGTATAATATATGCACAATATATTATATGTTAGGTTATAAATTGACATTAGTTAATTAATTTAATTACACAAGTTAATTAATTAGGTTAAATTATATATAAATTATCCAAGATTTCTCACGTGATTTCAACTGTGGGGCTAAAACCAAAGCTGATGTTCCTCTAATTTTCACATCCCACGTGTACACATGTACAGGCAACACCAATAATACTGATGCTCCCAACAAACTCAAATCAATCATTCAACATCTGGAAAATATCACACCACTCTCTTAATTTAGCAGTGGAAAAGTTTTTACACAAAATTTTCTCAACCACAACACTTCCAGTTCAAACAACAATTTTCTTATAAAAACAGTTTTGGAAACTGTTATGTACAAGTAACAACATAGATAAGAAAGGCCAAACACCAACCAAATACAGAAGGAAGACACCTTTAGATGAAGTCTTGCCTTTTTGGTGTTGCAGATGTTTCCTTGATGGGAAAAAGAGCATATAAAACAAGCTTGCTCGAGTACATCACGTGTAAATTTGAGTGGCAGATTCCTCAGAAGATGAGGGCTGTAAGGCACGGATTTTAACATTATATTTTCTACAACTTGAGACTTCATTGCCTGAGGAAGAATCTGATACATCTGATACAAGTCGCTGGGATGATGTCAAATCATTGTAAGCAATTCCAATATCGTTACCACACTTGCGGCAAAGAAGTTTGGTTCTCCGACGGAACAAGCCCCAAGAGTTCTTAGAAAAGTAGGGTATACACTGGATTTCATCAACCTGAGTAAATCTGCTCTCATCAATGTTAAAGAAAGAAATGATCCCTCTCTTTATAGATTTTCCATATTTAGAACCAATGGTTGAGGTGTTCCGATTGCAAGAGCTTAGGTTTAGCTCATACCACAAGAACCACAGCTGCATAAAAGTGACTGTATTGTCATTGCAATGTAAAAAGAAGCAACTTTTTTTTATAAGGTGTAAAGAAGCATCTTTACATTTATTTTGCATATACAACCAATAAAACAAAGACAAAAGACACAAAAAAACACAGGAAAATCAACAGATGCCTTTTCCTCAAAAATAAAGTGTTACTAAAAATAAGGTGATCAAAAATTCAAAAACTGATCAAACCTGCAGAATCTCATAGAGACAATAGATAAAGTTACCATAACCTCAGGAAAAGTGATATTTATTTTGTAGGATAGGTCAACTGTATTACTAGAGACCTCCCAAAAATGTTTGTTCTATTTGTCTCTTTTCTTTTTTTATGTAGTAGTGACAAAAGTGAGTGATTAAGTTGATAACCATTGATGCTGTCCAACATGATGAATCAATTATGTTAACTCTCAATTCTCACACACCCAAGATCCTAACAAGCGGTGTAGGACTCAAGATTTTAATCCTAATGAAACTTCTTAGAGAATGAGTTTGATGGAATTTAACCCAAGGTGAAGATTTATTAAAAATTGCCTCAAACTCCTATTTAAATTTATTATTAAAAAGATTTTTCTTTGAGTATGTTAAAATATTAGCAACGGGATGTGTTTTACCATGTTGTGTATGCTAGAGTGGATGCGGAAGAGGAAGCATAGAATAGGAACACTGTGAACACGAGTGTTACGTGGTTCAGCCTTGACGGCCTACATCCACGGAGGAATCCCTTAAGGGCTACATCTTTATTATGTATAAGAGTGTAGTACAATAACCTGTATTACAATGAGCCATAACATGAGTATATATAGGCGACTAAACCCTAGACTACTAGTACAAGTAGGATTGGGCTTGGGCCTATTACATTGGGCTAATATGTCTAATATATATCTCTAACACCCTCCCTCAAACTCAAGGCGGAAGCTCGATGAAGGCTTGAGGTTGGATAAGCATGAGAAGATCATTTGGAGATGACTTAAAAAATGCCTTTGAAGAAACCACAATGAAGAATGTGCCAATTGACTAATTTTGGAGTTTCAAATGAAGAAACGGAGTCCAAAATTGAAATCTACGCGAAAAACTGAGCAAGATAGGCCCTGTCGGAAATTTTGACTTTTGGTCAACGGTCAACGCAAAAAGTCAAAGTCAAAGTCAACTAGTCCAGGGTCAAAGTCAACGGATACTGGTCCGGGTCGGTTCCGGGTTTCCGGGTCGGGTCACGGGTTGAGCAGTAGGTCCGCTGACGTCATCCTATGACGTGTCGCTGACGTGGACTAGGGCTAACGTGGATGTGCTTGCGTGGCTGCTGATGTGGACTGATGACGTCATCCGGTGACGTCAGATGACATCAGCAACTGATTTCGACGCGTGGGAGGAGCGTGCATGTTCACCGGCGTGTGGAGGAGCAGCCAGAAATCTAGGTGGCGCGTGGAGGCGCGTGCGACATCGGTTGAAAGCCATATTTCTTCAGTAGGTAGATCGGTGGTCGACGAGGCCGTCATGGCGGCACATGTGCACGAACACGATCTGGAAGTCAGGGAATCTGAGGTGGCGCATTGGAGTTTTTTCGGAGACAACTGAGGCGCGTGGAGGCGCGTGGCACGGCTTCAAGTGACCGGATTTCTTGGTTTTCCTTACGGGAGACCGAGGAGCACGCCTGTGTGGTTGGTTTCTTCAGGCGAAGGCTTGATTTGCACAGATCTGTCAGGTGAGTGGTTCGACTTGCTTGAGAGATCAGAGATGCAGCAGCGAGGCAGCAACAGAGTTTCCGTGGGAGCTGCGTGATGCTGTAGACCCAGATCTGAAAGAAGGCATGGGCACTGTTGTGGATCTGTGTTATGCACGTGAGAATCTTCTTTGCTTGCTAGAGATTTTGTTTGATGCCAAGAACGAAGTTTGGCTCTGATACCATGTTAAATAATAGCATTGATACATCATGTTGAATATGTTAGAGTGGATGCAGAAGTAGAAGCATAGAATAGGAACACTGAGAACACGAGGGTTACGTGGTTCAGCCTTGACGGCCTACATCCACGGAGGAATCCCTTAAGGGCTAGATCTTTATTATGTGTAAGAGTGTAGTACATGAGTATATATATGCGACTAAATCCTAGACTACTAGTACAAGCAGGACTGGGCTTGGGCCTATTACATTGGGCTAATATGTCTAATGTATATCTCTAACAGAGTAAAAGAAAATATTTTCCTTGTGAAAAAAGTAGCATGGTTTTCCTTAAAATTTGGCTTAAACTCCTATTTCAGTGACTTCAACATAAGTGGGTCTTCTTCTTTATAAGGGTAGTGTTATAGTTCTTATGAGGTTTAAAGATGCATGCATTAGCATCCGATGTTTGTGTTTGGAAGCTGAAAGTCAAAATTAAGATGCCTATGGATAAGTTTTTTTTCTTTTTAGATACATTTCATGTGGGAAGGAGAAATTCAAACACTAGACATCTCCATTGGAAACACCAAGAAATCCTATTTGACCTAAATACATATGGTGAGTAGATTGTGAGTTAAGAATTTGTTGATCTATGTTGGTGAGGGTTTATGTTTGAGCTTGTGAAGCACTATGAGTACAATTTCTGAGGATTGTTCAAGGATTTTAATTTTTAATTCATATCGTTGATAATGGATTTCGGCATAAATTTTTAATTTTATTATTTATGTGGTGTATTTCTATTACATCAATTGAGAACACCTAATTTCAATAAAAATGAATAAAACGTATTCAAATGCAATAACCAAATATATTTCTTATCCCTTTTCCTCTTCCTTGTGTGTGTTTGTTTCTTAAAAAAAAAAATATATATATATATATATATATATATATATATTTCTTAGAATCCTACCATAGTATAATTAATGGTCAAAAATCACAGCAGTGTCTATGATCAAATTCAGCCCAGTTTTACAAAAGATAGATGTCACCTCACCTCACCTGATGAAAAGTCACTTTCAACAACAGAGGTTTTTCCATTTTGTAAATAGTAACCAATCAAACAAGTTTTTAATCTACACAAAATAGGCTTAATTTATAAATATAAAGTTTTTTTGTTTGGTTGAGAATGAAGTATATATTTTTATGAAAGTGAAATTATCATTTTGATCTCTATATTTTGTGATCATTTTCAAAAGCCAGTTTAACAAATTTTGAGCCAAAGTGGAAACTTTTTTTATATTTAAATATTAATTAAAAAATATTTTTTTATTTAAAATCTAATTTTCTTACTTTTTGAGATACAAAATTACTACTTAAATTTTTATATTCAAGTTACACTAACATTTCATTTTTGTTGATATTATAGTTAATCCACTTATTCTTTCATTAGTTTCATGTGACATATTCGACCATAAATAGAATTTTACTAATTTTAATTTGAAAAACTTCTTTCTACATTTGCAATTATAACAAGTGTTGTTAGTAATAAGTAAGTGAAATATGCATTTGGAAAAAAATCAAGTATTTTTATATAATGAGTACATTAATTGGAGTGTTTTTCATCTATTTGCAAAATTTCTTTTAAAAATTTTAGATCTAAGTCCCAATGGAGCAAACTTTGTCACTCAATGAGGTGATGGAGACCCCTTCCAAATCCCTCATCCTACCATCAACTAATTGGATAAACTGATATACTTAACCATAATTACCAAGCCAAAAAAAAAAAAACACCAGGCCAAGGAAATTCACGACATTTGATGGTTCAATCCATTTGCAAGCATATAGTGACACAACTTCGGCTAAATACCGGGACACTCGTAAATCAATTACTGGATAAAGCATACTACTTGGTAAATCACTTGTTTCCTAGAAAACCAAGAAAAAAAAAATGTTTCTAATTCATTAGCTTAGTTGTGGTAGAATTTAGATCAATGGCAACAACATTTTTGTGAGGTCATCTGGCTAAAACTAAGGATGCACTGACACTTCATTTGAGAAGTGTCAAAACTTTTTAGCAAAATACCCCATGTCTGAAACTATTTAGAGATATGCCCCTATTTTTTTAAGCTGTGACTTTATTCTAAGGATTTTTAGGTTTTTCTAGTCACTTGCTTCTTGTGAGTATGGGCTCTTTGGGAGTATTTGGAATTTGGGTTTTGTTAGAGTATTTTGGTACCACTTTTTGTAATCTCCTTTTGTTGGTGAAACTTTCTTCTCAACACTATCCATGCATTTAGGCTAAGGCTGAACCACGTAATTTTTGTATTCTCATATGATTGTTTCTTTTCTTTCTATTTCTATTTTGCATAAACTCATTGTTATTTGGTTATACACACAACAAATAGATATTTATGCCTCCACTATTCTTAACAAATTGATAGTAAAGCTTCCACTTTTGCAACATATATAACAGGACTGTCTAAGTACATAGCAGGCTATTTTAGAATTTAGCCAATATCTATATGGGAGACAATAATTAAAGAGTACATAATAACTTGCAGTACAAGATTATTTTGATTTATATATAGGTGCTTGTGCAGCTATGCCTATGAATCTAAATATTGTGACAAGCCATTTTCAAGGGTATTGGTGGATCTGAAAAGGCTCCGGTTGAAATTTGGTCGAAAACAAACTTGTTTGCAGCCTCTGTATAGTGAACTCCATCCCAATTTACTCTAACTGAGGGGCGTTCACATGAACCAACAAATATCTGGCTTCCATTGACTGTGATTGTTCCTCCACAACCAACACTATTGCTATAATTGTACATGCCACCATAGCCACAACAAGCAACGAGAGGAAGCTCAAATCCTGATATTTTCAAGCAACAATGGGAAATTTTTTGACAATTCAATAGTTGAAGGATGAGCAATTTTCATAAAATTTTATGCCACTTAAGAATAATTCATTTTAAATAAATGTTAAAAAAAAATGAAAAATGCTAATAAGCATCTCAGTATTTCTTTGAAAATATTCAATAGTTGAAGGATGAGTGATTTAAATCTTGGATGTTGCCATTGAAAACATCAAGATGTCTTTGTCCCTAATTACTAATAATTTTTTGTTATATAATTTTCAATGTAAAAAACTATTGGGCTTACCATATTCCTTTGGTTTAGTAAATAGAGAGTACTTGACAGAGTAGACGTCCACATATGTGATTGCAGCTAATGGAAGATCCTTCCTAAGTTGAACTATGGCCTCCTTCAAATTGTGGTTGAAATATTGAGCTACATCATTATAAGACTTTGCGCAACCATAGCTGTCCCTTTGAGCTGATGGAAAATTGGCCAAAATATAGGGAAGGCAGCCAATTGGTCCCGTGTTATGGATCCAAAACGATCTAGCTCCCAAATTATATATATTCTACATCATAACATCACTTGATTAGCATTAAAAGAAGACTTTAGTTAATGAATACCCTAAAGGCACACGCTAAATTGTAATTAATGCTCTTTTATTTTATTTTTATTTTTTAAATTAAGTCAAATTATGCACATATATTAAAAAAACACACACAAAATCACAATGAATTTATTCCTGCAATTTATATATATTTTTCCGGGAAAAAAAATTTAGTTACCTGTTTTTGTTGTCTTTTTGTTGTTGTTATTTGTTTGTTTTTTTAACTTTTCCTTTTTTCTAATTAGTTTAACAAGTGATCATGTTTCTTCTTAAAGTAGTACGCCAAGGCCAAGCCCGCCTTTTTTCAATGACTAATCATAGTATAAATTTACCTTAACATTAATGGAGAACTTTTTTACTATGTCAGGGATAGAAGCATTGACTTCCTCTATGGTCATGTTACCAAAGAACCCCTCACCAAGATCATTCTGGCCAATATCGAATGTGTATAATGCTTTTGAGAAATAATCCGCCTTGGGCATTAAAGTTGCAAATATTCCACCTACAAGAAATTTAAAGGATTTAAACCCTAAATCCTAAATTTAAAGGCCCAATATAAAGCAAAAATGCATTTGATAATAGAGATGGTTATAAGCTCCTCAATTCTCAACAAATATATGAGGTATTCTACGAGCAAAACAAAATATCACATCTTCACAACAAGCTTAGTCAACTTATTATAAGTCATAATAAAATCAAATTTTACCCACCACAACTCAAAACAATAGTATTGTAAAAATGATGTGAGATTTTGTTATATTTATAAACTTTTTCAATACATAATATGATGTTTATGCATTTTAGAATTTTACCCTAAATATATTTTCTTAAATATTGTACCCTAAGTTCCTACCATGTGCCAAGATTATTGTAACTTTACTGACATCTCCTGCATTTCTTGGTGTTAAAATATCCAAAGTTTGAATTTCTCATTACCATCCCCCACTGTAACCTACCATGTGATTATATCAATTGATGTAGCAAATCTTTCCATAAAGACTACTAAATTCAAATATGTGGTTTATTTATTAATAAATTCACATGTTTAAATATTGGATATCTCTGTTGAAAACATAAAGATGTGTCAATTGATTTACAAGGCTTTTGACAAAAGCAATAGTAATCTTAGAACACCTAAGGCACTGCAAATCTGTAACTATCGTTTTATGATAAAAGACAATTAAATAAATGATTACTATCTTTTTCTAATTAAATACAACCATATAATTGAATTTAATTAAAAAATTTAATATATATAACATCTAAGAAACTGTAAATAAAATATTAATCAAAATCAATCATTGAATTTAATTAGAAAATACAGTACATAAAACCTAAGAAAGTGTAACTAAAGTTTGTTGTTACTGAATTTACCTTTTTTCCTAATCATCTGTGATCTGGATTTGAACTGCACGAATTGTTGTGAGTATTGTATATCGAGATAGAAGGGACTAAATCCACCAGCAGGTATAATATTGGTTGGTAGTCTGATTGTGGATGCAGACGTGGCAAAATTTGCACCGTGTGAGAAATTGGTCCCCAAGGAATCAAGGTAAGCACTCAGATATGGGAGACCAAGACTCTTTGCTGCAACCATACAATGTGAGTGATCAAACAGTTGATAATTAGGCATAGCGCTTATAATGGGAATTAAATTAATTTCAACAACACTGTGGAAATAACAATTTTTACAATTTTTAAAAAATTTTAACGTCACTTTTATATCCAACTTTCAAATTATGACGTTGAAGCAACATATTATGATACTAAAAAGAAAAACTTAACGGATGTCCTAAAAATATTGATTAATAAAATATTATTAGAAATTTTTTATTAGAGATATCAAATTGGTGGGTATGGGTGGGTTTGAGGTAGACATAATTGGGTTGGGTAGTGGGTACATAAAACTCATTTACCCATTTATTGGAAATTTAATTAATTACTTCTAACTCAAACCCAACTCAACCCAGTTATTATGGGTAAACCCCAACCCACCCAATAATCAAAATTATCAAAATGCCACTAGAACTTAAAAATGACCAAAATATTCATAAAATCCTTTAAATTTACCAAAATACCCCCTAAACCTATTAAAAAAAAGGAAAAAAAAAACAACTATGCTTTAAAAAAAAAAAAAAAAAAACCACTAAAAATGACGAAAATACCCTCAAACCTCTAAAATGACGAAAATACCCCTAAACATTTAAAATGACCCAAATAAACCCAAAACCTCTAAAATGTCCACAAATAACCAGAAACCTCTAAAATTACCAAAAATACCCTAAAACCTCTAAAACGACCAAAATAGCTCTAAACCTATAAAACGGCCAAAATACCCCTCAAAATATCTAAAATGACCAAAATACCACTAATTGTATAAGATGAACAAAATACACTTGAAACCTCTAAAATTACCAAAATAGGGGTTTGGGGTTTTTTGGATGTTTCGAGGGTATTTTCATCAAATTAAAGGTTTTAAGAGTATTTCAATCATTTTGTAGGTTTTGAGGGAATGTCACTAATTTTTTAGGTTTTTGGGGTGTTTCGTTAATTTTTAGATTTTGCGGCTATTTCGGTAATTTTCTATGTTTTGGAGGTCTTTTAGTCATTTTTTAGGTTTTGGAGATATTTCAGTCATTCTTTAGGTTTTAGGGGTATTTTAGTCATTTTTTAGGTTTAGGGGGGTATTTTGATCATTCTCTACGTTTAGGGAGTATTTTGGTCATTTTTTAGTTTTAGGGGGGATTTTGGTCATTTTTTAGGTTTAGGGTATATTTTTATCATCTTACAGGTTTAAGGGGCATTTTTATCATTTTATAGGTTTCAAGGTATTTTGGGCAAGGTTATTTTGGTCATATTTAGGTTTCAAGGGTATTTTGGTCATTTTCTTAGGTTTCCGAGGTGTTTTGGGTAATATTTACGTTTCAGGAGCATTTCGGTCATTTTTTAGGTTTATGGAGTATTTTGGTCATGTTTAGGTTTCAAGGGTTTTTTGGTCATTTTTAGGTTTATGGCATATTTTGGTAATTTTTAGGTTTGTGGGTATTTTGATCCACTTTTTTATGTTTTAGGGGTATTTTGGTCATTTTTTGGTTTAAGGGGGTATTTTGGTCAATTTTTCGGTTTCGAAGGTATTTTGGTCATTTTGTAGATTTAGAGGTATCTTGATCATTTTTAACGTTTTGGGGGTATTTTAGTCATTTTTTAGGTTTCGGGGGGTATTTTGGTCATTTTGAGGTTTAGGGGGTATTTAGGCCCATTTTTATATTTGGAGGGTATTTTGGTCATTTTTTAGATTTCAGTGGTATTTTGGTCTTTTTTCTGTTTTATGAGTATTTTGGCCATTTTTAGGTTTATGGGGTATTTTGGTCTTTTTTTAGGTTTTGGGGGGTATTTTGGGTATTTTAGAGTTAGGTGATTTGTAAAAATGATACTTGGATCTAATTGGTTACCCAGTTAAAACCAAATAAACGTTAATGTTAATTGGGTTTAATTGGGTTAATACCCATTTAACCCAATTAATAATTTGGTGGATTTAGATCTCATTTAAGTGGGTGGGTTTGAGCAGGCAAATGAGTTTAGGCTGATTTTGCCGTGCCACCCCTATTTTTTATAAGAAAAGAAAAATGCAACTGATTTATTTTACCGTCTTCTATATTTCTAATAAAAATTGTATTAAAACTTTTCTAAAATAACATATTAACAAATGCGTTAACAACATCTATTAACAGGAACCATATATAACCCATGATTCTACCTTGGCGCTTTGTTGTTCTATCATTTTAATGTGGATAAAGCAGGACAATCAATGAGAAAATGAGTGTCTATGGGTATCCTTGGGCCTACTGCCTACTTAGTAGTGCAAACTCTATCTATATGCAATGTGTTTTATTTGACCAATTTTCTTTTTATTTGTGCAATATTTAACAGAACAAAACGCAATCCTTTCTATCATTAACAGTCTAACACTGACACTGATAACTAAACGACCTCACTTACTCAACTTTTGCATATAAAGAAAGGACAAGGTTTTTATGCAACAGTAACTATGAGAATCTAATTCCTAAATTCTTAGTTTATAAGACTAAAATCTGCTAAAAAGAAACGAGGTACATACCCATGAAATCGATCATGAGCCGGCCATCGGAGGCCCTTCCAGCAGGTTTGTGAAAATAAGTCTCCCCATAAGGTGGTGTTATTGTTATAAGGGAAGCAGACAATCCACCGGTGTCAGAATTTGAGTCACCAAAGTTAAAAATTGCTGGAAAGTTGCACCTTTTCAAACCAAATACAGGATTCACTGTGGAAGCAAACAACAAAAGCATACAAAAGAAAGGGAGAGAAATTGTGAACTTGAGAATGGTAGGAGACTCCATGTTGGATAAAGAAAGAGAGACGCAAATAATATTGAAACCAAGAACGAAAGTTTGGTGTTTATATATATTGCAAGGGAAAGTGCACTACCCTATCCTATATGGCTATATCTATTCCTGGTTGTCAAAGTCCTAGACTTCGCGTTCATCTTTGAATTCCGGTGATGATGAATATTATGTAACTTACTAGTTTAAAATTCTAGAAAGTCAATCCAATAGGTCCATATCTGTCGGTTCATGTTTATTTTGAAATAAGTAGAGACATCTTTTATGTGCCTGGACAGAATCTTTGGCTTATAAATCATCTGAATCTCATCTGAATCTGATAAGAGCTACAAAAGTTTGAACATTTGTTTTGGTCATGATTGGAACTTTACCACCCAACAAACACGATTTGATTGACACAAGCTAGGATGTTTGACCACAAAGCGAAGTGAAATAACCAGAAATGGGTGGTGGAAATAATTCCAAATCAAATTAAATAAAAGATATAGGGAAGAAATTGTGAGCTTTTACTTGTGTGCCGATAACTATTCAATTTCAAACCAAAAGACTTGGGTAGAGTTCCGTGTTTGGGGTTCCAACGTACAAAAACTTAAAAGATGAAACCATTGACTACTTGTATCATACAGATTAATCTCTACGAATTTGATGTACGGTTAACATCACCATTAAAAATCATGTCGATTTGCAATCAAATTTTTTGTAAAAAAATCTTTAATAGAAAATTGTGGTCTTATATAAAATTGACTCAACTAGTAAAAATTGATGTCCTTAAAAAAGCAAGGATTTTGACTGAGAAGGATCGTAAAAAAAAGAATATTATTTGGTATTTGGTGCTTTTTCACTGTAAATTTTGACTGAGAAGGATCGTAAAAAAAAGAATATTATTTGGTATTTGGTGCTTTTTCACTGTAATTTTTTAAAGGTTCATATTTATAGGTCTAATTAAATATCATATCCAGTACAAAATATCCCCTGCAAGCAATTAGGTTCTTAATTAATTGTCTTCCAAAGTATGATTTGCTTTCTTTTTTTTCTTTTTTCTTTTTTGGTGGAAACGGGAGGTCTTATTTATATATAAAAAGTTTATATAGCACCAACAACAGGGCCTTGGGCACAGAGTCTAGTAACCCCAAGGCCAACCAAATCATGTACATAGTTTACATATACAAAACTGGGACGGCTGCTATACACAATCAAAAGGTTCCCCGCTTCGCCAGAGCATCCGCACATGCATTTGCTTTACGGTAGATGTGCTATACCTGCACCACCCAGTCATGGTCCATAAGGCTCCTGCAATCACAAATTAAAGGCATCATATTAGGAGGGTAACTTACATTTTTATTTGTTAGCCATGTTAGCACCATGTTAGAGTCAAGCTCAAGCTAGATAAATTTAAAACCCATATGCCAGGCCATTGCCAAGCCCTGCCAAACAGCTGCCAATTTAGCCATATTATTAGTTGTTATACCCAAATGAAGTGAGAAACCTGAGATCCACCTTCCCAAATGATCTCTCAAAACCCCTCCTGCTCCGGCGACACCTGGATTACGTAATGCACTACCATCCGTATTTAGTTTAATGTAAGGATTTGGGGACGCGTGCCAGCATATAAGCTGCGGGAGTCTAACTTAGGTCTGTCTATCAGTGCCAACTAGGAAGTAAAATTCCGTAGCAGCTTGCACTGTAGCATAGGTAAGACTATGTTGGGTTCGAGATTGATTCTTGAAAATTCGTTCATTTTGAGCTAACCAAAGTTTCCAACAAGTAAAAGGAAAATAAACATGTCAAGGAAGTCAATGTGACAGGATAACAACATCAGTTGTTGCATTGCGCCTAAGCCAGTCCTGTGACGGCAAGTGAAAGAAGGACAGGAGCAAAATACCCGGAGATTGATTGCAGACCTCGTTTGCCCAGGGGTAATCGCGAAGGATGTGGATGGCCGTTTCTAGGTTGTGACAACGAGAACAGTGATCATCCAACTGGTTACGCCCAAAAGTGAGGAATTTTTTGGTAGGTAACCGATTACGCATAGCCTTCCAAAAGAAAATTTGGATATCTTTTGGGCATGTTAATGACCAAATCCAATTCCATAATGGTTTATTCCAGGGAACTTGTTGCTGTTGACAAAGAAATTTAGAGGCGGATTCAACAGAACAGGTACCCGTATTGTGGAGCCATAGGAAAGTGTCAGCTAGCCTAGTAAAACGTGCCACAGGAATACCATGAATAAGGCTTTGAAGCTTGGGGGGGGGGGGAATAGGGAGATTGAGAGCATCGAAAGACCAGGAGTGATTAGACCACAACGAGCTAACCCTACAGTCTTTGTCATGGGGGAGGAGGGGGGCCCTTGATATAATTGCAAAGGGAACCTTGTGGTAGCCAAAGGTCCTTCCAAATTCGAATAGTTTGCCTATCTCCGATAATCCAGCTCATGCCCTGAAGTAACAATTTGGCTCCTATCGATAAAGCAGTCCAAATATGAAACCCTCTTGAATGTTGCGAGCTAGTAAACAAGGTTGCGTGGGGAAAGTATTTAGCTTTAAGCACCTGAGCCCAAAGCATATTTGGATTGGTATAGAGGCACCAAGCCTGGTTCATGAGAATCGCACGGTTTCTATGTTGGATGGATGGGATTCCCAAGCCACCCGCCTCTTTGGGTAAAAGTGACAATGTCCCAGTTAACCGTGTGACAACCTCTATGGTGTTCAGTATCCCCCCCAAAGGAAGTTGCAACTCATTTTGTCAATCTGGTGACTAATCTTTTGGGGAAGGAGTGTGGTTTTCATGGCATAGAGGAGGATGGAGGTCACAGATGCTTTTATGAGGGTGGCCCGGCTAGCCATAGATAGATATTTGGCTTGCCATCCTTCAACACGCAGACGTATTTTGTCCACTAAATATTGATAGGATTGAGCAGTTTGGCATTTAGTAAAAATGGGCTTTCCTAGATAAGTTCCAATGCGGTCCATGGTGGGAATACCAAAGATTCCAACCACCTGCTCTTTTAAACGCCTAGGTGTATTAGGAGAAAACCATAGTCTCAATTTCGTAATACTCATAAGCTGGCCAGAAAAGTCTCAAAAGTTCTGAAGAATTTTACATAAATTATTACAGTCCCTAGCCGTGGCTTTAGTAAAAAGAAAGATATCATCAGGGAAAAAAAGATGTGAGAGGTGAACCCTAGCCCGAAGATTTATAAGGTGGATAAGTTTATCCCAAACAGCCTCTGCCAATTTGATCGACAGTCACTCCAAACAAAGAATGAACAAATAAAGGGATAAAGGATCACCCTGTCGAACTCCCCTATTGGGCACAACATCCAGGAGAGGGACCCTGTTCCATAAAATATGGAACCGAGTGGATGAGAGCATATTCATAATAAGTGTAATAAGGTTTGGGGGCATTTGAAAAAATTCTAGTGTTTCATTAAGAAAAGCCCATTCTAATCTATCATATGCTTTTTCAAGATCCAATTTTAGAGCAACGAACCCATTTCAACTCCATCTAGATTTTAATGTCTGAATTGCTTCCTGAACGATGATAATATTATTACTTGTTCAATGACCCGGCACAAACCCAGCTTGGCAAGGATTTATAACCTTAGCAATATAAGGTTTGAGCCATTGCACAATGATTCGAGACAGCAACTTATAGAGGGTATTACAAAGACTAATTGGGCGGAACTGCGTGATTGATTCAGGATATGCAACTTTTGGAATGAGGACTAAGTTTGCTTTACATAGGTTATGCATGTGGCTGAAATGAGCCGCTCAACCTGTCACATGCGTATAATATATGCACATTATATTATATGTTAGGTTATAGATGGACATCAATTAATTAATTCAATTACCAAGTTAATTAATTAGGTCAAATTATATATAAATTATCCAAGATTTCTCACGTGATTTCAACTGCGGGGCTAAAACCAAAGCTGATGTTCCTCTAATTTTCACATCCCACGTGCACACATGTACAGGCAAACACCAATAATACTGATGCCCCAGCAAACTCAAATCAATCATTCAACCTCTGGAACATATCACACCACTTTCTTAATTTAGCTGTAGAAAAGTGTTTACACAAAAATTTCTCAACCAAAACCCCTTTCAGTTCAAACAACAATTTTCTTATAAAACAGTTTTGGAAACCGTTATGTACAAGTAACAACATAGATAAGAAAGGCAAAACACCAACCAAATACAGAAGGAAGACACCTTTAGATGAATTCTTGCCTTTTTGGTGTTGCAGATGTTTCCTTGATGGGAAAAAGAGCATATAAAACAAGCTTGCTCAAGTACATCACGTGTAAATTTGAGTGGCAGATTCCTCAGAAGATGAGGGCTGTAAGGCTCGGATTTTAACATTATATTTTCTACAACTTGAGACTTCATTGCCTGAGGAAGAATCTGATACATCTGATACAAGTCGCTGGGATGATGTCAAATCATTGTAAGCAATTCCAATATCGTTACCACACTTGCGGCAAAGAAGTTTGGTTCTCCGACGGAACAAGCCCCAAGAGTTCTTAGAAAAATAGGGTATACACTGGATTTCATCAACCTGAGTAAATCTGCTCTCATCAATGTTAAAGAAAGAAATGATCCCTCTCTTTATAGATTTTCCATATTTAGAACCAATGGTTGAGGTGTTCCGATTGCAAGAGCTTAGGTTTAGCTCATACCCACAAGAACCACAGCTGCATAAAAGTGACTGTATTGTCATTGCCATGTAAAAAGAAGCATCTTTACATTTATTTTGCATATACAACCAATAAAACAAAGACAAAAGACACCAAAAACCACAGGAAAATCAACAGAGGCCTTTTTATCATAAATTAAGTGTTATTAAAAATAAGGTGATCAAAAAATTCAAAAACTGATCAAACCTGCAGAATTTCATAGAGACAATAGATAAAGGTACCTAACCCCAGGAAAAGTGATATTTATTTTGTAAGATAGGTCAATTGTATTACTAGAAACCTCCCTAAAATGTTTATTCTATTTGTCTTTTTTCTTTTTTCAAGTAGTAGTGACAAAAGTGAGTGATTAAGTTGATATGACATGATGCTGTCCAACATGATGAATCAATTATGTTAACTCTCAATTCTCACACACCCAAGATCCTAACAAGCGGTGTAGGACTCAAGATTTTAATCCTAATGAAACTTCTTGGAGAATAAGGTGGAGCTGTCACGACCTCCAAGAGTACAAAAAAGTTCGATGGAATTTAACCCAAGGTGAAGATTTATTAAAAATTGCCTCAAACTCCTATTTAAATTCATTACTAAAAAGAGTTTTCTTTGAGTAAAAGAAAATATTTTCCTTGTGAAAAAAGTAGCTTGGTTTTCCTTAAAATTTGGCTTAAACTCCTATTTCAGTGACTTCAACATAAGTTGGTCTTCTTCTTTATAAGGGTAGTGTTATAGTTCTTATGAGGTTTAAAGATGCATGCATTAGCATCTGATGTTTGTGTTTGGAAGCTGAAAGTCAAAAGATGCCTATGGATAAGTTTTTTTTCTTTTTAGATACATTTCAAGTGGGAAGGAGAAATTCAAACTCTAGACATCTCCATTGGAAACACCAAGAAATCCTATTTGGCCTAAATGCCTATGGTGAGTAGATTGTGAGTTAAGAATTTGTTGATTCATGTTGGTGAGGGTTTATGTTTGAGCTTGTGAAGCTCTATGAGTACAATTTCTGAGGATTGATCAAGGGTTTTAATTTTTAATTCATATCGTTGATAATGGATTTCGGTATAAATTTTTAATTTTATTATTTATGTGGTGTGTTTCTGTTACATCAATTGAGAACACCTAATTTCAATAAAAACGAATAAAACGCATTCAAATGCAATAACCAAATATATTTCTTAGCCCTTTCCCTCTCCCTTTTGTGTGTGTGTTTGTTTCTCAAAATATATATATATATATATATATATATTTCTTAGCATCCTACCATAGTAATGATAGAAAATCACAGCAGTGTCTATGATCAAATTCAGCACAATTTTACAAAAGATAGATGTCATCTCACCTCACCTGATGAAAAGTCAGTTTCAACAACAGAGGTTTTTCCATTTTGTTAAATAGTAACCAATCAATCAAGTTTGTAATCTACACAAAATAGGCTCAATTTATATATCCACCTAACTAGAAGACCATGTAAGACAAATTATCAGTAACTGATTAGAAAGCCAAAATCCTACTCATCAAAATTAAGATTTATCTAAAACTTTCTAATTAAAGAAGAAAAGTATATCCAAGTGAGTGGTCAATACTCAAATCTATCTGTAACTGTAATCCCCTACCTACTTTTTTTTCCCATTCCAAAGATTAAAATTTTTTTACTTCATTATTTGCTAAAATTCTATATTCAAATTTCTAAAACATTTATCGCAAACCCAAATGGGAAAAAAGATAATACGCGATTCCAAACAAACCCACATAATCAAATTTTCAAAATCTCCAATTATTATAGAAATCAGAGGCAATTCTCAGTGAAAGAGAGAAAGACAGATGTGGGACCTACCTGTAAGCAACATCTTGATCTCTACGAGAGGAAGAACGAGAAGAAAAGGAGTTTTGGTGATGGCCGTTGAGATATCCATCACTGATAGTCACAGACATGGATTTGTCCATTTCAGATAAGTGAGAGAAACCAACGGCTCTGATCGTGGACGGTGACGGAGATAGCCAGATATGAGGGATGACCCACTTTGGTAAGGTACGTTTTTTAAGTCACAGAGAGAGATAAAGACTTCTTAACCGTTAGATTGTGTGACTTTAACAGCACAAACTCGCAAGAAAAACGAAACAGTTTCGAGAGAGATAGAGAGAGAGAGAGAGAAGCAGAAGAAAGTGAAGAAGGAAGGAGCGCAGTGGAATCAAATGAAAAAGGTGAGAGCTTAGAGTAGATGTGTGATAGGAGCCCCTTTTTGTGTCTCCTTTTTGGTCATTTTTCTCTGACGTGCTCTACACTCTAAATAGACTTCAGATTTTAGAAGACCCAACTAGATATAAGAGGTTTTTTTTTTTTTTTTTTTTTTTTTTTAGAAAGGGGAGATATGAGGTTTTGAATTTTGATTATAATTTAGGATAAAACTTAATTAAAATAGATTAGGTTTTTTTTTAATTAAGCTTGCAATGACAAATAACAATTTACCTGTGCATTTTTACCTCAAAAAACAATTTCTAAATACAAAGAAATTCAATGCACCAAATCTCATCAAATCCCCCTCTCACCTGTGCATGTTTGTTTCTTAAAAAGTTAAAACCAAACAATATTATCATTTCCAAAAAACAATTAAATTCAATATAATTAACTAATTATGTATTCGAATTTAATTTGGAACCTAATATATTTTAGCCTTTATAGGTACCTAAGTTTTGAAATAAGTTTTTAACTATGTATATTTTCAAGTAAACAATATTGCAATGACTAGTATTATAATTTAAAAAAAAAAAGAAGAAGAAGAAAGAAAGATAATTATATATTTAATTATGTAGAGTTCAAGCGATAACCAGTACTTGCACCTTCTGTGGTGCTCAATATTTGGAGTTTGAAATTACTTTCTTCCTTCTCCACTATTTACTTAGCTTAAAGTGTGTGCTCTAAAATTATTCTCTAAAATAGAAGTTTGACTTTTTGGTGACTTCTTCTAAGTATCCGACTTTTTAGTGACGTCTCCTGATGTTGTTATACCAACTATCAATATTTATTCACATGGTTATTCTATTTTTTTAAAGTTAAATTTAAATTATATTAGGATTTTTCTATAAAACATCCTATGTTTATACCATTTGTTAAAATCCTTTTTTTTTTTTAGAATGAGCCTAAATTTACCTTGATTGTATATTTTCTCTCATTGTTTTATTTTCTTCTAAATATGGAATTTGTAAATTATGTTAATTATTAATAGACATTTCATCATTATTCTATTTGTACATGAAACGACTTAGTCAATTATGGTAATTTTTAACGTGTTCCAAGGATAAAACTATGAGGGGTTTTTTTTTTTCTTTTACTTTCCCTTAAAATTTAAATTCCAAAAATTTATATTTATCATTATCTCATTTGTATTAAAGCAAAGAAACTTTGTGTATCATGTTAGTAAAGTCTTGCATTATGTTTGGATGGAAGGAAGGGGAAGTGTTTGAGGGGATTTTCCCAAATTGAGAGAATCTTGGAGGGAGATCCACTTATAATAAAAATGTTTAAATTGTCAATTTTGTCGTTATTAAGTCAATTTATAACTATTTCTTTAAAATTAGTAAATATCTTCATAATTGTCAATTTATAGGACAATTCTTCTTCCTCTCATTCACCCACTTATTTTTTGAAAAATCCTTACAAAAGAAAGTGATATGTATATATATATATATATATATATATATATATATATATATATATATATTCCAGTTCTCCCCAGTTAATTTTTAAAGCATTCAAACAAAATGAAGAGATAATCATTTAATTTGTAATCGCTAAAATAAAATAATCTATGTCTATAATTAAATAATATTGCATTTTTAGTTTTTTTTTTTTTTTGTCTTGTAATAATAAGAGGCATTTCATTCCTTTTTATGTACACAGTTTCTATCCAATACATCAATACGCTAGATATTGATAGAGACTTAACCCGTTTTTTATTATTATTAATTAGTTAAAGGCCTGTGCATTGCACGGTTTTATCATAAACTTGCATACTATATATTTTATCAAATAAAAAATAACAAAACAAATGATTATTATACTAACAAAATGAATAAATTGTATTAAAAAGGTAGATTAAAAAAACAAAATGATATAAGCAACTAAAAAACTGTAATGAATAATATCATACACATTATACAATACGAAAGCACAGAAAAAATTCATTTGTAATGCAAGAGTTACTCCAGTTATTTTATAATTAACGTTTCAAAAATGAAGAACTTTCAAATTGTCCATAATCTTAGCCAATTACTGTGACGAATCATAATCTTAGTCAATTTCTTATATATTTTTTCAGCAATCAAACTAATATTATCAAACTAGTGGTACTCTATCACCATTGGTTATCCCTTATATAGCATGAAGATGAAGGCTTTCCTTCCAATATGGGACTCTTTAAAGCCAAAAATAACTACAAGTGCAACACTTGGTCTAGGCAAAAATTGTCCCCACAGTAACAATTCTGTAATAGAAAATTTAATAATTGATAAAAAAAATCAAATTGTTATGAACAACTTATCATCAAACTTTTATGAAGACATGCTTAATAATAAACTAAAAAGAAGATTGTTCTCTAAATCAAAATTGAGAGGATGTAGCATATTTAATTATTGATTCTCAAACAATAACCATATAAATAGGATACAACATAATGAAATTAGGTTACACAATAGACAAAAAATACACAAACCCTATTCAATTTGATGGGAAAAAAATTAGAGTAAACAAATACATACTTGCAAGGTTGTAGGTAGAAGAAGTTGATATGAAAAAAATAAAAGTCTAATGTTAGTTGAATAGAATTTTATAGAAGACCTTTTCTAAGTGTACTACGTTTCTGTTTCTATTAGGTTGTTGTTTTCTTTTTAAGTGTAGTATTATATGTTTTTTTTTATTTGTTATTTTATTTTTATGTGTAGTCATATAATTATAGGAGAAGAAGATTAAAAAAAAATTATATCTTCTTATTTTTTAAATCTAAAGTGTACTACGTTGCTGCTTTTTTTTTTTTCTAATAAAACACTAAATGGCAAATCTACAATTATTTAGTATTTAGATTCAACATAATTATTATGAATTTATTGGTACGTTTTTTTAGTATGCTTATTCTCAATTTAAAAGTTTTATCAATTTTTATTATAGGAGAAGAAAATAAGAAAAAATACTATATCTATTTTTAAAAAATTCTAAATCTAAAACGATTGGCATGTTGCTTTTTTTTAATTAAGATTTTTTTTTTTTATAAAGGTTAGGTGGAGAATTTAGATTATAATCAAATTAAAATTTTTATCAATTTATAAATTATAGGAGAAGAATATCTCAAAAAAAAATTATAGGAGAAGAAAAATTATATCTATATTTTTCATAAAATCTAAAAAGAATTTTATAATTTAGTGAAGTCACTTCTCGTAATTACGTCTTTTAAACCTAATTTTTATTATTTAGTATATAATGTTATGTCTGCCATCTTTCTATTTTCTTGATTTTATTTATTTATAAAAGGTTAGAAAATTTTGCTGGATTGTTTAGTCGGTCATCTAAAAGTACACTTGAATTTGATACGCGTTTTAATAAAAAAATATTCCATTATTTATTGACAGAAAAGCAAAGTGAAATGAATTATTGAAGTGTTAATGGTGTCGCCTTTACATTACAGGTGTCCTTTCTCAAGTAGTGCTGTGGTGGCGATTAACGTTTAAATTGGTAGTGGGGACGATGAAGGACATTTTCATGATCCACAAGGCCCATACATAAAGACTTTAGGAAAGCGTGTTGCATGTATGGCTGTCTTAACCAGCCACGTCATAGTCATACGTGGGATCTGCAATGTTCTCTTTTCTTCTTCTGTTCTTTTTCTTTTCTTTTTTTTCTTTTTTTGTTGTTGTTGTTGTTGTTGTTCTGATGAGATGCAATGTTCTCTTGATTTAAATTTCTTTAGTTTATGTTTTGTACAGTATCAAACATTTTAAAAAGAAATTTCACCGAATCAAGACACCCGAAACCTAAAATATCTTTCACTCAATCATATGCATGCACAGCAAAATTATTTGAGTAAACACCTAAAAAGCTATATTTTTTATACAACTATCTTATGTTAAAAAACTGGAATGGATTTTCTATACTTTTATATAATTTTTTTTTTTTTACCATTTAGTCTACCACATAGATAGTTATAATAAAAATTGTAATAATTTTTTAAAGAAATATACAACAAATCTTAGGTAGCAAATTATTACTTGATATTATAGGCAAGAAAATACTTTAAGTGGTGGTTTCAAATTAGAACAAAAAACAATTTGTTGTTTTGTGGAAACATCAATATTTTACATGGTTCTAAAAATTTTGAAATTAATAATAAAATAATCGTAATTAGTCAGACAAGTTGAGTTCTGCACCGACCAGCACAAACTAACAAGTGCAACTGCAATGCGTGGTCAACGTAAACTTTGGACTATTAAAATAATGATGTTTCCTCACTTAAGAGCTCGGGTTGGGAGGTGGTGGAGGTTTAATTAGAGACTTGAATTCCTCTTGGGGTGGATACATATAGGGGTACTCTTAGTCTCAAGCTACGGTATTTTAACCAGAGTAGTTGCCAAGTACATGAGAGTTGTTAATGGGAAAAGATTTGAGGATTGGAAGTCTTGAGGTTGAGATGGATGCAAAAGAAATACTATTAAATCTTTTGTGTGTTTGGATACAACTTATTTTTAGAGGTGGCAAAGTAAGCCAAAATCCATTTGTCCACCTAAACCCACTCACTTTAATTGAACCTAAACCCACCCAGTTATTAATTGGGTTAAATGGGCATCAACTCAATTAGACCCATTGATTATTGGGTTTTAACTAAAAACCCATTGAACCCCATTTAACCCAAAAACAATATAGTCAAATTCAACTTAGCCCTTCCCATAAATAAATAAATAAGTAAAAAGCCCTCAAAGATCAACGTCGACGCCAATGCCGATGCCGACCAAGCTCACGGACCCGACCCATATTTCCACCAGCAACGCTGACCCATTGTCTCTCACCACCATTAAACCCACCCAATCACATCTCTACGCCGCCTCATCCCACAAGATCAACGTCTATGATTGCTCCACGAGATCAAGGTCCATTCATCTGTCAACTCATTCAACGGCCAGGATTCCTCCTCCGGTCTGGATCAAGCATTCCGACTCCATCACTAGCCTCGCTATTAACGTTAAGTCCAATCTATTCGGTTTTTTCTATTCGGTTTCGACTTCTGATCTCCGTTGCGTTAAGTCCGTTAAAGCTCACAAGGACGCCGTTAACATCGTAACGGTCTCTGAAGATGAAATGGTCACTGGCTCCGGCGATAAGCGAATATGGGTTTGGGCAAAACCGTTTAGCACACCGCCGTTGATTTGAGAAAAGTTTTTTCTTTGTTTTTTCTTCCTGGGAAAGTAGAGTGGAAAAGGAAATGCTGGGGTTTTCACTTTAATGACATTTTGATAATTTTGATAATTAGATAATTTGATGAGTTGGGGTTTACCCATAATAATTGGGTTAAGTTGAATTTGAATTAGAAGCAATTAGTTAAATGGGTTTTAATGGGTAAATGGGTTTTATATATTCAACCCAAACCCACCCAAACCACCCATTTGACACCCTTACTTATTTGACTGAAATTGAAAAATTATTGTTTAAAATACTGTAGATAAAGATAAAAGTTAATAAAAGTTAGATGAAATAGTACAGTAAGGCCTATAAATAGTGCCAAAAAGTATAGTGGAACCCATGAATAGTAGCAAAAATAAGCTGAATAGTGAAATAATTTTAATTTTTAATCTCCACCCAAATGCACACTTAGTGTAATAGTGTTTGTGGTCTTACCAAACCTTCACTTACCTAAGGGTATTAATGTCGAAGATTGCATTTGGACACTTGAATTTAAATTTTAATATTCTTTATATGGATACCTTTTGTAAGTAGGAGGATTTGGAATTATAAAATTTTAAATTGATTGAAGTATGGTTTAGGATTTCTAAAACTCTATGAGTTAGATGATATTTCAAATTCAAAGATTTCAAAGTCATCAAAGAAAAAAATTCAAAGATTTTAAGATTTAAAATATTTGGTATATTTGACCAAATGCATATCTTAGATCTTTTTAAACTATCCAAACAAGTTATTTAGATTTTAATAACCAAAATCCAAATTTACATGTCCAAATCATGTTATTCAAATGCACATAAGTTTGATCAATTTTAAGAGATTAAATTTAATATTAAAAAAAACAACAATTTACCAACTCATTAATTTAAAACTAAACTATGTATTAAATTTTGTAAGAAACATGTATTGTCCTTTTATAAAATAAAATTTAAAAAATAATAATAATAAAGCTTGCTTTATATATCATTATTAGAATAACTATCTAGTGAGATGCTGTTAGAATTTTTTTTTTTTTTTTTTTTTTACATAATTTTTTTTATGGAGTATAATTTTGAACAAAGAATAATAATATTTATTATACAATTATTTAATTTATACACAATTAAATATTAGGTGATATCCGTACAAAATATAAATATAATTATGTAAGGGTATTTTAAGAAATGTTGATTGCAATATGACTTCATTCTAGACTGTGATTTTAATCATGTGGTACCACCTACCAGCACATGCATGGGACTATTCTATTATATAATCTTGTATTCTCTGCAATACTTTTTTCTATTACCAAGCAATCATTTTAGGTGCATAGATGCTGCCATATTGACTAACAAAAATGGACCGTTAGAACATCATGGTTAATATATTTTCAATAGTGAGAAGAATTTTTAAAATGGAACAGTCCAACATAAGCTTTCACAGAGATGCTTTATTGGCTCTACTCGTGGAACGGCATGGACTCTTATTGCTTGGATTCAATTAAGAACTAAATTAACAATTATTCTTTATGCATGTCACAATAGCATAGTAAAAAATATTACGTCCACAACATTTTCACAACACTTTCACAATAAATCGTAGGTGATAAGTTGTTAATGATTCTAATTTGAATTCACAACTTAAATTAGGTTTTTACCCACTCGTAACAATCAATAACAATTTGCGCCTTAAAATTTGTTGTGAATATAGCATTTCTCATGATGTAAATGCATCGCTTATTCTCTATATTTCAAAACCACTTGAGTGACCCTTAATCCCTAATTTAAGAATCAAATCTTTTTTGTTACAGTTGCAAGTCAAGAATCAAGGGATTACCTCCTTCCTTAATACCCACCAAATGGCACCATCTGGTTGCCTTTGGCAAGAGGGAGGGATCACTGCCCTTTTAAGCCCAAAAGATGGGTCATCAGCAAATTTACTATAATCTCCCAAAGCTCCAACGACCCCCAAGCAAGGTAAATATTTAGGATAAAAAAGAGAAGAAGAGAATTTAGCTTCATAGATGAAATTTCCTGTTTCCAGAGTCAATACAATAGTGATAGAGTTACTTGTTGTAAATTGTAATCGCTTCAAAGGGGCACTGGAAAAGCTACACATAAAGGCTTATAGTACCATTGAGAATTTTCTTGCTTCAAGGGAAGCTCATACTATACGTTTCTCCAATGTTATAAATTTGTTACTTTTGACCATAAATAAATTATTTCCTTCTTGCGTCAATGATAAAATTGCGCATGTCAATCCTATTTCGCAGCAGAGAAAGTAGTTCTCAAACATTTTCGGTCACATGACTGAAGCATGAAAGTGTAAACTTTGCGTCAATGATAAAATTTGCATATCCACTTTAGGGACTAAATTGGTTCATTTGAAACATCAATGATTAAAAAGTTCATAGTTTCAACTTTAGTAACCAATAGTCTATTTTGATCGTAGAAAAGGCATTGTTCATAAAGTCACGTGGAATTGTTTTCACTGTTCAGAGTTATTTTACATGGACAGAGTCCTCAAACGTATTCTAGTTCAATGCATATTATTATCACCTCTACCTGTTGACATGATCTAGCTAGTTTGCTTGTTGCCATTAGTCAATGTCAGAATCCTAGAATGTCAAGGTTATATCATATGTGCAGTCTGCCAAGTGATGAAATGCAAATGGCATCAATAAAGTTCTATCCAAGTGTGACATGGTGCAACATTTTTTTTCTTCTTCTAAAAATAGACTTATATTGCACCAGAGGAGAGATTAACAAGCATCAAATATAAGCGCTCTGCCAAGAGATAAAAGGGAAATCAAATGGTCTGGCTTTGACACACCAGAGAAAAGAACCCCCCTACCAGAAGATTCTTTTTGGAACAAATGTAAACCCAATTCTAACAGCCATAGGGTCTTTCATTTCTGGTAAACGAAGCAGAATTGTCATGTAAACCATCCAATGATTGCAAGAGTGAGAGAGTATTATTTCTTACATTGAATGAAATACAACAAAGTTCCTTACAATCATAACTAGCCTTACTCATTTTCCTCATCTGTCACAAATTTACCGGTCCCAGGATTCAATGCAGCAAAGAAGAAGAAGATAACATTGAACAACACAAGGGGCTCAATTTCATTGATGGGAATCCCAGTCTCAATGTTCAATTGTGCTAAAGCTCCCTTCCCGGTAATAATTTCTCCAATTAAAGAGAAAGCAATACCCAACTGAGCCAGTCTTCCTACAAAGAGCTCGTTCGCCTTTGTAAATCCAAATAGAGGACCTAGCATTCCAAACATTGGCAAAGATTAATACTAGAATATATATATTATATATATTATACCACTTACATGTGCATATAATATGTATCAATTGCAAGGTTAAGAGTCTTGTAGCTTAGTGACATTACTCAGTTCTTCCATAAAAAATGACCTAACTTGAAATCCCCCCACCCCCAGTTATTGTTAAAAAAAAAAAAAAAAAGTATCAACTATAACGGAATAATCAAGAAAGAGACCCTAGATTAATTAAATATTCAAGCTGCTTGTTTCCTTGGTAAAAGTAAACATTCCAGAATGGTGAATTACCTCCTTCTTTAAGACCCAATGCGGATCTGAAGCCTTTGCCAGGAGGAATCACTGCCTTTTCAAGTCCAGTGGGTGACTCATCAACAAATTTACCACGGTCCCCCAAAGCACCTATGGCTCCAAGCAGAGTGAAAAGAATGAAGAAAAGAAGAAGAGGCTCAGCTTCATATATGGGAATTCCAGTTTCCAGATTCAATTGTGAAAGAATTCCTTTGCCTGTGATTCCTTCACCCAACAAGGATGCCTGCACAAAAAGGCTTATTATAACATTAATAACTAGTTTTGACCTTTATTAGTAAGAGATTAGAAACCTTCATACTTCTTGAAGTGATCATTCTACATGACTATCCATCATTCTAAATTTGTAGTTGTGATGATAGACAGTATTGGATGTTAATATAATGAGTCATCCAAAAAATAAAATCTGAACAAATATGCAAAGCAAAAATAGTTAAACCAAAATAAGAGAGTTAGTTCTATCTCTCCTTCCAGATATCTTTCTATATACTGCCAAGCTACAATGACTTTGGTGACCACATGAACAGAGCATTGTGTTTCCATCACTGTAAACATGTAATTCTGCTGATGGACATTTTCTTCTTAATTCTAGCGTTGTAAGTTGTAACTTTCTAACACCAATCCTATTCTATCCATTTTCAGATGTCATACCAATAGTACTGAAAGACGGTGAGGATGCAATGAATTGTAGCATGTTTTATTCAACACTTGGTTTCATCAAGACTCCTATGTTAAGCACGTTGTCGTGTGATATCAGTGCCCTGCTATGGGACACGAGTTGCTAGCCAATGAAAACCTTAAGCTTTATGTGACACGTCTTTTTGCTTCTGTTAAACAAATATATAAGCAATGAAAGCTTAAGCTTCCACATCGACCTTGCTGCTTATTTTAGGCACTCCCTACATATTATTTTTCTTGGTAAAATAGTAGTACTTGATGAACAAAGCTAAAATGGGAATTCTCATTGACACCACCACTAATAAATACTACTTTTATAAAAATATAAATAAAAATTAATGTATGTTGAAGATTTTTGTAATTATATATCAATGATACTACAATTTTGCAAGTTCTTTTTGAGAGTAAAAAATTACCAAGTTGATGCATCTTAAACAAGTAGCACTAAACTAGCAGCCTATTTGCAAGAAAATTATAGAAAAAGAGAGAGAGATGTACTCACAGCGAAGCCAATCATGGCAACTCGACCCACAAAGAGCTCATTCTGCTTAGTAAAACCAATGCCTCCGGAGGTGCCAAAGAGACCATCTTCAACCTTTTCCTTTGCCTTTGGCTCAACCTAGTGAACAAAAGCAAAAAATCAGAACAAGTCTTGTATGGGAAATTTATGCTTCCCACTCTTTTCTTCTTTGAATCAAATAAAGGACTTTAAAAGGAAATGAAAACCTTCTTGGGAGTGGCTTTGGTTTTAGATTTGAACAGAGCAAAAGTTGTAAATACTTGGGAAGAAGAAGTATTGGTAGGAAGACTAGGGAGCAATAGATGAGAGAATGGCTTGGGTCTTAGTTTCTGAACTTGGAAATTGAGTAAAGAGTCTCTCTTCAAATCCACCACATTGCTAGTAGAAACACTCGCCATGAGCAACATCGTTTGTGCCATGACTTCTGTTTGATACTTATCTGATAGTGTAGTATGAAAATACTTCTACTCTGCCTTTTAATGCGATTGTTTTTTTAAGGAGGGAGATGTGTGTGTCTCAGAAAGCACAATGAGAGATGTGGATATGGTGTGAGGGTTAATGAAGGGCAACTAGAGTGCCCACGTCTATGCATATGGTGCTTTGTAATTTTGAAGATGAGCAGCAACTAGAGTGCCCAGAGTGCCCACGTCCATGTATATAGTGCCTCGTAATTTTGAAGATAATGTTTTGTGCTGAAGCTGAAGGCTATTTTAGAAATTGAACTTATTAAAGAACAAAATTCTCACATAATTGAACTTTGGAAAAGGAAAAAAAAAAAAAGGAAAGTTAACTTGCTAATTCAGTCATATATAATCTTTTATTGCAAATTTCATGCGCAAAATAAAATAGCTCTTTTTTTCCTCTCATATTAGTGTGGTCATGTTAACGTCCACTCAAGCATAGTTATAAATGAATCGAGGTAAATGAGTCAAGCTCAAGCATAAGTTTAGGCTTAAATATTAAAAGGTCAAGCTCAATTATAATAATGTGCTTATAAATAGGCACCTCCTAGTGTTTCAAATGAAGATGACTACAGTTCAAATCCTCAATTTCCAACTATTAAATTCTACCCAATACAAGGTTGAATGATATAATTTTTATAATTCCATCACTAAAATGATTCTATCTAATAATTAGAATATATTTGTAGAGGAATAAAATTTTAATTGTAGTTTTTACTATGTATAAGGGGGGAAAAGTTAATTTAAGTAACTCGTAAACAAGTTTAAGTTTGTTCAGTGAGAAACTAAAGTAAACTTGGGCATGTAATTTAGTTTGGTGATGAGCTCAAGCTTGACTCGTATTCAAGATAAAATTGAATGAGCAATCATAAACTTGCAAATATTCGGCTCTTTTACAACCCAACTCTTGAGTTCTCTTTGGAATGATTTCTTAAGCGTCATACATGGTCTTGATATCCAGTTGTGGTTGTTTTAAATAATCTCTTGAATCGTCCAAACCTCAGGTTAAACTGACCTGAGACCCCTAAGAGCCTATGTCCATGTCCAGCACTCTAACAATTGAGGTAAGCTGCTTGGTTGTACATGTAGGGAATTTAACCAAAATACCAACATGTGAGAAACAAAACAAATAGAGAAAACACACGCCAAAACAAATAGTTATGTGGTTCGGCAATTTGCCTACGTCCACGGACTTGCAAGGGTTTCACTATTATCAGGGAAAATACAATAGTACACAAGAACACTCTCAAGAAACCCAATTCCCAATTACACCCTAACTCTCTCACACGGCTGCACTTGCTAGGTTATTAGGAATCATTACTATTACTCTCTTTTGCCGCACCTAATCACATATATATAGATATATATGTTAAGTCGGCTAATGAGGTTCCTATTACAAATAGGATTCGGTTAACTAAGGTGACTTAGACTGACTTGGGCTTGTGGCAATTCAAGCCACACACGGGCCCACTTCAACAAATCTCCACCTTGGCTTGAATTGATCAAGCTACACTAGCAAACTCCTCCATCGCCTCCACCTTAGCCCTTAAGGGCTCACAAGCTGCAAACATCAACCACAATCCTCCATAACACAATCCCTTATCCCTACAACTCATTCTCTTGTCCTCAAACTAGAAGGCCAACTGAAGCTGCACACAGCTTCAGCTTTTCAATAGTGACACCCTTAGTCAACATGTCTGTCGGGTTCTTAGATCCACAAATCTTCTCAAGTATTACCAGCTTATCTTCAACAAGATAGCGGATAAAGTGGTATTTTGTCTGTATGTGCTTCGACTTTGAATGAAAAACCGAATTTTTGGCAAGAAAGATTGCACTCTGACCGTCACTATGTAGAATGCCTATCTCTTGCTTCTTACCCAATTCATCTAAGAAACCATGTAGCCAAATTATCTCCTTTCCAGCTTCAGTTGTTGCAACATACTCAGCTTCTAGAGAAGACAAAGTGACAATCTTTTGCAGATTTGAAGCCCATGATATAGTTGTACCACCCAGAGTAAAAACAAACCCAGTAGTACTCTTTCTACTATCAATATCACCAACAAAATCAGCATCTACATAACCCTGCAGTTTCAAACTTGCACCTGTGAAGCAAAGACATGTATCTGATGAACCCTTCAGATATCTCAGAATCCACTTGACTGCCTTCCAATGCTGCTTTCCAGGCCTACTCATGAATCTGCTCACAACTCCCACTGCATGTGCAATGTCTAGCCTTGTACACACCATAGCATACATCAAGCTGCCAATAGCTAAGGCATAGGGCACCTTGCTCATATGGTCCATTTCTTCCTCTGTCTTCGGTGACTGTTCTTTGCTTAGTTTGAAATGACTACCCAAGGGTGTGCTTACTGGTTTAGCTTCATTCATGTTGAATCTGCTGAGAACTTTCTTCACATACTCTGATTGTGAAAGCTTCAATGTACCATTAGCCTTGTCTCTAATGATTCACATACCACGGATTTGCTTTGCAGCTCCCAAATTCTTCATTGCAAACTATTTGGACAATTGCTTCTTCAAATTATTAATCTCCTCAATGCTAGACCTGCAATAAGCATATCATCCACATACAACAATAATATGATGTAAGAATTGTCAGAAAACTTAACATAGCAACAGTGATCAGCTTCACATCTCTTGAACCCAATTCTATGCATAAAACTGTCAAATTTCTTGTACCACTGTCTTGGAGCTTGTTTTAGGCCATACAAGCTTTTTCTCAGTTTGCAAACTAAATTCTCTTGTCCCTGAACAATGAACCCTTCTGGCTGAATCATGTAAAAGTCTTCCTCTAAGTCACCATGAAGGAATGCTGTCTTCATATCTAACTGCTCAAGATGTAAGTTTTCTGTAACCACCATTCTCAGTACCAGTCTGATTGTTGACATCTTCACAATTGGAGAAAATATCTCTGTGTAGTCAATGCCCTCCTTCTGCTGGAATCCTTTAACAACTAATCTAGCCTTGTAACGTTTGCTACCATCATGCTCATTCTTTATTCTGTATACCCAATTGTTGTGCAAAACCTTCTTTCCTACTAGTAATTCAGTTAGTTTCCATGTCTGATTCCCCAACAAGGAATTCATCTCATCCTTCATGGCTAACTCCCACTTGCTTGAATTCTCATCTTGCAAGATTTCATCATAACACTCTGGCTCACCACCATCAGTCAACAGGAGATAATTTAAAACAGGGGAATAATGCTATGGAGGTCTAATGTTCCTGGAGATCTGTGAACTTCAACTACAGGTGTACTCAGATCTACCTGTGAATTTACATTCTCCTTATCTTCTTTATCCCTTTTCTAGACAGTATTTTCAGTCAATTCATCTAAGTTGACAAACTCAGATTTCTTTTGATCTATCTCTGTAACATCTGACACTACAGTTGACCTGTCTTTGTACATAACCTATTCATTAAATATCACATTTCTACTTCTGATGATTTTCTTGTTTTGTTCATCCCAAAACCTATAGCCAAATTTCTCCTCACCATAGCCAATGAAAAAACATATTTTAGACTTTGCATCAAGTTTACTACAAGCATCAGAATCAATATGAATATAAGAAACACAACCAAAAACTTTTAAATGTGAAAACTTTACCTCTTTACCGCTCCAAACCTCCTTAGGAAGTCTGACCTCCATAGGAACTGATAGTCCTCGATTTATCAAGTAAGCTGCAGTGCTAATAGCATCAGCCCAGAAAGTTTTTGGTAGTCCATCATGCAACCTCATACTTCTAGCACGCTCATTAAGAGTTCTGTTCATGCACTCAGCCACACCATTTTACTGTGGTGTCCCAGGAATAGTCTTCTCCATCCTAATTCCTTGTGCAACACAATACTTACTGAACCCTCCATCTATGTACTCTCCTCCATTATCTGATCTCAAACATTTTACTTTCAAACTTGTTTCTGTCTCAATCATAGCCTTCAATTTCTTAAAAATTTCAAATACATCAGATTTATTTTTCAGAAAATAAACTCATACCTTTCTACTTGAGTCATCAATGAAAGTGATGTAGTACCTTGAACCTCCAAGGGATGCAACTGGAGAAAGCCCCCACAAATCAGTATGTACTAATTCCAATTTTTCAGCCTTCAGTGTCCTGCCAGTTTTCAAGAAGCTCACATTTTTCTGCTTTCCTAAGATGCAACTTTCACACATGTCAAAATTAATGGACTTCAATTCTGATAGTTTTCCTTTTGACAACAGCATCTTCATCCCTTTCTCACTCATGTGACCAAGTCTGCGGTGCCATAGGTTTATATCAGTACTTGCATCAGCAACTGTAATTGTGTCTCTTGGACTTGAGGTCATATATAAAGTATCAGTCTTCTTTCCACGAGCCAATACCCTAGCTCCCTTTGTAACCTTCCAAGTACCACCAACAAATAATATCGCATGCCCTTCATCATCAAATTGTCCAACAGAAATCAGATTCCTCATCAAGTCAGGAATATGTTGAACCTTCTCCAGTAACCAAACAGATCCATTGGGCAACAATATCCGGACATCTCCCATACCCACAACATCCAAGGCTGAACCATCAGCCAAATACACCTTACGAAAATCACCTGCAGCATAGTTCTGTATGATTTCTTGATGTGGAGTGGTATGAAACGAAGCTCCTGAGTCCAAAACCCAATCATCAAGTGGACTGTCTACTACAAGAAGTAATGCATCCTGTACCTCTTCTGTTAAAGTATTAGCAGAATTATCTTCATTCTTCTTCTTAGGACTTTTGCATTGGTTCCTAAAGTGAAATGTTTTCCCACAATTCCAGTATTGTACTTGTTGGCCTGATCTAGATTTACTTCTGTTCCGATTAGAATTTCTGGATTTTGATCTGTCCCGATTTGAATTTCTGTTATTACCTCTGCCTCTTGTCTCAAGGTTTAGGGCAGAACCAAATCCTGAGATTTCACCTGCATCTCTTCTGCGAATCTCCTCAGCCATAATTAAATCTCGTATATCATTGTACTTGAGCTTTTCTTTTCTTGTAGAATTACTTACTGCCATCCTCATTGCCTCCCAACTGTTTAGTAAAGAAGCCAAAACGATCAATGTACAGTTCTCATCATCAAAATCAATTTCTACAGACGACAATTGATTTATGATAGTGTTAAATTCGTTCAAATGTTGTGCTACTGATGCATTCTCTGTCATCTTCAGATTGAACAGTTTCTTCATCAAGTGCACCTTATTGTTTGCTGACGGCTTTTCATACATACCAGACAAAGCCTTCATCAGATCTGCTGTGGTCTTCTCCTTTATAACATTGTGTGCAACAGACCTAGACAGAGTTAACCTGATAACTCCTAGTACCTGTCTGTCAAAAAGAGCCCATTCCTCAGCTTTCATAGCCTCAGGTTTTGTCCCCAAAAGAGGCAGATGCAATTTCCTCCCATAAAGATAATCTTCAATCTGCATCCTCCAATACGCGAAGTCTGTGCCATCAAAATTTTGTATTTCAGACGCCTTTCCTGCTTCCTTTGCCATTGCTCCCACTCAAACCTAACCCTAGGCTCTGATACCAGTTATAGGAAATTTAACCAAAAATCCCAACCTATGAGAAACAAAACAAATATAGAAAACACACGCCAAAGAAAACAATCACACGCACAAGACAATATTTACGTAGTTCGGCAATTTGCCTACGTCCACGGAGTTGTAAGGATTTCACTATTATCAGGGAAAATACAATAATGCACAAGAACACTCTCAAGAAACCCAATTCCCAATTACACTCTAACTCTCTCACACGGCTGCACTTGCTAGGTTATTGGGAATCATTACTATTGCTCTATTTTGCCACACCTAATCACATATATATAGATATACATGTTAAGTCGACTAATGAAGTTCCTATTACAAATAGGATTCAATCAACTAAGGTGACTTAGACTGACTTGGGCTTGTGGCAATTCAAGCCACACACGGGCCCACTTCAACAGTACACTCTACAGAATTTAGATTATACTCATTTTGTTTTTAGAGGATTAACAGATTCTCATTTTATTATAACTCATCTCAATATATTATTATTCTCATTTTAAACTTAACATTTTTTTTGTTGAACTGTTCGAATTTAAAAACCATAGTGAGGTCCGAGTTTAAAAACCATGGTAATGAATCGCAACCAATATTTAATTTTCTTATCACAAATTAAATGGGGTGACCTTAAGGTGGAGAATTTAAGGAGAAACATTAAGGTCTGGTTTGGTACACCTACTCAAACACATGTTTTCAATTTCTTTTTCACCCACACATATTTTTACACATATTTTCAAACAACAAAACACATGTTTTTAAGTGCATATACCAAACACCTTCTAAACTTTATAGAATTGTAAATGCACGCCAACTAGGGGCACAATTGAGGGTTTAGCTTTGCTGTAAAAAAAGGTGTTGTTTTACCGGTTGTTGATGTCTTTCTCTTGGCTTATTCGTGCTGTGATTTCACAATCTCGAGCACAAGATTGTTTATTTGTTGTTATTTATGGGCCCCCTTATTTTTTGTTGAAATGTAAATTTTGGAAAATTGTTTCAAGCTTTGTGGCTGAATTTGTCTCAAGAGGACAAATAAGGAGGGGCTAAAACTTGCTCCATCTGAAGGAGGTTAGGAGCAAACGGGAGATTCGATTTGGGTTCTTTTGGCACCAAATACATGTGGTGTATTAAAACATGTGGTGTATTAAAAGGAGAGGTATGGAAAATATTAAACAAATATTTAGCGTTAGCTTTTCTCAGGAGTTGGTATTGTTCACATGCCAGCAACAAAATCTGATCACAGCCCAATCATTAATTAAAAATTTTCTTTTCTCAATAAAATAATTTATTTTATTAATTTTTTATTGTAAGAAATTTTAAAAACAAAACCCAAAATAATAATCATCTAGTAAAATTAGATGGAATGATTAATTGAATAAAAATAAAAGTTATAAGAGTGAAATGAATAAATTAGAAATTATATAAATGAATTAAATTTGTTTAAAAATTAAGTGTGTAATTTATAATTTAGCTATGAGAATAAATAATCATCTGAACAGATACTATAGATTGAAATTCTATCAAATAAAAAAAAAAATTGTGAGAAGAAATAATGGGAAAGGTTTTGCTACATAAATGGATATGTAGCCATGAAAAGAAAAAAACGAGTATATAAAGTCTACTTAATCATATGCATTGCAAATGACACTTAACACATTACATCTTTTTTTTTTTTTTTTTTTTTTTTTTTTTTTTTTGGGTCACATATCCCTGCAGCAATAGCAGCAAAACCTTTCCCAATTTATGAGCATTCAAGATATACTAGAAATATCAGTAAAAAAAATAAGATATGCAAGAAACATTTTCCCTAGCAACCAACCAATCCATTATGACTTGTGTTGACTCAATTGAGTGTAACATAAGGCCAGTAGTACTTCTTGTTAGAGCAAGATGCCGACTCGGTTTTGTGCAATGAATTTGCGGTCAAGAATCAGATGCAAGGAGGATATTGACAAAGGACACGTTATTGGAAATTTCTCCTTGGTCTCACTCAGATGTGTAACTCAGTTAGTCGTCCAATTTTTGTTGGGAATGTGCACCACACACTATAATCTGTTAATACCAGAGCCTGCAAAATTACAAGTTGGAACTAATGTATCTGAAGCTGACAAATCTTGAATTGACACCTCAACAAAAGACAATCCAACTGGTTGTTTCTAGATTCTCATCTGCCACCGCACAAAAGCATTTGAAAGGTATAATACCCTCCGTACTACTACCCAAGGTCCCAAAGCCCTATTTACCTAATGGGCTCTGCATCAATGCGTTTTGTGTAACAAGGTGCATAGTGTATACTCCAGCAAGCCCATTTAAATTTCATGGGTGTTTCTTTGAAACCATTAACTCATAATATTATAATCTGGATCCTAAATTGCATTGCAATAGTTATTGGCCCAACCCAAGTTGGGAATGTTATATACTTATAATACTACGGGTCTAGTTGGGAGGCTGACCCAAACGTTTTGGAGGCCTAAGGCGAAATCTTCAAATGAGATCTTTATGTTATCATTTAAATAGTATTTAACTAGCATTTTATATAATAATTTTATAAAAAAAAAAATCAATTCTTTTTACTTTTAATATGATTTTTTTTTTAGAAAATGCTAAAGTTATAACAAATTTTACTACAAATTGATATTATAACTGATGTGATCAGTGAGATGAAGCTTACAAAAATGCTAGAAATATTATAAAATTTATAACATGAGAATTATAAAGATAGAGACCAATCACAAAAATTCATTCAAAAATGTATTCAATAGTTTGTTGAAATCCACCTATCATATTCATTGTCACATCAAATTATAAAAGTTATATAGACCACCGCATACCCTTAGCACAGTGGTCACTCCACAAATATAAGTACTTGTAGGGTGTGGGGTGTAGGGGATAAAAGCCAATGTTCAAGTCCCTAGGAGAAAATTTCATACACCTATACACTCAAATAGATTATAGTAGAATTTTTATCTTGTGTAAAAATAAATAAATAAATAAATAAAAGTTATGTAGTAAAATTTGTCTTATCTTTATCTCTAACATTACTTAATTCTTTGGGCCTTTTTAATAGTGAAAAAAAAATGTAAACTAAAATTCTTTTAATATCTCCCAAAAAAAAAAAATATATATATATATATATATATATATAATTTAAAAATTAAAAAAAAAACAATTTTTGCCCCCAAATTTGGGGCCTTTCTCTAGTAGGGCCATAGAGGGGGCCAAATCAATGGCCTAATTGGCCTAGGCCTAGGGCCGGCCCTACTATATATTAACCATCCGTTTTATGAAACTTTTTATAAAAAATTGAAAAAATTGTCAAATCAAATAGTTACTTTTTCATTTTTCTTTAAAATGTTTCCTAAAATGATTTATTGACATTTGTCCTTAGGGCATATGTTAATAAAACCCTAATACTATTACTATCCCTTATTCCGCATAGGCATAGGAGCATAGCCTTGTCACTTGTCATTTTAGAAAACATCGAAAAAATGATGTGGTCTTGATGTTTGAATTTAGGTGGTGTTTGGTTCAACCTAAAATATTTTCAAGTGAAAAATGTTTAATATTTTTGAAAAATAATAATAATTTCAAATGTTTGGCTATGTACTTGAAAATACTTCAAAAAATATTTTCAAGTGTTTGGTTGCATTATTGAAAATTCTATAGAAAACATATTTTCAACTATTTTCTCACTCTTTTTTCTTTCTTTTTCTTTTTTTTTTTCATTTCCTAAGCACATATAATAATAAAAAATTGAAAATTTTAGATTAAGATAAATACCATGGTTTGGGATTGGCGACAATGGTTAGCCACCAAAGACCGGGGATATTATGTGAGGTGGTGGTTAGATGGCATATAGTGGGGGTGGGGAGGTGGAGGTTCAATTAATGAGTTTTGGGTAAGGCAGAAAATTTTTTATAAAAAAATGAAAACATAAACCAATTTTCTGCCATAAGTGCTTGCTTTTATTTTATGGTCAACCGAAAAAAAGTTTCCAGTTGACCGACATTTTCCGTTGCCCCAAAACACTTATTGCTGAAAATATTCTTTGAAAATCAATTTCTGGTGAACCAAATACAGCCTAACAGTAGAGAATTGATGATAGTTTGGCAAGGTTGTCAAAGTCGGGATCTTATGCAAGATCATAAGAGGTAGCCAAGTAGGTGGGATTGTAAATCGTAGGATCAAATCGTGGATCATAAGATCTTACTTTTTTGTTGGAAAAAATAGCAAAAAATACAATGGTAGTGACTTTTTATGTTGAAATAATCACATAAATTATGAATTCATCTATGTATAAAAAATAAAAATAAAAAACAAATATTTGCATCAATATGATGTCATTTGTTATACCATATATCACATCTATACTAACATAACAAATATACTTACGTTTTAACACAATGTATTCAAAAAGTTTAGGAAAACTTTAATTTGCAACAAAGTATCACATCAATACATATGCCTATTAAAAAAAACTATCAATACATATGGAAATGCATTCCAAGTTCTATGTTCAAAATCCAAAATAAGTTAGCAAATATAAACTAGCTAACTATAGAATGAAATGCAAAAAGCAATATGAATAATAAGGTGAAGTGAATTTTTAATCATCCATTCTTAGGATCTTATTACAACCACCATCATAATCATTATCAATATCATCCATTTTGTCATCTATGTCAATCCCAACATCAACATCCATGGAATAATTAGAGAGATGGCTATGCGATTTTTAGTTATTAAATAGTGAATGAGGATTTTTTGAGTTTAAGAGTGAGGTTTTTTTTTTTTTTTAAAGAGATTTTAAGTTTACTAAGGATAATTTTGACACAATACTCATAATGGCATTAGTATTAGGCATGTAACACCCTCCCAGTTACTATTTTGCCACCTAAACCCTTAAAAACATGCAACATCTGGGTTGCAATATCTAAAAATTTACCAACTTGCTACAATAATTTGGTATAAATTCCAACTCACAGTAGCAAGTTGCTAGGTGGTAAATAATATTTTGGGTAAACTACTTATATAGTCCCTATCCTTTACACCATATTTCAATTTGGTCTCTAACCCTTCAATTGTGTCAATTTGGTCCCTAAATTTTTAATGTCGTGTCAATTTAGTTTATTTTATTATCTTTTGGATGGAAATTTCTTACATAACAAATGACCCAAATAAAAAAAAACTAGTTTATTGCCACATCAACGAAAGCTAATTTTTTATTTTGGTTGTTAGCTATGTCAACAATTTCTATCCAAATAATGCCATAGACTAAATTTACTTGGCACTGAAAGGTTAGGAACCAAATTGACACAATTGAAAGGTTAGAGACTAAATTGAATTATAATGTAAAGGATAGGAACCAAATATATAGTTTACCCTAATATTTTTTTTATTCCAAAGTAGGTTTTTTAACTCTTCATTTAATAAATAAAAAAAAAAACTCACTCTCTTCTCTTTCTCTCTCTTTTCTTTGCCTCACTCACCCATTTATATCTCCCTTCTCTCATAGGTCTCCACACTCTCCCATTCAGTTCAATCCCTTTTGGTGGCAACATGGAGGTAGAAGCTTAAAGGAGATATGATGGTAGAGGCTTGAAGGCAACACGATGAAGCGACTTGAATATTGTTTTTGGGTTTTGTTAGCCGTTGGTCGTGGGTTTACTGCCATGGGTCTAGGTTTTGCTCGCAATGGGTCATGGATTTGCCATCATGAGTCGTGCATTTGTTAAATAGATGTTTGAGGCTTACGTTTGAACAGGTTGTGGGTCATGGGTTTTAATGGGTTGTACGTCTTGGGTTGTAAAGGTGGTCAGTGATGTTGTTTCAGTGGTTGCATTGGGTTTGAATGGGTTGTGGGTCGTGGGTTTGATCTTGGGTTAGTTTCAGAATTGATTTGTGATTTGAGTGGCTAGTTTGGTGGTTCAGTGGTGGTGGTTGTCGGTGGTGATTGGTCGAACTTACAGTGGAGAGAGAGAGAGAGAGTTTGGAAGAAAGGGAAGATTGAACAGAGAACGAGTTATTTATATTATTTTATTGTTTTACATTATTTTATTGTGTTGTATGGAAAAAAAAAATTTTGAAAATTTGAGTGTATTATTAGATAGGTTGGTAAAATATGTAAAGTAGTATTTGAGGATGTAAAATAAGTTTTTGTTTTTTTGCCTATTAGGTCACTAGTATCTATTGGAGGTAATTGGACTTTTTGTCAGCCCGATTCAAATTTCTTTTTTGAGTGTGATTGAAATGATCCTACAATTCGATCCTTTACTATCATAAGTTCTAAGTGATCATGTTACAATCCTACTATTTTTGGGTCAGTAGAATTGTAGGAATGTATGACCCTACAATTTGGACTACAAATTTAAAATTGGCCTTTGGCTTTTGCCTATTTTTTCAAAGTATTTTGGTTTTTTGTTTTTTGTTTTTTTTTTTGTTGCAAATAATTAACTTTTAGGTTTTTTAAGAAATAAGCTAGTTTTTAGCTTTTTGTCACACATTTACATTATGATATTTTGACAAACTATAACTTTTTACATTATATAAATAAGCTATCAAAAATAAATTGTTGCCAAGCAAGGATTATGAACAAGGAATGGATGCAAGTGCAACATTTTTGTTCAAAAGTTATTTGTTTTTGGCAAAAATCCAAAACTAACCCTCTAAGTTTCAACTTTTTTCATTTTAGTCCTCTAACTTTCAATTTTGTAATTTCAGTCCTCTAAGTTTCAATTTTTGTCAATGTAGTCCTCCGTTAGAACTCGGTTATCCTTTTTCCGTTAAGTGTTGTTTTGACTTTTTTAAAAAAATAATTTTCATAGTTAAAAGAAAACTATTAAAAAAAAAAACTGAAAAAAGAAAAGAAAAGAAAACATATCGGAAAATGGCAAACACAAATCCAGAGGGAATCAACGGAGTTCGGATGAGTTGGAACGTGTGGCCACAAACAAAGGTTGAAGCGATCAACTGTGTAATCCCATTCACTGCCTCCATTTCTCCAATCCGCCCTTACCTTGACATCCCCACGCTCCCCTACGCTTCGCTTCGCTGCAAAACCTGTGCCTTTGTTCTCAACCCTTACGCTTGCATCGTCTTCGCCACTAAGATCTGGATTTGCCCTTTCTATTACCAGCGCAACCATTTCCCTCCTCACTATTCCATGATCTCCAATACCAATCTCCCTGGCGAACTCTACGCTCAACACACCACCATTCAATACACTCTCCTCGGTTTTTGTTTTCATGCTCGATACTTGCATGATCGAGGAGGATTTGGGCTATGTCAAATTGGCTTTGAGGCGTGTGGCGTGCCATTGGCTTGTTGCTCGAGAATGCCCTTGTTGGCTACGTTTCATTTGGGACTCAGATTCAGGTTCATGAATTGGGCTTCTCTGACATGTTCAATGTTTTGATTTCTCAATTAAGGAGAACGACGTCTTTCCCTTTACTTGCTTCTCTCTCTCTCTCTCTCTCTCTCACAGCTTTTTTTTAATTTTCTTTTAATTATGAAAATTATTATATATAAAAAAGAGCTGAAAGTTAAAGGGCCACTTAACGAAAAAAGATAACTGAGTTATAAGGGAAGATTATATTGACAAAAATTTCTGTCTATTTTGCAAAAAAAAAAAAAAACTTTTTCTATTTTACATACATATTTTTATAAAACACCCACATCAATTTATATATTCTAAATATTTATTCAATAAAATATTCATTCTTTTACATTCTTTTATTATTTCCTTCAATGATGCAAAATAGAGTGAGGTGAAGGAGAGAGAAACAAATAGTAAAATATTAAATGCAAAGTTACAGTGACCTTGTATATATGCACGATTATTATAGCACTTTTATATATATACAAAATTTTACAAGCACGCGGGTATTTTTTTAGTTAAAATGTGTAAAATTAATCAATTTTTGTATTTTAAAACCTTTGATGCGGTTGCCCTTATACATTGAATTGAAAATTTTTAAATTATAGAATTCAAAAATATTCTTTTTTGGAGAGGAAAATGAGATTTCATTAACTCAGAGAGAGGAATACAACAGAGCTGAAAACAGGATAGAACAACAGAGCTGAAGCAGAGCAAGCATCAGCTAGAAACTGATTGAAACAGGAAATCTAAATACAACGGAAAATCATCTTTCCATACATGACTAACATTATTCCATTTTGCATATTGGGCGTGTTTATGTGCAGAATTCAAAAATATTCGGAGCATGCTATAAGTAGGTAAAAATAAGCTTAACATCATTGGCATTTGAAAGTTATATGTTCCTTTTTTAATAAGGGGTCAACATTCCCATTAAAAAAAAAAATAATAATAAAATAAGAGGTCAAAATTGGCTCCAGAAATTGACTGCTATAACTCATAGCTATTTTTTTTTTACCGAGCTATAACTCATAGCTATTAAAGATGAAGATCCTTGTCATGAAATTCAAAACTAGCCATCAAAATCTACAATTTTAAACTAAAAAAAAGAAAAACTACAATGACATGGCGGATAGTGACCCTTCTGTAACTTCAATTTTAAAACAATCCAATTTTAAAAGTGGGTCCTACCACTCACGCTTTCTCCATCGTCAGATCATGAATCCAGACTAGATCATGAAAAATGCATCAAATCCAACGTCCATGAAATTAAGTCCACCGTAAGTGTGCCTTTCTTATAATGATTATGCTAAGACAAATGGAGTTATTTTATGCAACACTTTTTTGAAAAATTGAGACACAGACAGTAGAGAGTACTAAAAAGACGCACATAGCCATAGAGATAGAGATAGAGATAGAGATAGAGGGAGAGCCTCTCTGCAACAAAGAGAACTTGTATTGATTAATACAAAAAACCTTATCCAAGGGCGGGAATAAGGGCAGCTCAATTTTCAAAACTCAAATTAAAAACAAAATACTATAATTTAATTTAATTTTCCAAATACAAAAAAGCTGAAAAAGTGGGTCGTTTGTGGTCTCACTGTCTGTACACTCCAATCTCACATCCTTCATAGTTCTGACTCCTGAGTTCATATCCCAAAACCCAAATCACATGCTCCACTCTTTTTTATATATTTGGAAAACAAAAAAAAAAAGAGAATTCAAAAAGGTAAAGTGAAAAACAAGAAAAATAGTAGCCCACACATCATCTGTTACTTGGTTGTTTTTATTAGATATTTGAATGCTCACTGACATTCCAGAGATTTTTGCAGAGTTACTTTTATTGTCAAAATATTATTTTATTTATGTTTCTGAAATCTTAAATCTAAAGTCTGACCTGAACCCATCTTTTGTTTTCGTTTAAAACTACTTCTGTCCAATCTCCAGCTTGTTTTTGGTCTCCCAGTCAAAGGTATTTGATCTGGGTCTTGCTTCTTCTTCTTCTTCTTCATCTTCTTCTTCTTCTTCTTCTTTATTTTTTTAATTTTTTTTAATGGTTTAAAGATATAATATATATGATTTATATTTTTATATAAATTATTGGTTTTAATTATTATTTATTGCCTTTTTGGGAAAACTAGTAAGGTTTTGTGCTCTTTAGCTTTGCTGGGTCACTCAAATTTGGGACATTTTTTGAATTGTAAATTCAGAATTCTTTCATTTCTGTGTTATATATTTTAATACTAACCACTGTTTCATTAGTTTTGATTTATCCTATTGGTTGTGTTTTTTTTTGGGAAAATTTTATTAGTTTTATCAGCTGGGAAGTTTTCTCATTTTGTGATTCAAGTACTGGGTTCCTGGTGACTTCACAGCTTGAGGGGTGTTTCAGAAACCATTCAAGGTGTTAAATGTGAGTAAAAGCTGGAATTCTTTATTTTCAAAATTTGTGTTTTATATCCCAGAGACTAGAGTCTTAAATTAGCATTTGGGTTTTTAAACTAAGTAAATCCATTTTAGTTCTTTGGATGTCCTACATTTTTGTGGTTGGGGTTGGATGGTAACTTGGGTGGATTTGAAGCAAAGCTGGGAGAATGATAAACCAAGTCACCTTTTTGTATAAATTGTTGAGTTTGTTGAATAGAATATGTGTATCTGCTTTTCAAAGGCTTGACTGTTCTGGTGGGAGTTCTGTTATTTAACAATAAGGAACAATGTTGCTAACTTCCCATTGGATATTTGTTTTACTTGACTGTTTTTCCCTGTAATTGGAGGAGGATTTTATGATGGGCTTTCAGTGACCTGTTGATAAATGTAATAAATGTGTGTGGCAGTGAACTCTCTGTGATGTGCTAGTCGGCGTTGGACAATCGGAGCTCACAATGGAAAAAAGGAAATGGTTGTGGAAGAGGAAGTCTTCTGACAAAAGCCCAGGTGAAACTGAGAGTTCAGGTTCGATATCTTCGCATTCAGAGAGATACTCAGATGATCAGGTATGCAACTACAACCAAGTTTGTGTTAAATTTGACTATTAGGTAGCTTGGATGATACTATGTAGCCTTTAACGCACTAACCAACTGATAACGACCACAAGAACCCATGTTTCTCTGCATTCCTACTATTTCTTTTGATGTCTGAAACTTGGTAATTTTTTTTTTTTTTTCCTTTGAATTACTTAACCACTTCAAATTTCATTGATAATTCATAAGTTTGAAATTGTAGTTTGATTCTTGCCATTATGAAAATTTTGGGCATCAACCTTTTAACATATGAACCTGCTAGACAGATAAATTGTGATTTTTTTTTTTGAAATTCAACGTGGTTTTTTGTTGGCTTTCTGAGTTCTGACTGTATTTTTCCCAATTTCTGTAATTGAGTGTCTTCTGATCTGAGAATTGAAGTATGAATACCTTGCGGTCATATGTGTGTTGATTGCTTGGCCATCCTCTCTTATAACTGCTAAGTGCCCCCACCCTAGTACAATTACTTTCCTAGAACATGCATTAGGCTGGCTAGAAAATAAGGACATCATGAATCAAGTATCTTGAATGAACGAGTGTGTCTTGTATATAAGAAGCCAGATTAAACCAAGTTGATAGGAGATGTCTTTCCACTATATATAGCTTTGCACTTAAACTTTTTCTGTTTGGCCTTGATAAGCCTGTAAACGTGCAACATTTAGTGACATCTCCTGTTGAAGAGTGTCCCTTGTGTTATATGTCTTGTTATCTTGTAGGTATCATTACCTGTTTTTTCCCCCCTCAAAACTCTTTTATGTTCTGCTTCTTGCATTGTAATGGTTGAAATGTCATGTCTGAGGCAAGAGAATATGATTTCCATAAAACATACTTTGTCAGTAGCTGAGTTGCATACATATTTACCAAGTGCAACCAGTATGATTATGGCAAACAACTGGCTGGAATTATGATAAGTGTACAAAACTTGGCTCATTGACAAATGTTCAGCTCAAACTTCTTTTCTTTGGAGAGCTTCCCTCATCATCTACATGAAATCTGTAGGAATGATGTGTCCTCTTGCTGTGATCTTTTTCACATCTTTATTTTTGCCAAAGAAGGCATTGGAGGGGTTGAAATGATCTCTTATAGTATAGTTTTGAGAAGGCCCTGCAGAGCCATAAGGAAGGTTGGCTATTTAGATCTCTAATCTCTAGATAATAGTCTGCTTGTCAGTCATTCAATATCAGGACTTCTACTCTTCATGTTAATGATACATGTTAGAAATTGTGAAAAGGTAATCTCTGATAATAATAAAAAAAAGAATTGTGAAAAGGTAATTCGCAAACATAACTGTTACTTCAGGAAGGTGATTTTGAACAACTAAGCTTTGATTGACAGGAGTTTGAGGCACTGTTAGTTGGGATGTGGTGTGGTTTTAATACTATGGGTTCTGAAAATTCTTACATCCTTGTGTTCTGTGATAAATATTGATTTTTCTATGTTGATGAAAACATGGACGTTTAATGATGTCATACAAATCTTATCAGGGTTGAGAAAAGGAAAAAAAAAAGTTTATAATAGGAATGCCCAAAAAGATATTCAGTGTAACCAAATAAATTGTACGTTCAGAATTATATTTGCAGTTCCTAGGATGCATTAAAGTGTTTCTAGGAATACTCCTCTGGGTTCATTTACTCAATGGAAACACTGACATTAATCCTAAATGCATCCCCAGCAACGTCTTCTTTAATAAAACTTGTTTTAGACAGGATCCTCACTCACATGGCACATCACAAGAAGTCATGCTTGGCAAAAAGCCTGGTTTGAAAATCTTAATTTTGAAGTTTTTTTTTTTAAGTTTTGCCTTCATTTTTAGTTATTGTTTGATGAACTAGAATCAAATCCATGGCCTTGCTAGAGCACAGGCAACTGTAACTAGTAAATGGATTGAAAATAAATACACATACACGCTCATAGATCAGCCACTCCAACCCAATCTGTTATAAAATTTCATGTTTGCATATCGTTTCATAACTGTTTCTAGTAACCAAAGAAAACTTATGTGTTCTTCCCTGTCCTATAACATAGAATCAAATTGTGGATGTATTTGTGAGCTATTCCGTTAGGGGATCATTTTGGTTATTTCATGAAATGAAAATTTTGTTTTTATGCATGTTGAACATTGCTTTATCCGATATCACATTGTTGAACCAGGATGCATTCAAGTCATCTCCTAATCATAATACTCAATCACCTGAAGTCACATCAAAAGCTGTAGCAAGTGCTGAAGATGTTAATGATAGCGTGAAGAGCCTGATGGATAAGTTATCAGCTGCACTTGTGAATATTAGTGCCAAAGAAGACTTGGTGAAGCAGCATGCAAAAGTTGCAGAAGAAGCTGTTGCAGGTATGACATAAGTACATAACACTTGGGACATCTCTGCTATTTCTTATTCTCAAGACAACCAATCACAATACCATGTCTGTTTGCAGCATGTTAGTTGCAATGAATATATGCGCATAATGTTTCAAATCTAGGAGCTCGCCTGAATTGGAATTTTGTATTATAACTTTGTAAATCTCAACCAAACATGGTAATGATTGCTGTATTCTTTGCTGCTTTAATAAATTTCTTTCATTTTAATATAATTCTAGGTTGGGAGAAGGCTGAAAATGAAGTGGTTGCTCTGAAGCAGCAACTTGATTCTGCAGTTCAGGAAAACTCAGTACTTGAAGATCGGGTAAGCCATCTTGATGGTGCCCTCAAAGAACTTGTTCGGCAGCTAAGACAAGCAAGAGAGGAGCAGGAGCAAAAGATCCAGGAAGCTGTAGTGAAGAAAACCCGTGAGTGGGAAACCACCAAACTCAAACTTGAGAACCAGCTTCTGGTGTTCCAGAGCAAAGCAGAAGCTCCTCAACCTGAATCTCCTACTCATGTTGATCCTGATATTTGCTGTAAACTTGAATCTTTGGAGAAAGATAACTCAGCTCTCAAAATTGAGCTCCAATCTCAATCTGAAGAGTTGGAAATCAGGACAATTGAGAGGGACTTGAGTACACAGGCAGCTGAGACAGCCAGCAAGCAACATTTAGAAAGCATAAAAAAGGTGGCCAAGCTTGAGGCTGAATGCCGGAGGTTAAAATCCATGGTTTGTAAATCATCCTCAGTTAATGATCACAAATCCACCACTGCCTCCTCAATTTATGTTGAATCTCTCACAGATAGTCAATCAGATAGTGGGGAGAGGCTTAGCTTGGGAGAGATTGATACTCGTAAGATGGGTGGTAGCTCAGAGCCAAAAAAGTGTGAGCCTAGTTGCTCTGATTCATGGGCATCTGCCCTAATAGCTGAGCTTGATCAATTCAAAAATGAAAAGGCATTTAAAAGAAATCTCCCATCCTCTTCTGCTCCAAATGATCTCATGGATGATTTTCTTGAGATGGAGCGGCTTGCTGCTCTGCCTGAAACCAAGAATGGAAGCCATTACCTTTTATCAGAGGTTTCCGGAGCGTCAATTAATGGAGAAATCTCCATGAGAATCGAGCTTGAAGCCATGACTCACCGGAATGCTGAATTAGAAGAGAAGTTAGAGAAGATGGAAGCAAAGAAAATTGAATTGGAGACTGCTTTAATCACAACTCAGGACTATATAGAGGCGTCCCAGGTTCAGCTGATGGAGGCAGAGGTGAAGTTGGAGGAGTTGCAAAGAGAGCTATATAATGCAAAAGAATCAAAGCAAGTTCTTGAATCTAGACTCATTAGCATGGAAGCAGAAGCAAGGACCATGTCTGTAAAAGTTGAATCTTTAGAAATAAAGGTTCAGAGAGAAAGGGCTTTGTCTGCAGAAATTGCAGCCCAGTGTCAGGAATTAGAGGAAGAGCTATCAAGAAAGATGCAGGAAATTGAACTTCAGAAAACTGCAAGCTTGAATGGTGAATTGAAGATAAAGCAGGTCAGGCATCACTATCTTTTGTTATCTTCATTGTGTAGTTCAATTATTTTCTATCATTTGTTTGCTGGGTATTGTAGAGGAATTAGTATTAGTATTCCCATATAACAATCATAAGACTTTGACTATATCAGGAGGCAGAAGTGAAGTTGGAGGAGTTGCAAATGGAGCTAAGTAGTGCAAAAGAATTGAAGCAAGTTCTTGAATCTAGACTCATTTGCATGGAAGCAGAAGCAAGAACCATGTCTGTAAAAGTTGACTCTTTAGAAGTAAAGTTTCAGAATGAGAGGGCTTTGTCAGCAGAATTTGCAGCCAAGTGTCAGGAATTAGAGGAAGAGCTATCAAGAAAGAAGCAAGAAGTTGAACAGAAAACTGCAAGCTCAAATGGTGAATTGAAGATAAAGCAGGTCAGCAATCACTTACTTTTGTTAACTACATATATTAGTTCAACCATTTTCTATCAATTGTTTGCTGGGTATTGTAGAAATATTAGTCTTCCCTACATATCACAATCCTAAAATAAGACTTTGTCTATATCAGGAGGCAGAAGTGAAGTTGGAAGAGTTGCAAAGAGAGTTAAATACTGCAAAAGAATCAAAGCAAGATCTTGAATCTAGACTCATTAGCATGGAAGCAGAAGCAAGGGCCATGTCTGTAAAAGTTGGCTCTTTAGAAGTAGAGGTTCAGAAAGAGAGGGCTTTGTCAGAAGAAATTGCAGCCAAGTGTCGGGAATTAGAGGAAGAACTATCAAGAAAGAAGCAAGAAGTTGAACTTCAGAAAACTGCAAGCTCAAATGGTGAATTGAAGATAAAGCAGGTCAGGCATCACCTTTATTAACTACATAGAATAGTTCAACCATTTTCTATCTTTTGTTTGCTGGGTATTGTAGAAGAATTAGTATACCCTACATGACACAATCGTAAGATAAGACTTTGTCTGTATCAGGAGGCAGAAGTGAAGTTGGAAGAGTTGCAAAGAGAGCTAAATACTGCAAAAGAATTGAAGCAAGTTCTTGAATCTAGACTCATTAGCATGGAAGCAGAAGCAAGGACCATGTCTGTAAAAGTGGACTCTTTAGAAGTAAAGGTTCAGAAAGAGAGGGCTTTGTCAGCAGAAACTGTAGCCAAATGTCGGGAATTAGAGGAAGAGCTATCAAGAAAGAACCAAGAAATTGAACTCCAGAAAACTGCTAGCTCAAATAGTGAATCGAAGATCAAGCAGGTCAAGCATCACTTTTGTTATCTACGTTGCATGGTTCAACCATTTTCTATCATTTGTTTGCTGGGTATTGTAGAGGAATACTAATGATCATAAGATTTTGTCTATACCAGGAGGATCTAGCTGTAGCTGCCGGAAAACTTGCAGAGTGCCAGAAAACAATAGCATCTCTTGGGAATCAATTGAAATCTCTAGCAACACTGGAAGACTTCCTGATTGACCCTGCCAACCTACCAGAGTTTTCTGCTGGTGCATCACTGATTCCTAAACCCGAAGAACTGTGGAAGTTGCATTGTAACCAAACGTTTTCACCTAAAAGAAATTCAGACTCTTCGAGAATTGCTAGTGAAAGTTCTGGTCCTGTAATAAACAAAAATGAAGAGAATTCGCTGCCTTTTCCGTCTTCATCAACATCATCAGCTATTTTGTCAAATCATGTCAGTTCTGAGAAAAACCGAAATGGGTTTGCTAAATTTTTCTCGCGTACTAAGAGTGGAATACGACTAGAAATTTAGTGACCATATACAAAACAAGGTGTATAATTTATTCATCAGTTGTAGAGATGGAGGATTTAGGTTTCTTTTCATTTGAGAGCTGCCTGGTTAGATGCTGTTTAATCAGCAGCAAAGAGTTTTTTTTTTTGAATTCCATTGTCACATGAACAGGTGTCTATGAAATGAGAAATTTCAAGCAAATCCTTTGGTTATGTTTATAATTTTTTATATATTAGAAATTAATGTTCATTTTGTGAAAGCAAAATTGACTTGTTATGTTTATTCAAAATTAGCAGCAGGGAATTCTTCCCTGATATATAAAGTTAGTTGTTAGAAGGTTCTTTCTTGTGTAACTTGCTTGATCAAGTTAGGGTCTATTTGAAAACAGTTTATTTAGTTGAAATTGAAAACTTTTTGTTAAAAGTATTGTAAATAAAGTTAAAAATTAATTAAAATAGTACAATAAGACTTATAAATAGTATCAAAAAATGCACTGAAACTTGTAAATAATAGTACATAGTAAAATAAGCTGACTTTAAACTCTAATTTCAAACGCAACTTTAGTTGTTAGAAGGCACCAAAATAAGTCTGAAAAAATTTCTTCTCACGAGCAAGTTTGAGTTTATTGTGTACCTTGCTTGATCAAGTTAGGATATGTTTATGAACAGTTTATTTAACTGAAATTGAAAATTTTTTGTGAAAATATTGTAAATAAAGGTAAAAATTAACTGAAATAGTAGAGTGGAATCTATAAATAATATCAAATAGTGTAATAAAATCCATGAATAGTAGTAAAAACAAACTGAATAGTAACAAAATTAAGTTAAATAACAAATTAAGCTGACTTTAAATTTTAATTCCAAGCGCAATCTTAGTTCTTAGAAGAAGGCACCAAAATAAGTTTGAAAAAATTTCTCCCCAAGGCAAGTTTGAGTTTATTGTGAGGGGAATACTTGTTCCAGTTACATTATTTCATAAATATAGAAGAAGTGTACCATTTGCTAGCATAAAATGGCTTTATTAAAAAATAATAATGGGGTGAGAGAGGCTCGAACTCTCGACCTCAGGATCACTCAGAAGCTATGAGACCTACGCGCTAGCCAACTGCGCCACCACCCCTTTTGCTTTATAAAATTTAAAACAAATAATTTGTTAGGTAAACTTCTTACAAAAGTCAAAACTACGACAACTGAACTGAGCTTTAAACAATTTTTTATTTTTTTATTTTGTTTCAACAATTGAACCTTAAAATCTAAAAATTTTAATAATAAAATAAATTTAGGACTAGAAGATAAGATACGTGAAAAAAACACATATAAAGAAATTTCAAGTGTGTTTCAGTAGTGGGAGCTATGAGCCATCCCAATATCTCACCAATATAATTAGCACAAAGCACAACTTTTTTTTAATGAATAAAAAAACATACACACACACAAATTTGGATTTTATTGTTAGTGAATTAAGTGGACGTCGGTACTCACTTTAAAATCACATCACTCTTTTTTATTAAGCTCGTTTTTATTTTTCAGAATCCTTTTCACTAAACTTCTTTGTTTTTTCTATGTCAAATGTGGTATTCTTTTTCTTGTTTTTAGATTTTTTTTAGTTTTTTTTAAAAAAAGAAGAAGATATGTATGCGTTGAGGACAAGTGAACAATGTAAAGAGTAGTGGCAACTGCCATGTCAAAATTCAGAATGTTAAAAATGGAGAGATTGGCGTCCCCGTGGGACCATGACTTCAAAACAGAAGGGTTGTATATTTGCTGATATAAATGAGAACATATTGGTAAGAAGTACAGAAACGGGTTCTATGGTGTAGTGGTTAGCACTCTGGACTTTGAATCCAGCGACCTGGGTTCGACTCCCGGTAGGACCTTTTCTTCTAGAGAGGTCAAACAAACTTTTTATATTTAAATATTTAAAAATGAAATTAAAAACATAATTTTATTTATATTTACAATAGATTATTTTATTTTATTTTATTTATAATACTATGTTGATAATATCTTTTTTATTTGATAATAAAAATATTTATTTTATTAATATTAATAGTAAAATTTATCCATTATCATTTTTAATTTATATATTCTAATTTAACTATATAGTTACTGCAGAAAAAGAAAAGAGGGAATGATGCAAATAATTTACTAATTATGTAAGGTATGACCCGTTTTAAAACTACATAATAAAACAATTTTTTTTATTTTAAAAAACCAACATAATTGACACGATCCCAAATGAAAAGAGAGAATCAAAGACATATAATTATAAATAAATCAAATTATGCCGGTATAAATTACAAGAAAGCAAAACAAGTTACGCAATGTTAGTTTTTTGTATACATATATCTACATGGTACTAATTAAAAAATATAGGTTAAAATGCAAAATTCACCCTTTAAGTTTCACCATTTTTCATTCTAGTCCTATAAGTTTGGGTTTTGCCATTTTAGTTCTTTAATTTTCATTCATTTCCAATTAAATCCTTCGTTAATGTGCTGTTAATTTCTTCCGTTAACTTTTTTTTATTTAATTTTTTTTCTTAATGTTTGAAAAAACATTAATTAAAAAAAAAAAAAAGGCCAATTAGAAGACCCGCACCTGAATAACAAAATTGAAACCCCACCCTAATCTAAGAAAACCGAGAATGAGAAAGAGGGGAAAGAGAGAGAGAGAGAGTGAGAGATCTAGAAGAGGAAAGAGAGAGAAAGAGAGATCACGGAGTTGGGTTGTTTCTGTTCATCGGCGTAACAAAGAAATTTTAATTCTTTTAGTCTAAAATGCTAAAGTTAGGTTGATCCATTCAAAAACATCTTTGTTTTACAGTAAACATTTGCAACTTAGGTTTTGCAAAGGTTCCTTTTATTTTTACTTATTCTCATTGATCATTGGTGTATTTTTGCTTCATTTAGAAACATTTATGTTTTACTGTAAACAATATTTATTAGATAACTGGAAATTCCAACTAATAAAAACCCTAATGAACCTAAATGATAAGAGCGGATCGGATAAATAATTGGGGAATCAAACGGGCCTATTAAGAATAAATAATCAAAATAAATATATAAATAAGTATGAGGGTCTTGTGTTCAAATCATTCAAAATACCCAGTTAGTAGAAAAGAAATATATAGAAATCCGTTGTGTCTAATATTAAAATTAAAATCGATTGATTGTCATTTTTAATTTATATATTCTAATCTAACTATATAGTTACTACAACAAAAGAAAAGAGAGAATGTTGCAAATAATTTACTAATTATGGAAGGTATGACCCGTTTAAAAACTACATAATAAAAAATTGCTTACAATTTTTATTTTAAAAAACCTACATAATTGACATGATCCCAAATGAAAGGAGAGAATCAAAAAACCCAATCAGGTATTGTTTGTCTTTGGGATGGGCAAGGATCGACCTACGTCTCATCCGCATGAATTTGCTTAATCCCATATTGGAAAGAGACACCTCCCACCCTTGCCTTATAAGCCTTTGGCTTAAGGAAGGGTGTACCGTAATGTGTGTGAGCCGATCCTTGCCCATCCCATACCTGATTGGGGGCCGAGACAAAAGTCCTCCCACAAATTACAAGAAAGAAAAACAATTTACGCAATGCTAGTTTTTTGTATAAATATATCTGCATGGTACTAATTAAAAAATATACGCTAAAATGCAAAAATCACCCTTTAATTTTCACAAATTTTCATTCTAGTCCTATAAGTTTGGGTTTTTTCATTGTAGTCCTCTAATTTTCATTCCTTCCCAATTAAGTCATAACTTTTTTTATATTAAATTTTTTTTCTTAATTTTAGAAAAAACGTTAATTAAAAAAAGAAAAAGAAAAAAAAGCCAATTAGAAGACCCGCACCTGAATAACAAAATTGAAACTCCACCTGGTCTAAGAAAACCGAGAATGAGAAAGAGGTAAAAGAGAGAGAGTGTGAGAGATCTAGAAGAGGAAAGAGAGATTACGAAGTTAAGTTGTTTCTATTCATCGGCGTAACAAAGAAATTTTAATTCTTTTAGTCTAAAACGCTAAAGTTGTGTTGATCCATTCCAAAACATCCTTGTTTTACTATTAACGTTTGCAACTTGGGTTTTGCGATTGTTCCTTTGATTTTTGCTTCTTCTCATTGATCATTGGTGTATATTATATTTTGCCAATACTGTTGTTTGCCTTTTGACGGCGTTGTGTGCTATTGTGTGAATTTTTTTTTTGAAAAGGTGGCCTTCTCATTGATTGGAACGTTCTAGGAGGGAACGTTAGAACGTTCCTCCAATTGGCTCTTTTTTTTTTTTTTTTTAAAATTAAGAAATAAATAAAAAATAAAAGCTAACAGCATAAACAAACAGCACATTAATGGATGACTCAATTGGAAAAAAATAAAACTTAAAAGACTGAAATGACAAAACACAAACTTATAGGACTAAAATAAAAAATTGTGAAACTTAAGAGGGGACCAAAATGACCAATACCATTTTTAGCCAAAATGTTTGGCAATGTATCACTATTTTGAAAATATATAAGAATCTACTACTATTTTGTAACTCAAGTTCCTCAAATTCGAGTTTGACACCGTTCCATTAAAAATAGCCACTGTCGTCGATCAGCAAAGGAAAGGATGGTCTTCGGAAGCAGTTTTCATAGGATGAAAAGTCCCCATTAAGAGTATATAAGAAACCTCAACGAAACATTAAAAAAATGGAAAAAATAAAGGGGGAATAACCTTAGCAATTTTGAAATGTCATCTAGGTGTGTCACTAAACAGTAAATTGTATATTTGTCGAGAATTTTATGATTCAATATCATTGAAAAAAAAAGCTGAAGAAATAAAATACTGTAGTCATTTTTTTTTAAATGATAATTTAGCTGTTATAACAAGTGCCAAACTGAAGATTTGAATCATGATTCTCTTTACAACCTTACTTTCGATATACAAAGCTCATATTTTCATTTACTCTTAACATAGTATAAAGGTTTATTTGAATACTGCTTATTTTGCTTAAACTAAAAATTTATTACTGAAAGTATTATAGATAAAGATAAAAGTTAGATGAAATAGTACAGTAAAACTCATGAATATTGCCAAAAAATACAGTGAGACCCATAAATAGTAACAAAAATAAGCTAAATAGTGAAATAATTTATAATTTTCATCTGTATCCAAACAAAGATTAAATCACTAATTTCTTCCTCTAAATTTCACTCTTTGCTAACAACTTCCTATGTAAAATGAATATAACAAAATGATAGAAAATATAAGATAAAATAACTCTGTAAGGCTTTCTTTTTGTCATTCATGATGGTGGTGGCTATTTGGCTGGGAACTTATCTCTCTTTTGAAAGCATGGAAAAGATCAATACCAAGAAAAACATTAAGCAAGTTCATTCCAACCATCCCAAATAAGGCAAGTGGCAACTCAATTCCCTTTCCAAACTTATGACGATCTCTGAGAAGCTTGACAGTGATAAGAACATGAGATACAAACCTTGCTAAAATGAAGGCTACCCAATTAAGAACCCATTCTGCCCTCACAATTGTGCTGTTGGCATCACGGAGACCAGCCATTCGTCGCACTTTCCTTAGATGTAGAAATATGGAATGCAACTGTATCATCAGAAGAAATTTAACCTTCAGTTACACCAACTAGATTCAGTACGCATATTCACATTAGTATTCAAATTTTTGATAACATTATCAAAATTTTGGGATTTAGTTTTAATTTGAAGTCACCTTGATTTCTAACAGAATTTTGGTAGTAAGAGAACAAGATCCAAACAATGGTTCTCACGGGCTAGGCTTAATATTGAATTAACCAACAGTTTGTTGATACAAATTTGAATCTTTTTTTCTTGGAAAAATTAAAAAAAGAAATTGGGAAGACCATTTTTAATGACTTGCTTGCATAGCAAAATAGATTGAAAATTAAAAGCAGTAAAAGATAACAGGAAGGGATCCTGATCGCTCAAATTACACAAGGGTGCAAAAACAGATATCATCACTAAGCATACCAATGGCATGAATACAAGATTTTACTCAGATTGATATAACTAGAGCCAAAATTTATTAAATTTTGACAGTCTCTTCAGTGTAAATTTCAAGCATTTTACTAAAGCTAATACACAGATTTCAAATAAATTTTAAACAAGTGCAGCCTTCATTAACATAGACAGATCAAACAAATGAATTAATGATAACCACAAAGCTATAAACCACTTGAAGACTCTTCCTCTAATAGCATAAAAAGGCATCTTAAGACATATTTATCCTTTAAGAGTTCATCTCCTTGTGTGTGTTATCGAAATGTAATAAAATAAGAGGAAGAAGCACTAGCCTATACGTTAAGGCTTGGTTAAACAGTCACAAAACAATACAAGAAACCACCACACTTTTTTTTTTGGTGAAAATTATATACAGTAATAAATATTTTTAGTCACAATTAAATATTTTGTTAAGGTTCTTTAATTTGTTTTAGTAAACACTTCATATATGAGATTTGATTCTCACTCTTAAGTACAGCGCACACATCTAGAGATTATAAGCATATAGTTATGCCTCAGGCAAAAAAACATTTATCCTATTACCAATTTACCATATTACATCGGAGGAGTAACTGGAGGGGTGGGGGGTGGGGGGTGGGGGAAAGAACATACCTCACAAATGAGAGTGAGAATAAGGTAATTGATAGTGACGTTTCGATATAAAGCAAGAGAGAAGCAAATGAGGAGTATCAGATGATGCAATAAAATGGCAGGGATCCAACCATTGTATAACCGGTAATGCAGCATATCCCATTGATCATATGCAAAGTAACCGCATGAGAAGCATAAAGCTGGATATGACCATGGCCAAGTCCCCCCAAATAACTGTGAGTGCTCAAACATCCCATTTGATCCGTTTTTTAACCACTGATTAACCAAAATGAATACCACTGCACAGGAGGTAAACAAACATTTGAAATTACTAGCAAAACTACTAATATTCAGAATGAAGGCATGTCAAAGACAACATGATTTACAGTAGAATATTTGAACATCTGAAACTATAAGAATTGTAAACCAATGGATAAATTTCAGAAACAGTTAGAAGAGCCCAGCAATCAAAACAAGCATAGAAACTAAAAAAAAAAGAAAAAAAAAGGACTTTTTATAGCTTTTTCAAGAAAGCTTTTAAAATCCTAGACAAGAATATCAATGAGATTGAATTTTCATTAATAGATTGACCAAATTTTAGGTCTACAAACCCAGCAATACCAGCCAAAGTGATATATATGCATGTAGGACTGTATATAATATATAATCTATGTAGGTGTATACTTTGCAAACGCACACATATGGAACAGAAATCTGCAACCAACAACAGATTAAAAGACAAATAGTGAGAAATCATCTCTTGCATATGTATGTGATATTACAGCTAGCGCGATTACCTATCACAACTGTTGTAATTAGAAGAAATTCTGAATTTATATTCTGAAACATATCAAACAGCATCACCTATTTTACTGATCTCTGAATCAATTTTCTATTTTTACCCCAAGAACAATAACTATATTTTGAAAGGCAAGACCACCTCCAGACTACAGAAGAGTCCAAAACATTAGTTTTAGATCAAGGCATCTATTACAGAAAAGTATTCAAATAAAGTCTTATATCTGATTCTTTGGAAACAAGGGACAACTCCCATGGTCAACGAAATTCTGGATAAACCCAACTTCACTGCTTTACATATTTAACACCCCCATCATCTCATCTGAAGCTTAGATGAAGTTCAGTTGTCAACATATTAATAAGCTCCACAAAGCCTTGGCTCCAGCTACTTAATAGTTGATCTAGAAAAGACTTATCAAGACCTGGCTCAGCCTTAGTGATATAAAAGTATCTTTAAGATTATCTCTAATCCAATGCTCACATAGATATATTCCACAATACTGATACAGTGCATCCATTACTTCCATTCTTTGCATAATCACAATCTCCTGCAGATGCTTCAAGATTGGAACACTCAAACTTGCTCAGACTAGCACTTCCATTTTTCAATGCAAACAACATTAATAAACCAAATAAGGCCAAAATTTTCTCATTTTACAAGTACTCAGAATAGTTATTAGTCTACAATGATGATTTAAGATTTAGAGATTGAAAGGGAGTAGTGACTTCCTTGTGTTCATTATATATGCCCATTAAGTAGTCTTTTTTAAATAAATATATATATTACTTTTGTTCAGGACGTTTAGTTCTAAATCTGTAACTCTTAAATCATCATTGGAGCCTTTTACACACCACATACTTTTTCCATGGGAAAGATTATGCACATGTACCTTGTAAATTGTAAAAAAACAAAAACAAACATTAAAATCACCACTCCCTTTCAATCTCTAACTAATTCTATCAAAACCCTCTCTCGTAGGGATATTTGAATAAAGAATATTTAGAAAGTAGTATACTGATTACCGACTTCCAACTCCTCCAACTTCACATTTCCTCATCTGTCTATCTAACCAACACAGAATCAATTGATGCTTCTCTAGCTATAGATCATGCATACAAGTCACAAAACAACAACTTCAAAGGATGATCCCCACACCAGATGTCATGTCAAACCCGAACTCAGTGACTGAATGCAGGGAGCACAACCAGAATTATTTTGAAATTTATTATTTCAGATTTTCATTTATCTTATGTGATTGGAATTTTTTATTTATTCTTTATTTTTTGGATTTGAATAGGGATCCAATTTATTTATTTTTTTCAGATATGGATACATTTTTGATTATCTATAGTTGAGACTTGAGAGTTTTATGGGACATGATCTTTTATTCCTTGATACTACTCTATAAAAAGGCTCCAAGTGGTGTTTTTATAGTCAGACTATTATAGAATAAAATTTCCTTTGTGGAAAACGTCTTTGGGTCCATTTGGATACAACTTATTTTTGTTGAAAACTGAAAACACAATAGCAAAATAATTTTTAAATGTGTGAATAGTGCTGTGGGACCCATTTTTAATGAAAAAGTTGCTGAAAAGTGAAGTTTGTGGGTCCCGTGAACAGTGCATGGGACCCATGGGTGTGATTAAAAGGAGCTGAAAAATCAAATATATACAGCTACTATTCATGAACAGTGAAATTTGTCCCCTAGGTGATTTCAAGCAACCCTTAGAGCAACCACATCAGTTCATTCAAATTTTCTGTCTATTTTACAAGAAAAAACCTACTTTTTCTATTTTAAACATCCACTTTTACAAAACACTCACATCAGTTTATCTATTCTACACATTTATTCAATAAAATATTTATTATTTTACAATTTTTTATTATTCACTCTCTCATTGCCTCTCTCTCTCATAGACCCATAGTCCATCACTACCAATGATCACTCCACACCCAGCCACCATCATCACCACCCAACCAGCATCATCAAGAAAAACCAACCCACTCAATCCGAAACCCATTCAATCCCAAACCCATTAATCACCCACCCAACCCGAAACCCAGTCAAGCCAAATCATCACCCGCCAAATCATCACCCACCCAATCGGCGGCAAGATCATCAAAACCCACCAATGAACCAGAAAAAACAAGCCGATCAAGATCAAAACCCACCGATCAAAATATTCAACCCACCCATCAAAATTCCAGCCACCATCAACTGGATCAATACCCATCAAAACCCACACATCACGTCCCTGAGAGCTCCGCCATGGCGTCGTTTCTGGGTCTTGTGTGAGTGAGATCGTACCATCTAAGCTCCGCCACGGTGTTGTTTGCCTGTTGAGATCGTATTGGCGATGAGTGAGATCGGTGAGATCAGTGGCCTGAGGTGAGATCGGTGGACTGAGGGAGAGACGAAACGATAGAGAGGTGAGAGTGAGAAGACTATACACGGTTGAAAGAGAGAGCTGTGAGCCTGAGAGAGTTGAGAGGAGAGAGAAACAAATACTAAAATAATAGATAAATGAGCTATAGTAACCGTGTAAAGTTACACGGTTACTGTAGCTCATGGAAATTTTTAGAAGACTTTACACAGTTTTACATGAGCTGATGTGGGAGTTTTTTTGGCCAAAATGTGTAAAATGAAGGAGTTTTTGTATTATAGAAGAGTACCCACCAACTGATGTGGATGCTAGGTGGTGAATTTTGGTTTTCTGGCTTCTTGAGGTGATGAAGTCTAGGCTGTCTTGCATCAGTGACCATCTCCTACATCAACTTGCACATAATGTAAAAGTTTGTCCCACCCAATCCTAATGTATTTCAATAGGCCACAACCTTGAGTCCGAATAGGTTTCAAAATCCATCAACCCCATTCCATACAATACTTCACATTTATCGCACATTACTATAAATGTGTATTACCATAACCGTTTTCCTAAACAGGGCTAGCTCAACCATTAGGCCACTTAGGCAATGGCCTAAGGCCCCCTCTATTAAACAATAGAACATAATAAAGGCTTTCTCGAATATAATTAAGGCCCTCTCACCTAGTAAAAAAATCAATATAGCCCCTAGAATGCAGTGTCCCAAAAATTTAATAAAAATTATTTTTATAAAAATTATTCTCTCTTTGAATGTTGTGCATTCTCTTAAATTATTAGTCTATTTGTGGTAGTTAAGATTGTAAAATTTCTATCTCCCAAACAAAATTAAAATTAGAATAAATAGTTTTACAGAGAAGTTCAGTAATAAATCCAAAGTCACCTAATCCCAACTTTTCCTAGAGAGATTATCACTAAAAATAAAAGGAAAAAAAAAATAACACACTTTCTTTCCATCTTGATTCTTGAAGGAATCAAACCCCATCTTCTCCATGCTTACCTCGCTGCTCACCATTCTGATTATCTTTTTTTGCTTTCTTTGCAGCTGCTCTCCATTGGTGGTTTTTTAACTTGTCTCCTATCATCTTCATTTCAGGTTGACTTTCATTTTACTCCCCTTTTTTTTTTCTCTTCTTCTTGTTGTTTCCACCATTGCAAGGCTTTCTCCCTTTTGTTGGGTGAATGAAAGACTAAGTTTATTTCATGCAGACCATCTTAATTTTTTTTTTCCTGAGTATGTGGTCCTTCTATACATTATTATGTGTACAGAAGAAAAAAAAAACCTTCTTTATTTAGTCTTTTAGCTTTGCCCTATTACACGTTTTATAAAAAAATTATTATTATTATTATTATTATTATTTTTAAAATTTTATTTATTTATTTATTTATTTAGCCAGCCTTCTAAGTTTCTCCCTATTTTCACGTTCTGTATTGATCTCTATAGCAAAATCAGATTTTGCTTCTAGACCTATAGGAATCCTCATCCCATCTGTGACGTAAAATCTAAAAGATCCCTCTTATCAGTTATAACACCAAAAACTTAATTATTAATTTTATATCTTCAAAAATCCAGAAAAATAATTTATTAAAAATTAAATTAATATTACCTAAATCCCAGATTAAATATACCCAATCAACTAATAGGAAATGACATTTAAAGATAATTCATCGAAAGACACCAAACATTTCCAATGTTTTTGGGGTAAACTATCAAACAGAACACATCACATACCATGAAGCTAAGTCAACACATGACCAAACAAACGATAAAAAGAAACAAGAAATTCGCAATAACTATACATCCCAGATTCATCACTAGCACTGGAATTTGCAACACTAAAAACAACCACACAATAGCAATATACCCAAATGAAAAATAAGGAAGAAAACCCAGAAAGAAGAAATGGGAAACGAACCCGAGGAAGAGATGATGAAGGAGTGGAGGAGAGAGACGGAGGTGTTGACGAAGAGTGGGTCCTTAGAGAAGCGAAAGCGGATCACCCAGTTGGCCGTTTGAAAAAAGCAACACCCTGCGATGACACAAAGCAGTTCGTTTCGCTTGTTGAATACTATTTCGAACGAAAGAGATAGCAACCACAGCACCAGTGTCGCAAAGAAAAATGCACCTGCGGCCTTGTTTTCATTTTGCACCATTCTCGCCGTAACCCTCTCTCTCCTCTGTTTACTGGGCAAAAACGGCTGACACAGAATTTTTGGATAAAGTATATTACCAGCTCAACGTTGCTATTTGGTGTTTCAAGTTTTCAACCCAATAAAAAATTGATATGTGTTAAAAAAAATTCAGCATTCTTGTGCTTTTTTTTTTTTTTTTTTTTTTTTTTTGAGAGGAACATTCTTGTGCTTTTAGTTCATACAAAGGTCAACTAACAAATTTACCCTCAAAATTTTCTAAACCATATTCAACTCTTTTCTTTTTTTTAGGCCACAAATTTACTCTAAAATTTTTTTCTAAAGCGAACAACAATTTCACAATAAAATTATAAGTGATAAGTTTTTATAGTATATTAGAGCACTAGTATTTGTGGTATTAAAAAGCTATATTGTTATTTTTAGCACCACCAAATAACAAAATGTGACACAAACTGCTGCATGCAGTTTTGGTGTTGGCGTGTGTGTATTCCTTTATCTCATCCCCCTTCCCCTATATATGTGTGTGTGTTTCTCAAATAAAAAAAAAACACAAACAAAATGTGACTACATTAATAAGAACAAAGCCATATTTTTCTGACTCCATAGTTACAATGCACAGCTACTTTGAGCGGTTTTAGCGGTAGGTGGTAGCTCTTTGGGTGTGTTGCTCATAGTTAAAAATAACAATATTATTATATTTATGTGTTCACACTATGCTAATATTTAAATAATTTCTTATTTTTCTTCATCTTCTCCAGGACTTGCCGTTTCTCTCTTCTTTTTTTGTTTTCTTTTGTTTTTCTCTCTTCGTATCCACTCTTTCTGATCTCGATCTCTAGTAGTTGCCGATCTCTTTTGATGAAGCACGAGGCATTTTTTTTTTCTTTTCTTCTTGCAGTGGCTATGGTGGTGTTTTAATTTTTGATTTTGTTTGTGACTGTGAGTTGTGGTTGAAATGGTGGTTTGGTGGCTGTGTTAGTGTTGGTTTCGTGTTTGATTTTGTCGATGGGTTTGATTTTGGATGTGGGTTTGGTTGTAGAAGTGGGTTATGGTTATGGTTGTGGTTGTAGTTGTGGCTGTGTTGGGTTTGGTTTTGGCTGTGTTGTGGTTGTCTTGGCAATGGAGTGGTGGTGGAGTGGCTGTGACTGTTTTTGGTGTTGGCAGTGGAGTGGTGGTGGAGTGGTTGTGACTGTTTTTGGCTGTGTTGTGGCTGGTGGAGGTGGTGGTGGCAGGTTGAAAGGTTTTTGCAGTGGATATGTTTTATTTTATTTTAACGAGTTCTTTATATTATTTTAATCAAATAGTTAAAAATATATATCCATTGATGTTGGGTGTATTGTGAAGTGAGGTAAAATAGATAAAGTAATTTTTGCCTCCACCAATGTGGATGCTCTTATTAGTGAACAAAAAAGTAATTTCAGTTGTAGGTTTAAATTATAACCAATAACAACTTATCATTTATGATTTGTTGTGAATATAGCACTTCTCTTTTCTAAACCTTCCCCACACTAGTGTTATACTAGAAATGTTAAATTCACAATATTTTCATAACAAATTTAAGGTGAAAAGTTGTTATTTGCTGTTGTTGTTAGGGAAAAATGTAATTTTAGTAGTGGTTTCAAATTATGTTATAAAAATGTTGCGAACATAACACTTCTAAATAAAATACACACAAACCTTATATATATTTGGTTTAATGAGTAATGTTAGGTTCACAATATTTTCACAACAAATTTTAAGTGGAATGTTGTTTTTTGGTTGTTATTGTTTGGCAAAAAAATAATTTAAGTAGTGGTTTCAAATTATGTTATAAAAATATTGCAGATATAGTACTTTTTTTTAAATTTTATGACCGGACATAGTACTTCTAAGTACAACACACATAAACCTTATATATATTTGGTCTAATGAGTAATGTTATATCTACAATATTTTCACAATAACTCTTAGATGACAAATTATTAGTTATAACAAGTAACAATTTACCACTTATAATTGATCAAGTCTAATGCCAAAACATTTTCCATTACTTTTCTCTTGACTTTCCTATTTGGCGTGTTGTAAGTGATAGAAATAAAATAGTAAGTCTATGATTTCATCACCATTCACAGATCACCATATAACAAAGTTATAAAATTAGTTGTGGTACCGACTTACTCCCTATAATTTAATGTAAAATTGTTATGCCAACCTTTTTTTTTATAACAATGTTGGCACAACGCGAACCGACTCTTTTTTTTACTTGGTTTATGGCGATTAAAGCCAGGTCAACATCTAAAAATAGAACATATGCTAAATGCAAAATCACCGGCCTATATGCGATTGGTATCCCCTTTTTATCGTAAAAGTTTATGGACGGAATGTGGGGCTTAACTTCATTCAAGCGAAACTCCTTGCTTTTTGGAAACTTGCAGGTAGATTAGATTGTGTTGACTTAGGTCATGGTTTCTTCCTCACGAGGCTGTCTTTAGGAGAAGACTATGAGAATGTTTTGAGAAAAGGCTTGTGGTTCATCAAAGACCATTTTATTTCTATCAGACCATGGGAATCAGATTTTAAGCCTGCTTTAGCAAGTGTATCATCCATTGCGGTATGGGTTAGATTAAACGAGCTCCCCATTGAGTACTATAATGCAAAGGCGCTGCAAATTATTGGGAAAGCTATTGGTAATGTTCTGAGAATCGACACATTCACGGCGTCTGAAACTAGAAGGAGGTTTGCTAGGATTTGTGTGCAAGTGGATGTGGGAAAGCCTCTGGCTACTGCGATTATGATAGGGAGACTTGAACAACAGATATGTTACAAAGGAATTCATAAAATGTGTTTTGGGTGTGGTCAATTAGGGCATAGGAAGGAGAAATTCCCATACATTATTCGGCAAGAACCGGCGGCCTCGGAGATGGGGGTGAAAGAAGGTGCTGAGACGGTTTCAAGTTCATGCCAAACTCATGCCTCTAACATATTGAGGAGCGGGGAGGGGACCAGCACTGTACTGGTTGGGTCAGAGCAGAACGCAAAACAGAATGATATGCATAAGGGTGTGTACAGGCCATGGATCATGGTGGCTTGTAGAAAGAATGGGACAAAAAATCTGAAGAGTGGTGGGACCTCACCTAGACAGAGTAGTGGTTTCAGTTTCAGGGATAATGGTAATGTGGAGAAGGAGAGTCTGGTACAGGATGATGCGCTTCATGGGCCTTCAAGGGAAGTGAAGAGAAAGCTATCTCCTCCAAAGTTTATAGATAGGGCCCAAATAGCCATGGTTGTCCAGAGCTTGAGAAGTGATGGACCGAATCAAGCCCAATACAGCCCAAGTTTGATGTTAAAAAGTGGTGATTCTAAGCCCACTTCCACTCGGCCCAAGTCAGCTCACATATCACAGAGGTTTTCATCGGTGAAGGGTAAGAAAGGTGCAGCTCGCAGTGGGTTTATATTTGGAGGGTATAGTAATGCCGTTGGGGGGTCAAACTCACCTTGCAACATGCCCAGTCAGCCTGAGGTGAGTGCTGACACGGTGGGGAATTTTGGTCAATGCAGTAAATCGGTGGCAAGTGTGAAAGTAGTTGATGGGGTTCCTTCCTCTGCCTCCATGGGTTTAACGATGGGTTTCCAAGGCTGTGATTCGGGCAAAGCCGATCCGATCCATGAGGTGGTTCAAGTGGGCATTCAAGTACGAGATGTGGGTAAGGCCATTTCGAACCATGAGGTGGTTCAGTTCCAATTGCATGAAAGCATAGACAGGTATAGTGACAGCAACGGAGATAGGGTGTAGATGGAGAGGTTGTAATACTCGGATTCGGCGTGGGTAAGCCATGTGCTATGCAGTGTGAAGTTTCCAGAGGAGATGGAGATTGGGGTTTTGCAACTCATGGGTACTCTGTTTCTAGGGGAAGTTCAGATAGAGCTTGAAGGAGGAGGCGGAATTGAAGAGCCTCAGTGTTGATTGTCCCATTCCTTTAGAAAAAGTTTTTTGTTTTTTATTTTATTTTTTATGATGAACATTATTATATGGAATTGCAGAGGTGCCTTGAAGCCTTCCTTTAAGAAGAGAGTTGGAGATTTGGTGCAAAATCATAATCCAGCTATTTTGGTTGTTATGGAAACCTAGGTTAGGGGAGATAGAGCTAGGGAGATCATAAACCTGCCGCCGTTTGATGGAGCAATCCATACCGACACCATTGGCTATGCAAGAGGGCTCTAGGTTCTGTGGAATGCTGACAGGGTTGAAATAGCCTTACTCTTAAAGACTGAGTAGGAAATTCACACGAAGGTGAAGGTACATTTCACAAACGTTAGCTGGTTACTTTCTGCTGTGTATGCTAGTCCTAGGAATGCCGGAGTGTTGCTGAATTACATAATATGCCCTGGGTTATAGTTGGTGACTTTAATGAACTCCTCCTTAGCGAGGATAAATTTGGGGGTAGGGCGGTGAGTGTTAATAGGTCTTTACTGTTTAAGGAGTCTTTGGATAAATGTAATATGTTGGATATAGGGTTTGCGGGTCCTCGTTTCACTTGGACAAATAGAAGGGAGGTGCAAGCTTTGATTCAGGAGAGAATTGACAGATTTTTTGTGAACCCAAGTTGGTGTGTGATGTATCCAGATGCTAAGATAACTCATTTGACCTGGTGTCACTCAGACCACTGTCCAGTGCTTCTGGAGGTGCAGCTGAGAACCTAAAATGGGAAGAGTAGGCCTTTTCGTTTCCAAACGGGGTGGTTGTTGGATCCTTCTTTTTTCTCGATAGTGCATCAAGCATGGGAAAGTAATAATAGGCTGGTTGATGCTATTATTTGGTTTACGCAGAAAGCTAAGGAGTGGAATAAAAACCAATTCAGGAATATTTTCACTAGAAAAAAGAACTTGATGTCGAGACTAAATGGTATTCAAAGAGCACTAGCTTTAAGACCATTGGAATTTCTTGTGAAGTTGGAAGATGAGCTCCTTAGGGATATGGATCTTGTGCTTAGACAGGAAGAGGAGTTGTGGGCTTAAAATCAAGGGTGAATTGGATGATGCAGGGTGACCGTAATACAAACTTTTATCATGTTTCAACCTTGGTTAGACAGAAGAGGAATCAAATCATGGCTATCAAGAATGTAGTGGGGGATTGGATCCATGAAGAGGGGGAGATAAAAGATTTCATTAGGTGTGGCTTTGAGCTCGTACATTATGCAGTGCTCTTACCTTCCAAGAAGGGTATTGAATGGACTAGATAGAGTGAATAGGAACTTGCTTTGGGGGTCTACAGATTCAGCCAAGAAGATTCATTTGGTTGGTTGGGAAAAGGTGACAAAATCCAAGGAGGAAGGTGGTTTGGGGTTGCAAACAGCCAAGGGTAGGAATGTGGCGCTCTTATCTAAACTTAATTGGAGATTTCATATGAAGGGGGAGGCACCATGGGTTATTGTGTTGAAGATGAAGTATTGCAACCATCGAAGGAGACCAGCCACTAATGCAAATAGTCTCCTTTGCTCCTCAATTTGGGTAGCTTTGAAGAAAGGGATGGGCACTTTTAACAAGGATTGTAAATGGTTGGTGACAAAAAATAGCATTTTGAATATTTGGCATAACAATTGGACGAATGGGGGACCCCTTAGAAAGTTGATCCAAGGGCCTATTTCTCAAGAAGCCAATCTTTTAGAAATTAAAGATATTATGCTTGATATGGGTTGGGATTGGGAGAAAACAACCTTTGAGTTACCGGATGAAGTCAATGGACTGATTTGTGCAATTCCCATGTCGACCTTAGGAGGTGGCTCTGACAAATTGGCTTGGGTCGGATTATCCAATGGGTCCTTTGATGTCAAAAGCGCATATGGTTTTGCTATGAAATCTTCCAATGAGATTACTTTTACGGCTAGCTGGATTTGGAAGGCAGATTTGCTTCCAAAGGTTAGAATGTTCCTTTGGTTGTGTGCTCATAATAGTATTGGTGTTAAGGTTTGTTTAGGAAGAAGAGGAATGGTTCAAGATGAAGTGTGCCTTGTTTGCTGCAATGGTGCTGAAACTATATTGCACGCCTTGAGAGATTGCTCTCACCTAAAACATATTTGGAACCAGTTAGGGGTCACGACTTCTAATTATGATTTCTGGCATGTTAATTTGTTGGATTGGTTGTCTCTTAACGTTAGAAATAATGATAAGCTGCATGTCACAGGTACCCCTTGGAAACTTGTTTTTCCCTTTGCTCTTTGGAGCATTTGGAAGAGTAGGAATGACATCGTTTTCAATAGGAAAGGTCGGAATCAAAATTTGGCTTTGGATATTGTGTATCAAGCTATGGAATATCTTCATTGTGTGGCTGCTCCAAGGATGCAAGGCCATAAAGTCTTAAGGACAATTAGGTGGGAGTGTCCTGTGCAAGGGTGGAAGAAATTGAACACTAATGGTTCATGCAGTGAGCTTCACGGCTTGGCTGGTTGTGGGGGAGTGGTGAGGAATGAAGATGGGCAGTGGGTAGCTGGGTTCAATAAGCGGATTAGGGTCACCAACAGCTTTGCCGTTGAGTTGTGGGGGTTGCGTGAGGGCCTCAAGCTGTGCTGCAATTTGAATATTCATTGTCTTGTAGTTGAGATGGATGCCAAGGCTATTGTTGATGTGTTATGGAATGCAGATTATGCTAACAATATTATATCACCCATTTTGGATGATTGTAGGCAGCTGCTTACCCATTTCCATCAAGTCCATATTAATCACTGCTTTCGACAAGCCAATCAATGTGCTGATGGTTTAGCTAGGATGGATGAATGCTGATTTTCTTATTTATGATAGTCTGCCTGTGGACATTTTAGATGTTTTTGAGGGTGAACTCAATGGGATGTATTTTAACAGGATATGTCCTGAACCTTGTACTGGTGCTTAGTTTTTAATATTATCGCCTGTTCATAAAAAAAAAAAAAAAAAAAAAAAGGTATCCCCTTTTTTTGCTAGCTTATTTATTTAAGGCCATTCATTTCTAACACACACATACTTCACTTTCAGGCACAATGGTCATTGTCCTTTTTTTTTTTAAATTTCTTTTGTCATTGTTTATTGTTAATTTATGTCAAGAAAAGCACTAAAAAAAATACCAATTGATTTTTCACATTAATTTTTAATTAGCCTAAATTGTCTATGCCGTAATTAAAATTTGGGTCTAAAATTGTACCTAGTTAATTAGGTATATTTCTCACTTTAATTTACTGCTTCAACAAAGATGTCTTCTAATTAGAAGCAATGAAGGTCTTATCTATTGGACTAGTTGAGCGGAGTTTAGTTTGAAATTTTCCTTTCTTGCTTACAAAACAAAATACAAAATGAATAGTATTATAAATGTTCCATTATACCAAGAGAGGGAAACATTTTCCAAGCTTACTCCAAAGCCATGGAAGACCAAAGAATTGGAGATCATCTATCATCTTGGGTCATGGGTGTAAAGCAATATATAGACGCAGTTAAGATCAATCCACTGAAGACGATTCTCAATCCAAAACGACTTGCAATACATGATTGAAAAAGGCCAAAGCTACATGTAGTTTAGCTAAGCCCTTTTAATAACAGTATGTGTTATTACTTTGTACACGTGTGTTGTCTAGATTGGACTCCTTATAAGTTGGAGTTAGTTAGTTTAGGCACCAAATATTTCTCCATCTATTATGTATGTATATAAGCACTATGAATCTAATAATTCATTAATGTTATTAATGATGCACAAAATTGTCAGTGAGCTAATTGTCCACACACGCGCCAATTAGGGTGCTTGAAGAGCAAGAGAACAAAGAACTAACAGAGAGCACCGTTAGGGTACTGGCCAAAAACCCTTCGAAGGTTAAGTCAATGATAGAAGAATGTCCACGAACTCAAGAGTGTGAGAGCTTGGAAATTTCACGTACCTTAAAGAAGAAGAGGTTTGATGTTTATATAGTAATGTAGAACTTGACCAAGATCCCTTAAATGAAGGAGCTTTTCTTGTAGAGAAGGTTTGGAGTTAAGGCTCTGAGATATTAGGGCTTCTCTTCCCATACAAAGAAGATATGAACGTGTAGTAGGGTCTTTGAGCGTGGTGTGCAAGTTATTTCCATTTAGGGACATATGAGTGGAGAACACATAAAGGCTTGTGGGACCCATTATACTCAACCGTCGATACGATCATCCATCCATCGGTATGGTCATCTATCCATTGGTACGATCATCCATCCGTCAACATGTGAGTGGAGGATGAGGTGTAAATCGTTCATTGGGTGTATTCGCGAGCTACCCGACAGGTCTTCAAAGGGAGTGGAGCTCCGAATCATCCGGGCTTTAAGGATATCGAATGGGGAATTCATCCTGACGGGTTTGTGGTTGGTGGGTCCCATTGGAGGAGGTATTCATCCTGATGGGTCAAAATGCCCAAAAGACTTCCTTAGATGAAAATACCCCTATCAGTTATAAGCACTGATTTTCAATCTCATAACAAACTCTCTCTATTCTAACAAACACTCATCTTCAATACCATTGCCAAAACAAAGTCCACAACTGTGGTGGACAAACATGTAGAATTCTTCACATTTGTTGTAGACGTGAAATTCCAATCCACTTTAGCTTGATTATATATGCAACAACTTCACAAACTTTAGTACACAAATCTTGGGCATGCACCTAAAGTAGTGCCCATATTTGCATATATTGACAATGAATCCAATCCACTCCCACTTGACCTTGTATGCAACAAATTCACAACCTTTAGTACACAAATATCACAGCTCTTGTGGTGGGCATGCATGTAGAATTCTTTACATTTAATGCAAACTTGATATTTGATTGGAGGATGAGGTATAAATCGTTCATCGAGTGTATACTCGAGCTACTTGACATGTTTTCAAGGAGAGTAGAGCTCTAACCTTTCGAGGCTTTAAGGATATCGAATGGGGAGTTCATCCTGATGGGTTCGTGGTTGGCGGGTCCCATTGGAAGAGGTATTCATCCTAACGGATCAAAGACGAGTTGTCATATCCTGACAAGTCCAAGTGCCCAAAAGACTTTCTTAGACAAAAATACCCCTATCAATCCCATAACAAACTCTCTCTATTCTAATAAACACTCTTTGTTTTCTCATTGTCATTTCAATGGGAAATTCATTTGTCATTCAAATGGCTCTAAGAACTATAATTGAGCTAGACATCTTCGATACCATTGCCAAAACAAAGTCCACAATTGTGGTGGGCAAACATGTAGAATTCTTCACATTTATTGCAAACGTGAAATTCCAATCCACTTCAGCTTGAACATATATGCAACAAATTTACAACCTTTAGTACACAAATCTTAGGCATGCACCTAAATTCGTGCCCATATTTGCCTATATGGACAATGAATCCAATCCACTCCAACTTGACCTTATATGCAACGAATTCACAACCTTTAGTACACAAATATCACGGCTCTTGTGGTGGGCGTGCATGTAGAATTCTTTACATTTAATGCAAACTTGATATTTCATTTGTCAATATGTGAGTGGAGGATGAGGTATAAATCGTTCGTCGGGTGTATATGCAAGCTACCTGACAGGTCTTCAAGGAGAGTGGAGCTCCGAATCGTCGGGGCTTTAAGGATATCGAATGGGGAATTCATCCTGATAGGTCCGTGGTTGGTGGGTCCCATTGGAGGAGGTATTCATCCTGACGGGTCAAAGATGAGGTGTCATATCCTGACAGGTCCAAGTGCCCAAAAGACTTTCTTAAACGAAAATACCCCTATCAGTTATAAGCTCTGATTTTCAATCCCATAACAAACTCTCTCTATTCTAACAAACACTCCATGTTTTCTCATTGTCATTTCAATGGGAAATTCAATTGTCATTCAAATGATCTAAGAACTATAATTGAGCTAGACATCTTCAATACCATTGCCAAAACAAAGTCCACAATTGCGGTAGACAAAACATATAGAATTCTACACATTTATTACAGACGTGAAATTCCAATCCACTTTAGGTTGACCATATATGCAACAAGTTCACAACCTTTAGTACAAAAATCTTAGGCATGCACTAAAGTCGTGCCCATATATGCCTATATTGACAATGAATCCAATCCACTCCAACTTGACCTTATATGCAACAACTTCACAACCTTTAGTACACAAATATCACAGCTCTTGTGGTGGGTGTGCATGTAGAATTCTTTACATTTAATGCAAACTTGATATTTCAATCCGCTCTTACTTGCAACAAATTCACAACCAGTGGTGGGGCCAGTAATTTTTTTCGAGATGGCCAAATTATGTATAACAAAATCTTAAATAAATAAAAAAAAATTTATTTCATTACTTTTTTTTTTTTTTGAAATTTGGCTCAATAGAGTTGTGACATACATTCTTTTATGGTAAAAAAAATTGATCATGAATTAAATTTGATAGGAGTCTCTTTTTCTGTCCACACGGTTAGAAAATAACTTAAAATCATTTTCCATCTTGTTATTAAGTTTTGTATAGACAAGTTTCGTAGTTGAAAATGCATATTTTGTAATTGTTGAAACAAAAAAAGAGTAAACTAATGCATTTTTTGGCCTCTTAAGAAGATTCAACGTCTAAAGTTTCAGTATGATCAAGTAGTATAGCTTCTCAATCTTAAAGATTTCTATCAAAAAGCAATACCTTCTAAAATTAAGAAAATAACTCAAACATCTCAAACCATTATCAACCAATTATATATTATAATCTTAAGAAAACAAATATAAATCATATATTGCATATTATAATATATTATATTTATAGACATTATATATTAAAATATTTAAAAAATCAACAGCATTATATATTGCATCTTATAAACATAAAACTAATCAATATTAGCATTAAAAAAAATAATCAATATTATATTATTATATATCCACAACACAAATAACCATTCATTCAAATATATATATTTTTAATAAAAAAACTCCAGCCATTCATTTAGCAATAACTCTCTGGCTCAACGGCCAACCATTCACTCAGCTCTATTCATTTAACCAAGCTAGCAAAGATCATTGTGCAGCAACTCAAAAATGTACAATATAGCAAACAGAGAGAGCGAGTGATACCAGTGAGGCGGCGATTAAATTCTGGTAAGTATGGAGATTGACGGTGCAGAGACAAACAAAAGGATACTGACTGCGCGATGGAGTTAACGTACAACAGATTTGGGTTTTTATTTTTTTATTGAGTATTAGGGATTTGTTAAGGAAGACAGATTTGGGTTTTCTTTTACAACAATTTTTTTTTTTTTTTTTTTTTTTGGGTTTAAATGTATATTCCAGCCTCCTATTTAGAAGTGTCCTCAGTTCGGATCGTCGGCTGCAACTCGCTTGCATGAAGCTGGAATCGATGGTAATCGCTCGTCGGCCATACGGCGGTGAATTCATTCTTGGGCCTTGTACACACCGCCCCTCACACTACCCGGTTGAAGTGTAATGATCATACATCTGTAATGTATTGTATGTCCCATAATAGGTCTCATTCTTCTACCGAGAGTTGATGACTATTCATAGCCATTACCTTGAAACTGGGAGGAATAGCCTCCCATCATATTGTAGAAGGGACATTGGACATATTAGCCGGCCTATTCTATTTTAGTGTTCGAAAATGATGAATACACCAAACCAAATCAATATGTACTTAAATATAAACACAAACACATTAATGGTAATGATTCCTTTTCAACATTTGACTTTAAAACTATCAATGTAAAAGAGAAATGTACACTTTCAACCAAATGAACCAATATAATGAATAATAATAATAATAGTAATAATAATAACAATGAAAAAGAAAAAGAAGATAACAACTTGCCTGTACCCCAAATCCTCACAATGTCATCTTTACTCCTCTTTGAAAAGAAGAAAATATAGAGATGAAGTGAGAAAAAAATTGTGAGAATCAAAGGAATTGTGGAAATAGCCTTTTTATTTATTTATTATTGATGTGTGGAAATAGACTTGAAAAAGAGATAAAGAAGAAGAAATTAAATTATTTTTTTTTTGAGATTTGTAAATGTGGGTACCTTGGATGTATTGATTTATAGCCTTTGGCTTTTACACAGCATCCTCGGAGTCCCATATCGAAAGAGTCTTCCCCCACTTTTTGCCTTATAAGCTGTGAAGCGAAGGAATAGTGGAAATTCCAAAGGCCACCAGTGGAAATTCCCACACATGGTCGGACCCGAGATCGAACCTGAGGTTAAGTACCCACAGTAAAGAATTACAAAAACAAAAATACACAAACTAACAAATTAATAATTTCAACAATGTTAAAGGAAACAAACCTGAAATATGAGATGGTGATCAAGTGAGTAAAAGGTTGAGGCAATCCAATAGTTTGTGCAAAGAAACTAAAAAGATATATAAAATGTTTATCTTTTATACTATTACTATTTCATCTTTAATTTTTGGCGTACCAAAATATTCTCATACAAATTTTGAAATAACATACCCTTTAGTTTTTTTTTTTTTTTTTCTACAAAAAAAGGTTAAAACAGTACTACTATCTCGCATACAAAAGAAAAAAAAAACCATTATTCTCACCATCCATTTGTATTTTGTATTCATATATACTATTAATAAGAGGAAATTAAGAAAAGAAAAGAAATGTACGTTTGTAGGAAAAAAAAAGCAGTTTTATTTATTTATTTAAAAAAAGAGGTTATGTTAGTGTTTGACTACTAACGTGAGAAAAAAATGCGGAGGTGGAAGAAAAAGCGGTTTTTATTATTATTAAATTTAGCTAAAATTTAGGAGTTTTTAAATTAGTAATGTTACATGTTTAACCCTATTATTTAAGTTTTACAAATAGATGAATTTGATGATATTTTTGGTATCTAAATTGAAGATCCCAAACAGAGGAAGTCTCTTATGAGATTAGGAATTAAGGAAACCGAAAAAAATAGAAAAATTAAATAAAAGAAACCAGTGAGTCCTCAATAACATTTAAAAAAAAAAAAAATTGGAATATGGTCTTGAGAAGGTTTTTTTTTTTTTTTTAAATTTTATTTTAATTTTTGGATAAGTTAATTTTGAAGAGTAAAAACATGGATTAGTAGGAGAGTGTCCTATTTTATAGACATTTTATGCAGAGTTGGAGATATATTTTTAGCGGGTTGTTCATAAGTTTTGTCCTTATTAAATGTATGGTTTAAGGGTATCTCTAAACCACATAAAAGTTTTGTAATTAGGGATTTGTTTGGAAAAAAATGAATTTGGTATATTTTTGGGTTTGTTAACTTTGTTGTTCCAACATTATTTTTATTTTTTGAATTTTTCTGTACTAATTTATAAGGGCCAATTATAAAACTTTAAAGTATAAATTAAAATTTTTTTGATGAACTGAATTTTAAATTTTGGCTATCATTTCAATCAAAATGAAAATTAAAGTCGGGGGCCCCAGGTTCGCCTCTGTTCACAACCTTCAGTCCACAAATATGACCTTGGCATGCACCTAAAGTCATGCCCCCCATACTTGCCTGTAGTGTCAATTCAAAACAGATCACCTAAAGTTTTGCCCCATACTTGCCTATATTGAATGAATTGTCAATATAGGCAAATATGGGGCATGGCTTTAGGTGCATGCCTAGGTCATAATTGTGTACTGAAGATTGTGAGTGTGTTGCACCGTCAAGTATGAGTGGATGTAAATTAGCTAGGCGCAATGCAAGCCACAAATTTTGACACTCTGCACGTAGGGCATGTCGTCGTTACCATTGTATGGTAAAATGAGGGTCGCATGTCCATACCACAAAAAAATACATAATGTGTGGGGTTTATCTCTATGTGAGGGAGATGATGCATGTTGCGAAAACATTATATACCACCTATCATATCACAGGCAGTAAAAATAAGAAGAAATAACTATAGTTAATATACCAACTTACCAGGTAGTATTATAAATGTTCCATTATACCAAGTGAGGGAAACATATCAAAACTAACTCCAAAGACATGGAAGACCAAAGAGGTGAAGATCATCTATCATCTTGGGTGTTGGGAAATTCGATTGTCATTCAAATGTCTCTAAGAGCTGCAATTGAGCTAAACATCTTCAATATCATTGCCAATGCAGGTTCTGAGGCTCAACTTTCTGCAGCTGAGATTGTTGAGAAGATCCCAACAACCAATCCGAATGCGGCTATCACTTTGGACCGGATACTAAGGCTGCTCAGCGTAAACTCTCTCTTGTCAATGTCTCAAAGGCCATGCCAAAGTGGGGATGATGCCACACATCAAGAAATGTGTTATGGCCTAACACAGTTAACTCGTCACTTAGCAACTAATAAGGACGGAGTTTCCTCGGCTTCGATGGTGCTCCTTTTCAGTGAAAGAATGATGGTTGAACCTCAATACATGCTTAAGAACATGGTGCTTGAACCAGAGTGCAAGCCTTTTACTCAAACTATGGTGAGAATTTTTATAAGTACGCAGCAAAGGAGCCAAAGTTCAATAAACTATTCCAAGAATTTATGACACATAGCTCAAAACTATTCTTGGATGAGGTACTTAAGGTGTATCGTGGTTTTGAAGAGATAAAGGAGTTGTTGGATGTAGGGGGCGGCATGGGAACTTCCCTTGGGAACATAATTTCTATGTATCCCCACATTCATGGAAAAAACTTTGACTTACCCAATGTAATTAGTGTTGCTCTCAAGCTCTCAGGTTTGACATTTTCCTCTTTTTTTTTTCTTTTTCTTTTTTTTGGCGATGTCTACCTATTACATATACCTTACATACATGCCACTTTTGCACAAAAATTGTGACAAAAGACATGACAGTTGTTAGAAAAACATGTTAGGAACCCTTTTGACATCAGCATTGAGTTTCAAAAAACAAAAAAAAAACATGTCTGTCTGCCGTCATTAACTACTTCCTAGGCACAACGTTGGTATTTTTATAAAAAGTAACTGTGGTTAATTGATTGCAGCAATTCGCTTTTTCAATGGATTTGTTGTTTCTACGTAGTCTCCAATTCATGTTTCAAGAGAGCTTGAAAAACCCAAATTTGTGTACAAAAATACTACCCTCTTGTGTGTTTGTAGAAATGTGCTCAATGGTTTGTATTTATAAGTACTTAAAGTTCTATCAAACGGCTGAAAAACTAAGTTGTTTGCCCAATTTGCCCGAGTCTCAATTGGTTAAGACATGCAATTTGATTGGTCGAGATAAGTGACTCTTGTGACCTGTCGAGCCAGTCGAAATGCAGCACAATAACAGTCCATTTTCTACTTATTTCTTGAGCCTTCCATTATTTTGAAGCTGATTTATCTTGATCAAATATAATCCATTTTAATTCTATCTAGACAAACTAAGTTCTAAACTGTTACAATTGTTTATTGTTGTCAATCTAAAAATATAGACTTTACATATTATTTGTAAAATGATATCTTACATCTTCTGATTTGAAATATACATATTAATACAACTAAAATTCATTCATAAAGGTCATCAAAAGCAAACAAAAAGTGGTTGTTTTATTTTCTATTTTTTCATTCTTGATTTCCATGATTTTGTTATTTTTGTCTTGTTTTACAATTTTGTATAAAAACAGCAATAATAATAATGCCACTTTGGTTTCTCTTCGTGAAAAGGGCTACGTTATAAGTTATAACATGCTTCATTTATTTACCAATACTAATTTTCTCCCTTTTTAATAATTAACTTGAATTCTTATCCCTTGTTAGGTGTGGAGCATGTTAGCGGAAATATGTTTGAGTCTTTACCAAGAGCAGAAGCAATTTTATTGAAGGTTGGTTTCTCTTTCTTTTCTTTTTTTTCCCCCTGAAAAAATAAAAATATTTGGGTGAATTATACAGGACCGGCTCAAGGTATCTTGGGGGGCAAAAAATTTAAAGTGGAAATTTTTTGTTATTTAAATATCTATTAAATATTATTAACAACTTTATATATAGTATTTTTATTTAAAATCTATTTTTATTGCTTTTTTGAGATGCAAAATTATTAGGTATATTATTAACAACAATTGACAATTTTTTTTAAAATAAAATAAAAGATAGGAATTTTTGTGTTTTATTACAAATAAAATAAGTGGAGTGATCGATGCAACAACACAATGGTGTAAACTCTGTAGAGCCATAATACACGTAAACCAGTCAACAACCACTACAAAACGCGGGGGGTTCAGGCTGCGTTTTTTTGGGCCGCGTTTTAAAAAACGCGGCCCAAAACTGCCTAAAAAACGGGGCTTAAAGTCGCGGCCTAAGGCCAAATGGGCTATAGGCCGTGTTTTTATGTCCTATGGCCGCGTTTTAAAAACGCGGCCTCAGAACCGTTTTTTCGTATTGAACTATCACTTTGCTTTACCTTTCTTTTTATAAAAACAAAAATAAATAAATTTAAAAAAAAAAACAAAGGAAGATAAACTATCACTTTGCTTTACTATTTATAAAAATAAAAATAAAAATAAATTAATTAAAAAAAGGAAAAAAAAAAAAAAAAGAAGAAACAAATGAAGATAAGTATCGATAGTGCCATACACCTATAGAAAATCTGAAAAGACAAAGCCTTTGTTTTATTTGTTTTGTTGAATAAGCCTTGTTTTCATTCAGCCACACCTCATCTTCATTCGGTAAACACTTAACCCAACAGCAAAGAGAAAATCAAATCAATAAGGTGTCGTTTGGTATAAGGTATAGTTTAGGATTCTTAGGAATATTAAAAGATTCTCATGTTTGATTGTAAATCACATAAAGGAATCAGATGCTAGAATTATCTAAATTCCAACTCAACCCCTTATTTTAGGAATGTAGATTTCATAGGAATGTAGATTTCATTTAAAACAGTTGGATATTCAGATTTCCAAACTTAAAAAAATTACATTTGTTATAAATTGACAATTTTACTATTTTTTACTTATCATTTAATGAATGAAGATAAAACATAAAACAAATTATCAATATCTATTCCCTTATCTTTATCGCTTCCCGCCACAACAACTTAAATGCAAAAAATATATATATATATATATATATATATATATATATATATCTCCTATTTGAGATTGGTTAGGTGCTAAAATAAAATAAAATATTTATTTTTATTAACAAACATAATGTCATGATTTCCGTAAAAAAAAAAAGAATTTAAATAGTTACTATTTTTGTATTATACATGTCATTTTGAAATTTTAGAATATAGTTTTAATGAATTTATCATAATTTATAGTTTATATTTTGTTTGTTATTATTTACTTGGAGGAAATTTTTTAAAAAAAAATTGATATTGGGTTTATAAATATAAGGATAGTCTGATCAAACATAATGCTTGGAACTCGAGTTTAATAAATTTGAATTCCAAAAAGATGCTATATAACTAAATAACTTTAGTCAAATACTATATAACAAATTTTTCCCAAAGGGCATGCTTACTAAACACAGAGATTTTCATGCATTGGCTAAATTTTGAGCTTAATTAATAGTCATTATTAGCCTAAATTTTTGTTTCTCTTTTATCTACTATTTATTTTTTAAAATTTTTTGGTTAATATTCGAGGGACTTTTTTATATTTGGGGGCCTAAGGCAATTATATTGCCTTACTTGCCTATATAGTAAAGCATACATGAATATGCAGTCGAATGTTGCATACGGTAAATTAAAAAAATGGGTAATCCATGCAAAGCAATTCCAATGAATTTACATCAGCAGAATACAAGGATATAAATATCTAAATAAAACGGAAGATCGAAATTAATTATCATCCGTGAGAAATAAAATGGAAAATCAAAACTATCATCCGCTAGAAAATAACATGGCCAACTTCTACTAGATAATAATTTAATCGGTGCCACTTCTTCCATTGGAAAATATAATAATGCATGGCAACCTGTTTTTAAGAATAATAATTAACAAACTGTAGTGTTGTAATTTTTATGCAAGCAGTGGATACTCCATAACTGGGATGATGAACACTGCAAGAAGTTGTTGAAAAATTGCTGGGAAGCATTACCAATTCATGGGAAGGTGATAGCATTGGAAATTCTAATCCCTCAAGTATTGGGAAACGACTTCGCCTCGGTGAATGCAATAATTGATGACTTCTACATGATGCTCTTGCATGGGGGCAAGGTGCGAACAATAGCTGAATTTGAAGGCCTGGGAAAAGCTGTAGGGTTTGCTGAAATAAAGACATTCCCGATTGGTCAAGGCATTAATGTTATTGAATTTCTTAAATTTTAAGAAATCAATTGAATATTAAATAGTACGAGTCCCCTCTAGGGATATCGATGTTGAAATAAAGTCATTATATGTATTATTGAATCTCCCTTTCATAAATAATATGTTCTTTCGATGTTGGTAAGAACTTAAAAAGAGAGGGATTTCAAAACTTTCGGTTGAGTAAAAATATTTGCACCATTAATTTTCAAGCGATGTCAAATCTTTCAAATTATAAAGGTACGTATACTATAAAGTAGTCATTTTATACATCCAAATGTAAAATCATCATTTTACATATCCACGACGATCAATATTGGACTTAGTATTTTAATTTATGATATATATATATATATATATATTTTTAGGATAAAGATAGAACTTAATTTATGATATTTACTTCAAGATAAGTACTGTTATTTATCATCCATTATAAAATGTAATAATAGTTTTAAAAAAGTGCTGCAACACCAGTCCATTTTGTATGTTGTTAGACGGATGATAAATAAAAATTATTTATATTAAACAACATAATTACTAAAGTCTAAATCAAATTTACGGTATATTTTATTGAGCAAAAGCTTATAAATTACCTTAATTTAGTAAGAAAGATCTTGATACTACTCGGCTTACTATTTTTTGCCAATTCATTCTCATTCTAACATCTAACTTAATTACCCTTGAATCAAGTTGGCGCCATCTTGAGGACAGTTTCTTGTTTCTTTGTCATTACATTCTCCTTCTAACATCTAACTTAATTACCCTTGAATCGAGTTGGTCCCATCTTGGGTACAGTTTTTTTGGTTTTTGGTTTTTTTTTTTTTTTTTGGGTGTCATTTCTCATTCTAACTTCTCACCTTTTTTATTTTTTGGAGAAGTGTCTAATTGACATCTAATTTAATTACCCTTGAATCGACTTTACGCCATATTGAGAGTAGTTTTTTGTTTTTATTTGTTTGTTTGTTTATTTATTTGTTTAAAATAAGCGGATAGTTTGTTAATCTCACAATGAACGGTCAATTATACAAATTAGTGTGCATTTGGTATTGGCTTGAAAAATTAGTTTTTTATTTATTTATTTTTATTTAGCTTATTTTTGGTATTATTCATGGGTCGCACTATACTATTTCAACTACTTTTTAGCTTTAGTTACAGTACTTAATTTTAACAAAAAAATTTAGTTTCAGCTAAATAAGCTGTTATTAACAGACACGTAGTATTATAAATGTTCCATTACACCGAGCGAGGGAACACATATCAAAGAAAACTCCAAAGACATGGAAGACCAAAGAGGTGAAGATCATCTATCATCTTGGGTGTTGGGAAATTCGATTGTCATTCAAATGTCTCTAAGAGCTACAATTGAGCTAGACATCTTCAATATCATTGCCAATGCAGGTTCTAAAGCTAAACTTTCTGCAGCTGAGATTGTTGAGAAGATCCCAACAACCAATCCGAATGCGGCTATCACTTTGGACCGGATACTAAGGCTGCTCAGCGTAAACTCTCTGTTGTCAATGTCTCAAAGGCCATGCCAAAGTGGGGATAATGCCACACATCAAGAAATGTGTTATGGTCTAACACAGTTAACTCGTCACTTAGCAACTGTTGAGGTCCAAAATTTCACAAGAAAGCCCATTCCATGAAAAGTAAAGTAGACCCAATTCAAGCAGCAAGAAGAATCAACATTAAGGCCCTATTTATGTTCAGATTTCCAGCAAAAAATGCCATTAAAAAATCCAGCAAAGTCCAGTGAAAGAATTGGGCTGGGATACCCAGAGGCTCGGGATCCTCGAGACGTGCAGCACAGCTAACGTGAGATTGAGACAGCTCAAGAGGGGTACCACAAAATACAAGAAATGAAGAACATATATGTCCTTCTCAAGCACCCAATGGTGTAGTAAAGAATTAGAGAGCTTAGAGAGTGACAATTCATGAACAAAGGCTGGTACCTCGGGGAACCTAGAATGAAGAACTATAAGGAGAAGTGGTTGGGAAAACCTTTAACCCAGCAGAAATGGATTCCTCTCACCTGGGAAAAATGACAACAAGGAAAGACAACCAAAAGCTAAATCTAAGAGGTAAAAGGCCTTGAAAGAAAAGAGGGTAAATGTCAGCTATCCAAAATGGAAAGTCAGTAAGTAACTTTTAGGAAAACAGGACTAAATGACGAAAACTATGAGAAACAGAGAAATAATCAACGGTCAGAATGGCTGGCATAATAGGGGCTCTGGTACCCAGGGAGCCAAGGGGGGGAGAATCAATGGTATCCAAACCCTAAAATGACACTATAAAAAGGGGGAAGTAGCCAACATTAAGGGGCATAATGCAGAATAGAAAATCACAACATAATTATGCAGAAAACTCTGTCAAGATTCAAAGAAAGTAGGGAAAACAGTTCCCGGTATCCTAGAACAGCCACTATGGAAGGTACTTGGATTTAAAGGGATTCAAACTTTGCAAGTCTTAGAGGCTTAGATAGCCATCTAAGTTTGTAATTTTTGAGCTTATTTGGACCTTGTATCACATATTAGTGAGCATATTGTAATCCACAATTTAAGAAAAATAATGAAATACCTTATATTGATTTGAGGATCTCTAACAATTATTTGGTGTATTTCTTTATTGCATTGTCTTCCTTTACTGTTTCTTGCTAAAATCATTCTCACCTAACTATCTTGGAAGGCAATGCCCAAGCAAAGCCACTTGGACTTGAGTTCCAAATCCCACAAGTCTTGTGCAAAAGCACTAAGTCTGTGAGAATTGGGGCCAAGATCCTCGTGCTTGAATCATTCTCATGAAACTCATTAACATATATGTATATGTATTAAAATATATATCCTAATCTAAGAAACTAACAATTATTTGAAGATATATGTATTGTATAGTGTGTTTTTTGTGTAGCACCCATAGAGGTAAAGGGAAAGGACAAAGCTCTATTGCATAATAAACATGGAAAATGATCATATAGTTCAGAGAACCAGCATTCTGGGTTCTTACAGGCCTAGTACGCCTTGGGATCCACGACAGAATGCTCGGGATCCCACGACAGTACGCCCCAGGGTACCAAGTGAAGGAACTCTTTTAAATGTTTATACAATAAAAGATAAGCCTTAAATACTCTATTTCAATCTCCTTCTCACTGTGAATATTATGAACACTTATTTTACTTATTTCATAAGAGTAAATGGTCATTTTACAATACTAAAACACTTATAATGGTATTTTATTGTTAGGAGGAATTGCATTTTTCATCTTGAGGAGTTTTATGTGAGTTGCGCACAACTTGGTTCGTAATCAGCCCTATTTAGCTACGGTGAACCAAGCCCAGTCCACCAAAACTACAACTATTTGGCCAGAATCCTTGGGCCTGTGTGCTAAAGAAAAAAGCACTCTCACAGCAACTAATAAGGTCGGAGTTTCCTCGGCCTCGACAGTACTCTTTTTAAGTGAAAGAATGATGGTTGAACCCCTATACATGCTTAAGAACATGGTGCTTGAACCAGAGTGCGAGCCTTTCTACTCAACCTATGGTGCAAGTTTTTATGAGCACATGGCAAAGGAGCCAAAGTTTGGTAAACTATTCCAAGAATTTATGACACATAGCACAAAACTATTCTTGGATGAGGTACTTAAGGTGTATCGTGGCTTTGAAGAGGTAAAGGAGTTGTTGGATGTAGGGGGCGGCATGGGAACTTCTCTTGGGAACATAATTTCTATGTATCCCCACATTCATGGAAAAATTTTTTACTTACCCAATGTAATTAGTGTTGCTCCAAAGCTATCAGGTTTGACATTTTAAATTTTTTTTTTTTTTTGGCAATATCTATTACACACTTGTTACATACATCTTACACACGTGTCTTTTGCACGCAAATAATGAGTTAAAAAACAAAAATGTAACAAACGCATGTGTATGAGTTATTTTCCTTTTTCTTTTTTTTCTTTTTTTTTTCTCTAACTATGAAAGTGTGAAAATTTTGTATGTGAATATGTACACATACAAAATAAGTTTAAGCATTAAGAAAGAAAGGACACGATAGTTGTCAGAAAAACATGTTAGGAACCTTTTTGACATGTCTCAAAAAACAAAAAGACGCTTCGAAACAGCAAATGCAAAAATGGGAAGCGTTCTCTCTCCCTCGTAGGAGTTCCTTTCTCTCGGCGCACGATAGATAGCTCCCTGCTATCGTAAGCTCGAGTGTTTCCTGCCGCATTCGCTAGCTACGCTCCGGTGTGTGGCTTTTCTCTGCCTCTTTGGGGTGCCGATCTTCCCCATCAGTGGGTCACGCGCCACCTAGGTGCTCAGCCTAGTTATGGGTTTTCCTCCCCCATTGTGGGTTTTCTCTGCCCTGTAGCGGGCTTTTCTCTTTGCTGGCGTGGGTTTTTTCTACCCCTAAGTGGATGTATTAGATGATCGGATGGTGGTGCTTTCTGTGTCATCTTCTTTGGGTGCTTGGTTTCCAGTCGGGCGATCATAGTTTTGGCAAGGTAAAACTTTGTTTGTGGGCTTCCTTGTTTTATGCTTGTGGGTATTTAGTTTTCAAATGGTTTGGCTGCGCTTTGGATTGCTATAATAGTGGGCTTCTCTTTTGGCTGGCGAGGATTTTTCTACCCCTAAGTGGGTGTATTAGACATTTTTTTGGTGGTGGTGCTATCTGGGTCATCTTCTTTGGGTGTTTGGCTTCTGTGTTTCGTGCTTGTGGACATTTAGTTTTCCGAGTGGTTGGATGTGTTGGGTTTGCTGTATTAGAAGTGTTGAGCTGTTTTTTCATTATGAGAGCTTTAGGATGGAACTGCCGGGGGCTTGGGACCCCCCAATCAGTTAATGCCCTACGCGAGATCGTACGGCGGTGGGATCCCAATTTTGTCTTTTTATTAGAAACAAAACTCAAAAAGAAAGCAATGGAAAGTGCAGAGAGGAAAGTGAGGTTTGTTTATGGTTTGGTTGTCCCTAAATCAGATAAAAGTGGAGGTATGGCATTGCTATGGAAAGAAAACATCAATCTGGAAATCATGGGGTATGCGGGCAATTTCATCGATGCAATTGTTACAGAAGCTGACTCTGGTCTCAAATGGAGAATCACAGGCTTCTATGGACATCTGGAAGCCCATAAGAGAAAAGAATTATGGGACCAATTAAAAGCGTTAAACAGGAAGTTCCAACTACCGTGGATATGTTTTGGGGATTTCAATGAGATTTTGTCTATGAACGAAAAAATGGGAGGTGTGCAAAGATCTCAGAGACAGATGGATGAGTTCCGAGGTGCAGTTAATTCTTGTGGCTTCAAGGACTTGGGTTATAATGGTCCTGATTATACATGGTGTAATATGCAAGAAGGAGAAAATAGAATGTATATCAGGTTGGATAGGGCTCTTGCTACCTCGGAATGGTTGGAGCAATTTAAGGAAGCACGTGTATACCACATTGTCAATTCCACGTCAGACCATTGTGCTCTTTTGGTGTCTGACTCTTATCATCCTCAACCCCCAAGAAGATGCCGCTTTCACTTTGAAGCGATGTGGACTAAAAGGGGGGATTGTAGGAAAGTCATTGAGGAAACGTGGAGCAAGAATATGAGTTTAAACTCCCCAAGTGATATGGCCTTAAGACTCAAGCAATGTGTTATGGAGCTATCCAGGTGGAACCTGTATGCTTTCGGAATGGTCCCAAAAAAGATCCAAGAGAAAAGGAGGTCCCTGAGTAATTTGGTTCAAAGAGATAGAAATGGGAGTTTGGGTAGAGAAATCAATGTTCTCTGAAAAGAGATAAATGACTTACTAGATAGTGAGGAGGTTATGTGGCAGCAAAGATCAAGAGTTCAATGGTTGGGCTTGGGAGATCGAAATACAAAATATTTTCACTCCAAAGCTTCTGAGAGAAGGAAGAAAAACACAATTACTGGGCTAATGGATGTGAATGGGAATTGGTGCGACAATACCGAAAGCATAGCGGCTGTTGCAGTATCTTATTTTGAGAACTTGTTTTCTACTTCTTATCCTAGCCGCACCTCAGAGGTTACAAATACAATCCCCACCAGAGTTACAGATGAGATGAACCAGTGGCTGATTAAGGAGTTCACAAGGGAGGAAGTGGTGACTGCTCTTCAACAAATGCACCCCATAAAAGCTCCAGGCCCGGATGGTATGTCCACTATTTTCTTTCAAAAGTATTGGGATATAGTAGGAAATGATATCACATGCATGGTTCTTAATGTTTTAAATTCAAGCATGTCCATGGTTGAAATAAATAGAACCAACATAGCGCTTGTTCCAAAAACAAAAAACCCTACGAAAATGACAGAATTCAGGCCTATAAGTTTGTGTAATGTCATTTACAAACTAATTTCAAAAGTTTTAGCTAATCGCCTCAAAGCTATTCTTCCTCAAATCATCTATGAAAACCAAAGTGCTTTCCTTTCTGAGCGTCTCATTACAGACAATGTTCTAGCTGCTCTTGAATGTATGCATTTCCTTGATCACAAAAGGGATGGGAAGGATGGTTTCATGGCTGTTAAGCTTGATATGAGCAAAGCCTACGATAGGGTTGAATGGAGCTTTATCAAAAAAATTATGGAACGTATGGGCTTTCATGAAAAATGGATCAATATCATTATGCAATGTATTTCTACTGTATCCTATTCTGTGCTTGTGAATGGAGTGGCTTATGGAAGTATAATTCCTTCAAGGGGTTTGCGCCAAGGCGACCCTTTATCCCCTTATCTTTTTCTCCTTTGTGCTGATGGTTTCTCATCTCTTATAAGTGATGCAGCTAGAAATAAAATGCTCAGTGGAATATCAATATGTAGAGGTTGCCCTATGATTACCCACTTATTTTTTGCCGACGACAGCCTACTATTTTGCAAAGCCAGTAGGCAAGAATGTCAAAAACTCATTGAAATCTTTGAAATCTATGAGGCAGCATCGGGGCAAAAGATCAATGCTGACAAGTCCTCAGTTTTCTTTAGTCACAATGTTCCTAGTGGGCTGAAAAATGAAGTACTAGATATCCTAGGGCCTATGCAAGACCAGAGACATAGCAAATACTTGGGTCTCCCATCAATCATTGGCAAGTCAAAAAAGGAAATCTTTGCTGAAGTAAAAGAGAAGGTGGGGAAAAATTGTCTGGTTGGAAAGAGAAGCTCCTTTCGGGTGGGGGAAGGGAATTCCTAATAAAAGCCGTCGCCCAAGCCATCCCGACATACACCATGAGCTGCTTCCAACTTCCAAAGGGACTTTGTGATGAGATTGAAGGTTTGATGCGAAGATTTTGGTGGGGACAAAGGCAAAAGGAGTCAAAAATAGCTTGGGTTAACTGGAAGACTATGTGCAAATCCAAGCTAAGAGGTGGAATGGGGTTCAGAAACTTGCAAGCTTTTAACTTAGCTATGTTAGCTAAACAAGGGTGGAGGCTGCTTTCCAATCCTCATTCTCTAGTGGCTCGAATATATAAGGCAAAATATTTTCCGCATGGCGATGTTCTAAATTCGCAGCTAGGAAGTAACCCTTCATATGCTTGGAGAAGTATTTTCAATGGTTTGGAGGTTATTAAAGGGGGAACTAGATGGAGGGTTGGTAATGGCAAAGTAATCCACATATAGGAGGACAAATGGCTGCCCACTCCTTCAACTTTCAAGGTTATCTCCCCTCCTCGCATCTTTTCTGATTTCCCAATGGTCTCAACTCTTATAGACTCGGAGAGTAGAAGGTGGAAAGCTGATTTAGTTAGGTCCCTTTTTCTCCCCTTTGAAGCAAACACAATTCTGAATATTCCTTTAAGTTACAATCTGCCTGAAGACAAAATTATTTGGATAGGCAATAAAAGGGGTGAGTTTACTGTGAAGAGTGCGTACTACATTGCTCTCAAGGTGGTTGATTCTGTTGAGGATGCTAAGTGCTCGAGTGGGGACCCAAGAACACCATTGTGGAGGAAATTATGGCACTTAAAAATTCTAGCAAAGATTCATATTTTTGCGTGGAAAGCGTGTATGAATGCTCTTCCAACAAAGTTGAATCTGTACAAGAGGGGCATTAATACAAGTGTTCTTTGTCCAATCTGTGATCTTGAGGTTGATACCATTTTACACTCTTTAGTCTTCTGTGATCCAGCTAGGCAGGTCTGGGACAAGTGGAAAGATTGTCCAGTGAACCTTAGATCCAATTATTTGGATTTTGCAGATATTGCAATGGGTTTTATGGCAGCTGGTTCTTTACATGATCTTGAGTTTTTCTTTGTGACTGCTTGGTTCCTTTGGTGTAGCAAGAACCTCAAAGTGTTTGAAGCAGAAGTTCATACCCCTGACCAAATTTGGAGCTTTGCTAGAAGATTTATTCAAGACTATAAGGTGGCTTCCAACTTATGCAACCGTAGAACAGTTTCTGATATCCCAAAATGGAGAGCTCCACCTGAGGGGATGTACAAAATTAATGTGGATGGTGCTACATCAGAGGATGGCAGGCCCTCAAGTATAGGCGTGATCATTAGAGACAGCAGAAGTGAGACCATTGCAGCCATGTGTTTGTCCCTTCCTGGCCAATATTCGAGTTTAGAAACAGAAACTATTGCCGTTGAGAAAGGAGTATTATTAGCCAAAGAGATGGGGCTGCAACATATCCTGCTAGAGACTGACGCACTCACAGTGGTTCAAAGCCTGGCAACAGGTGACAAGGGGGGAAGCCTTGGCCATTTTATTCAAGGGATCAGTGAAAACTTAAGTTTTTTCTCAGTTTGGCAAATAAACCACCTGAGAAGGGACTGCAACAAGGTAGCTCATGAGCTTGCATAGTTCGCAAAGCGCAGTGGCACTAACCAAGTTTGGAAGGGTGTTTCTCCACCTATGGTGCAACACCTTCTTCAGCTAGACAAGACTTAATGCTCTCTTTGTATCTGCGTGCTGCTGTTTCTGTGTTTCTTAGGTTTGCTGATGTGTTTTGGGCTTTGTTGCCCTTCTTTCTCTGGCTTTTTCTGTATGAAATCTGATCCAATCAAAAAAAAAAAAAAAAAACAAAAAGACATGTCTGCCTGCCATCATTAGCTACTACCTAGGCTCAATGTTGGTATTTATTCTTAATTTTGGTGTTTTTGTTTGTTGCATCATATTTTTCAAATGCTAGCTAATGGCAAATTCTTTTTTGACACATATTAAAAATGTTCATAACTAAATTGAAACATTTGAAAGATTATGAACAATTTTGAAATAGAGGGCACGTAAAAGTTGAGGACCAAATGTGTAATTAAACTTACCAAATATAATATAAATTGAATTTGAATTTGATTAGTTAGAATATGGATTTGGAAGACAATGGTTTGTATAAATTATTTGCTAAAAATTACAAATCTATGATTGAATGAGCATCAAAAATTTTACTCAAAACAAAAATACTTACGATATACATATTAGTTCTAAAATGATATGTTACACCTACTCATTTGAAATATACGTATCAATACAACTCAAATTCATTCATAAATGTCATCAAAAGAAAACAAAAGGTGGTTGTTTTATTTCCTATTTTTCAATTATTGATTTCCATGATCTTGTTATTTTTGTTTTGTTATACACTGTTTAATAATAATAATAACTAGTCGTTAACCCGTGCGATGCACGGGAAAGCTGTTAAGTTATCACTTATGATAGTGCTAAATAGCCTTAAAACCTAAGACTAACCCATGGAATGGATTTGAAATTTTTTCACAAATAAAGAAATTGTTACTTGAAGTTTTGTGAATATGATACCTTACATTTTGTGAAAATGAGAGTCATATTTGATATATTTAAGAAGCAAATAAATATCTAACGTACGTAATACTAATAGATATCTAACTCTTATCACAAAAAATGAATGTTGCACGTTAGGATTACAATCTCAAAATTCCCTATCCTATAGTCAATACTAAACATTCAATTACTAAATGAAAAATATTAATTAACCAAAAATTACTTATTTATTTGTATAAATAAGTAAACATAGATAATTATATTATAATAATATAAGTATTAAAAGTACTTAAGAAGAGGAGGTGATTACCATCTCTGATGAAGGAAGGTTGGAAGCCATTGAGGACTGCAATCTCAGTTTGTTGGGTAAGTTCTTAACGTGCAAATCTTTTAATAAGCAAGCAGCAAGAATACTATGAGACGGGCTTGGGGTTTAGAGGACAGGTTACGCATCACAGAGGTAGGGTCGAACCTTTTCCAGTTTAAATTCACATCTGAATTTGATCTAAATAGAGTCTTAAGAGGAGGTCCATGGACTTTTGACAATCAATTACTACTGCTTAAGCGTTGGAGGAGAGGTATGACTATTGAAAATATAAGAATGGAGACGGCAACTCTCTGGGTTCAAATATGGGGGGCGCCGCTAGACATGTTTTCATCACAGGTTGCTAAGGAAGTAGGGAGTAGACTTGGGGCCGTTGAGGAAGTTGAGCAGAGACGAGGGCAGGACGAGTTGCACTATTTTATGAGGGTGAGGGTGGCGCTACCTATCTCGAAACCCATTCGTAGGGAAAGCTTTATTGTGGGGTCTGATGGAGAAAAACACTGGGTGAAGTTTAAATATGAACGGCTGCCATTGTTCTGTCACTTTTGTGCCATGCTTGGCCATGATGTAAGAAATTGTGTTGAACACTTTGCAGCAACTACAATTGGGGGATCAATTGACTACCAATATGGAGATTTTCTTAAAGCCATGGGAGGCCGAGCAAGAGGTGGTTCTTTTGAAAGGAAAACAGGGGGGGCTGAATATGGTACAGAGGGTGGTGGTGAATCATCCGGCGCTGGTTCTTATAGGTCTAAGGGGGGTCCGGTTAGGAGTGAAGCGTCTCTGCAACTGGGTACAGAGTTGGCGGCGGCAGCTGGACAGTGCAAAAACCCTAGGAATGATGATGAAGGACAGTTCGAATCTGTTGGAATCAAGGCGCATATTCAGGAACACAGCCACGCACATGCAACTTACGTGGTCAGTGCTACTGCTGACGTGCACAGAGCTGTATCTGAACTTAAGGCAAACCGGGTACAAGTGCTTGATGGATCACCGAGTGGGCTGGACGGCAAGGCAGAAGACATTAACGTGATGGGCTTAAAAGGTGCTAAAGCTTGTTCAGAAAATCAACCAATTGGGCCAAATGGTGTAAAGCCCAAGTCAACATGGACTAGATTCAATAGGATGGATTTTGGGCTTGGGGGTTTGCAGAAGGTGTTATTGCCATCCAATGGAAAAAGACCAATTCCTGTTGAAATAGATAGGAACCAGAATACTAAGGGAGAGGAGGGAAGAACTAAGAGGGGGAAATTTGAGAATGAAGCAGCTTTTATTATTGAGAGATCGGCGGGGGTGGATGACCACCCTTGTCGGGAGCAATGAGGCTGTTATGTTGGAACTGCCAAGGGCTTGGGAACCCTTGGACAGGTCGAAGCCTTCGCAAACTTGTGAGGGAACAAGCTCCCAATGTGTGTTTTCTTATGGAAACACGTCTAGATAAAGAAGGATTTGATAATTTGTTTGGAGATTTGAAGTTTCAAAATAAAATTATTGTTAAACAGCCACATGCAGGGGGTGGTTTGGCCTTATTATGGAAGAAGGAGGTCGTAATGGACTTGATTAATTATTCTCCTAATCATATTCTTATGAAGGTCACTGAAGAAGATGGGTTTGTCTGGTTTTTTACTGGATTTTATGGCTGGCCTGAGGCTCAGTTAAAAGAAAAGTCTTGGCAGCTGATGGAACATCTGAGGAGTTTTGTTAATGGTGCATGGCTTTGTGCGGGAGATTTTAACGCAATTCTAAATAGTGCAGAGAAATTAAGTTTAAGGCCACCTAATTCAGCAGAGATTGATGCTTTCAGAAATGTGTTAGACTCTTGTACTTTAAAGGATTTGGGATACAGAGGGTATACTTACACATGGTCTAATAAGAGGCCTGGTGATGCTAATACCAAATTAAGACTTGATAGGGCTGTGGTAACTATGGAATGGCGGGCTAAATTTCCGATAACTACAGTTTCTCATCTTCCACCCCATGCTTCGGATCATTTGCCAATTTTGGTACATGTAAAGAGTGCTCACAGGTTCCAGCAAAAATTCAAAAAGGGGTTTAAATTTGAAGAAGCTTGGTTACTGTGGGAGGATTGTGGTGAAGTGGTTAAAGATGCTTGGGATATGGTGGGAGGGGGGGAGCCGGGTTTAGCTTCAATAATGGAGAAGATTAAGTTTTATGGTGAGGAATTGCAAGCATGGGGGTCTTCAAAGTCAAAACCGAATGATGTGGCCATTAAAACTCTGCAAAACCGACTGGAGGTATTAAATAGTGCTGAAGTGATGACTGAAGAATCTAAGGCCGAATACTTGAATGTCAGTAAACAGTTGGATGACTTGCTTTTGAAGCAGGAAATTTATTGGGCACAAAGGTCACGGGTTCCATGGCTTAAACATGGTGATAAAAACACTAAATACTTTCACTCAAAAGCGTCCCAGAGAAGAAGGCGAAACTTTATTAAGGGGATTCAAAGTGCACAAGGGCAGTGGGTGGAGGAGATGGATGAGATAGCTAATGTGGCTACTGGTTATTTTGACAATTTGTTTTGTGCAGGTAATTGTGATCAGATGGAGGAATGTCTCAATGCAGTCCCAAGGAAGGTGACACCGAAAATGCAGGATACCCTGTCCAGTGAGTTTAATGCTGAAGAAGTTAGAATGGCGTTGTTCCAAATGGGACCAACAAAGGCACTTGGACCTGATGGTATGAATGCTTTATTTTACCAAAGATTTTGGCATGTTGTGGGTGATACTGTAGTTGATGCTGTGTTGGGCTTTCTGAATAATGGTCATATGTTGCCTGCTATAAATCATACTTACATTGTGCTGATTCCTAAAGTGAAGAACCCGGAGAAAATGTCTGACTTTAGGCCTATAAGTCTGTGTAATGTGATTTACAAAATAATCTCTAAAGTATTAGCCAATAGACTGAAGCAGGTGTTACCTAATATCATATCCCCCACGCAGAGTGCATTTGTCCCTGGACGCCTTATTACTGATAATGTGTTGCTTGCTTATGAAACACTACACACTATGCACTGCAGGAAGAAAGGGAAGAAAGGATATATGGCATTGAAACTTGATGTTAGTAAAGCATATGATAGGGTGGAGTGGCCTTTCCTTCAGGGGATTATGCAGCGGTTGGGTTTTCCTGAAACATGGATAGAAAGGGTGATGAGTTGTGTCACGACGACTTCATTCTCTGTTCTTGTGAATGGGAGACCATTTGGTAATGTGCTGCCCTCTAGGGGAATTCGTCAGGATGATCCCCTTTCACCATATTTATTTCTGTTATGCACTGAAGGTTTTACTTCGTTATTGGATAGAGCAGAGATGGGAGGGAACCTGCATGGGGTGTCTATCTGTAGAAATGCACCAAAGATTACTAATCTTCTTTTTGCAGATGATTCTTTGATTTTTAGCAGGGCTTCTTCAGCGGAGATTAATTCTATTGTTGGGATCCTTCAAGTTTATGCTAAAGCCTCTGGACAATGCATAAATTTGGAAAAGTCTTCAGTGTATTTCAGTAATAACACCACTGTTAGCCAGAAGCAAGAGGCTTTGGGGATTCTTGGAGTGAAGGAAGTGTCTCGGTTTGAATCATATTTGGGGTTGCCTACCTTAATTGGAAGGTCAAAATACCATACCTTCTCCTTTATTAAAGATAGGGTGTGGAAAAAACTACAGGGGTGGAAAGGGATGATGCTTTCTAGAGCTGGGAAAGAAGTTCTCATCAAGGCGGTTGCTCAGGCTATCCCAACGTATACAATGAGTGTTTTTCAACTCCTAGTGAAATTATGTGAGGAGTTGGATGGTTTATGTGCTAGGTTTTGGTGGGGTCAAGTTAGGAATGAGAGGAAAATTCATTGGAAGAGTTGGGATAAGTTGACATTGTCAAAGAAGGAGGGTGGAATGGGATTTCGGGACCTTAGAGCTTTTAATTTAGGCATGTTGGCTAAGCAAGGGTGGAGGCTTTTAAAGGATACAACTTCTCTTCTCTTTCAATGCTTTAAAGCAAGGTACTTCCCTAGAACTTCAGTGCTTGAGGCTACAGAGTCACCTAATTGTTCTTTTGTGTGGAGGAGTTTAGTAGCGGCATTACCTATTTTAAGAAAGGGACATTGTTGGCGAGTAGATGATGGCCGTTCTATTAAGGTCTATCGGGATAGGTGGATTTCAGAGTACCCTACAAATAAGCCTTTTTTGTCAGTAAGAGAAGATGAAAAGGATGTCTGGGTGTCAAGTTTAATTAACCAAGACCTCCATGTATGGCGATGAGACTTTATCATGGCTCACTTCAATCGGAAAGAAGGGGAGGCTATATGTGATATACCTCTAAGTCGAAGGCAAGTCTCTGATTCTGTTTATTGGCAACATAATAAGGATGGCATATTCACAGTGAAGTCGGCTTATAAGGTTGCAAGAGCTTTATTGAAGAAGGAGGATTGGGCTGAATCATCAACGGGTAATGGAGGTTGTAAGGTATGGGCTGCTATATGGAAGTTACGGATCCCCAACAAGATAAAAGTGTTTGGGTGGAGGGCGTGTCATGATATTCTGCCTACTAGAGGGAACCTCAAGAAGAAACGGATTTTATTGGATGATCTGTGTCCGTTATGTGGCTTATTCTAGGAATCAACTATTCATGTTTTATGGGAATGCTCAGCGGCGCAAGATGTTTGGCATGGTAGTGTCAGGGCTTTGCAGAAGTGTGGGACGGGCCAGCTTGATTTTTTTGCTTTGTTGGAGTATCTGCTAGATCGGATAAACAAAACAGAGGTGGAGATGTTGCTAGTGCAGGCATGGTTGATTTGGAACCAGCGGAACAGAGTTGTGTATGGCGGCAAGCTCCTGGAACCGGGCTGGTTGAACAGGCGTGCAGCTGAGTTGTTGGAGGAGTTCTAGCAATCACAGGTTAGCCTACAAGCGGATATGGCGGTCGGTGCGACTCGGCAGGTAGTGCAGAGTGATGGAACGCGTTGGGTACCCCCACCACAGGCTGTGTACAAGCTTAATTATGATGCTGCAGTGTTCGAGGATTCCGCTAGTTCTGGGTTCGGTGCTGTGATAAGAAACTCTACTGGAGAAGTTATGGCTGCAATGACAGTAAAGGGACCGACGGTTCGAGGAAGTGAAGTGGCTGAACTACTCGTATGTCGCAAGGCTTTGGAATTCACCATTGATGCTGGTTTCTCGGTGCTTATAGTGGAAGGTGATAGCGTTTCTGTTACAAGATGTATTGCTTCAGGCTTGGACATCCAGTCAACGATGGGGAACGTGGTTGGGGACATCAGACATCTGCTAGGATCTTTGGAGTGGGCTTCTGTGAGTTGTACTAAAAGAAATGGTAATAGGGTGGCACATGTGCTTGCTAGATATGCACAAAATGTTAATGTTGATTCTTTCTGGATGGAAGAGGTTCCATCAGTTGCTGTTGAATTTGTGAACATTGATTTTCCTTGATTTAATTGAAAGTTTGGTTTCAGTTTCAAAAAAAAAAAAAAAGATATTTGTTGCATGTCAATCCATTTGCGTTTGAATTAGGATTAAAAATTAAAATTATTTCACTATTCAATTTATTTTTGCTACAATTTATAAACCTCATTGCACTTTTTAGGACTATTCATGAGTCCACTATACTATTTCAATTAACTTTTATCTTTATTTATAGTACTTTAAGCAATAATTTTTCAATTTCAATAAAATAAATGACATCCAAACACACCCTTAATTAGTATCATCAGTCACTGCACGTCTCACATCACATTGGGCTCAAAGCTAAAAAAAAATACTAATGGCTTTGCCCCATCTTTTATTCAAAAATTAAAACCTTTCTACTTTCCCAATGCAAGTCACGTGGAGGCTTTTTTTTGGGGGGGGGGGGGGTAATATTATGTGGAGGCTTTGGAAACATAAAAAAAGAGTACAAAATGTCAAAAACAAAAAGAGAGAAACTACAGAGACTAGAGATAGACAAAAGAAAGAGGAGGAAAAGAAGAAAAAATAGTACAAAATGTCAAAAACAAAAAGAGAGAAACTGTAGAGACTGGAGACGGACAAAAGAAAGAGGAGGAAAAGAAGAAAAAAGAAGAAGAAACAGAAGTAGAAGATGGAGGCGTGACACCATGACCGGCGACTTGTGTTGGCAACCTGCTGCTTCAACTTAGCGCAACCCCTACTGCATCATCTTCTTCTTCTCTATTTTTTTTTTCCCCCCTTACAAATAAGAAATTAATGGAATGAAGAGGAAGATGACGAAGAGAGAGATGAGATTATTTTGGTTTTGGTGATTTATGGGTTTGGTTTGTGTTGGGTGTGTATTGTGTTTGAAGAAATTTATGGGATGAGGAGGAAGATGACGAAGAGGGAGATGGGAAATTATTTTGGTTTTGGTTTGGGTTTGTGGTCATATGTACTGTTTTGGTTTGTGTTGGGAAAGACAGAGCATCGTGAAAGGGAAAGGGCAGAGCATCGGGTTTTAGAAGACTGTTATTACTTTTTTTTTTTTTTTAATTCTATTTTTTTTAGTAATATGCTAATGTGGAAATTTGTGGGAGTTTCAAAAACTTCGGTTATATATATATATATATATATATATATTGATAATAATAATAATAATGCCACTTAAGGTGGTTTTTCTTGATGAAAATTGCCGCGTTATAAGTTATAACATGCATCGTTTATTTTCCAAAACTAAAATTTTTCCCTTTTTAATAATTAAGTTGAATTCTTATCCCTTGTTAGGTGTAGAGCATATCAGTGGAAATATGTTTGAATCTTTACCAAGAGCTGAAGCAATTTTATTGAAGGTTGGTTATTCTTTCATTTAAAAAAAAAAAAAAAAAAAATCATTTGGTTGATTTATACATGAAGTCGAAGGTTGCTATGGTAAAATAAAAAATGTGGAAAATCCATGCAAAGCAATTCCAATAAATTTACATCAGCAGAACACAAGGATATAGATGTATAAATAAAATGAAGATTGAAATTAATTATCATCCATGAAAAATAAAATGAAAGATCAAAATTTTCATCAGCTAGAAAATAACACGGCCAGCTTCTACTAGCTAGATACTAATATAATCATGCCATTTCTTCCAATATTTGAAAATATAATAATGCATGGCAACCTATTTTGTGAATAATAACAAACTTTACATGTGTATTCTAATTTTTATGAAGCAGTGGATATTCCATAACTGGGATGATGAACACTGCAAGAAGATGTTGAAAAATTGTTGGGAAGCATTGCCAATTCATGGGAAAGTGATAGCATTGGAAACTCTAATCCCTCAAGCATTGGGAAACGACTTCACCTCAGTAAATACAATAATTGATGACTTCTACATGATGCTCTTCCATGAGGGCAAGGTGCGAACATTAGCTGAATTTGAGACCCTAGGAAAAGCTGTAGGGTTTGCTGAAACAAAGATATTCGCGATTGGTCAAGGCATTAATGTTATTGAATTTCTTAAAAATTAAGAAAGAAATTCGATTAGTGGTATGAGCTCCCTTTAGTGACAATGAACTCTGAAGTGCCCATTTGAGATGCATTTATAAGCCAACTTATTGTTTATTTCATTCTATTTGCTAATCCCACGTGAGTTGCATACTTATTTTACAAGAAAACAATTTGATTAATGGTACAAGTTCCTTTTAGGAATGATGAAATGAAGTGCCCATTTGGGATGCACTTAATTATAAGCCAATTTATTGTTTATTTTTCTTGCTATTTGTAGATTTCACGTGAGTCACGTACTTATTTTATTTATCTTTTACTTATTCTTTTTTACTATTTGTGAGTTTCATGTGAGTTATTTATTTGTTTTATTTAACTTTTACCTTTTATATATAGCATTTTAGCCAAAAAAATTTCATCAAAGAGCACTAGCAATTGGGGGGGGTGTAAACCCACAAAGAGCATATGCTGTTCCAAGAAAGAAAATACTCCATTTCATGAATAAAATGCTCTTTTGTTAAGAACATTTTTCAAAACTCAGAGCACTAGCAGTTGGGGGGTGTAAACCCACTCCATCTAGGTTTGTATACCTAAAAGAATTTGCAATCTATGAAAGAGAAAGATAAAGATATTTTTTTATTATTTTATTAGGTAGTTTATATTATTTTATTGAGTTGTATGTAAAAATAAAAACTGAAATGTAGGGTGAGTTGTAAAATGAGTTAGTAAAATAGATAAAATAGTGTTCAAAGGTACAAAATAGGTTTTTTTTTTTTTTTTTGTTGCATCCTCAAATGCTAGTACTTTCATCAAAGTTACCAAACCTTTCATGGTTCGGTTGAGTAAAACTAGAGGGAAAAGAAAATATTTAGGTGATGTCCATTCTGACAAATTACAAGTACAAAATGGTTATTTTGTACATTCAACTGGAATTTATTAATCATTTTTCAAAAACAAATAAATATTTGATAATTTGTAAAAGTCAATCCAATTGGTATTGCCCTCAACCAAAGAAGAGTCAATTGTAACTAAAAAACTATGGATTTATATATCTTTTAAAAATTACCGAAAATTGGAGTAAAAGACAAACCTGAAAGGCCTTGATGTGCTGATTTAGCCCTTCTATATGCCCATTAACACTTTGAGGGGTTAGATTGGCACTAAGATTTTTTTTAAAATATTTTTTTAGAATAGGGTAGGCACCGCATCAGCACTATGATTTCCTGCCTTTAAAAATTCTTCATTTACTTGATTTTTTTTGTGAGATTTTTTTTTTTATCATTTTAAAAAATTAAATACATCTTTTTATCAAAAAATTTTTTTTTTTGAGGAACAATCTTTTTATCAATTGAAAATGAGATTACACACCTGTTGGGGGTGTTTTTTCGTCGCTGACCACATGATCTTAGGAGAGTCAAGTCCAAAACTCAACTTTAGGCTTAGAACATAGCTCAAAAGCTATCGGTAAAGTGTGAAAGACCCATTTTGCTCAAGGTCTAGGTTGCATCCAACAGAGATTGTAATAAGGCCCCAAAAATACTTCCTAGAAAGATAAGCTAGTACAAAAGATGGCCTACCATAACAAGTGCTTAAATAATAGTCTAGCGGTAAGAGGAATGTCCAATGGTAGATGTTTGGAAAGTCAATAAATGTATTTGCCTAGTAAAAATTATGCATTTCCTTCGTAGTTGGTTAATATAAAAGTGGACCCATTATAACAAGTACGCAAGAAGAAAAATGGTCCAGCAGTGAATATGACAGACCTCCAGCAGTAGATGTCTGACAGGTTAATAAGTATGTTTACATGGTAAAGATTATATATTTTCCTTATTAATAATTAAATCAACATAAGGGAAAACTTCCAGAGTATCCAAACCATTATGGCTTTCATCATAATAACAATAAACAAGGATTAGAGACTTCATAATTACAAGTAAAAGAGGAAAAAAAAGGATGGAATGAAGGGAGAGAGAGATTTCAACTCAGTGCAGCAAATGTTGAACTAAGATTTTGGGGAATATATATACAAAAGGCATGAAGGAGGTAATGTGGGCTATTTTGGGTGAGTGAGTATTTGGGCTTGTGGTGGTGTGATGGAGTTTATGCTAAGGTTAAGGTTTTAGTGAGTAAAGGGTTGTTTGTGACTAATTAGGAAGCATTTATGAGCTGGAATGAGCTGTGAAAGGGAATGTCTAAGGCTAAGTGAGTGAGGGCTAAGAGGAATGAGTTGTGAGCTTGGGGAGAGCTAAACCACAAGCAAAATGGCAAGCAAATCAGAAATTTCAGAGGGAGTTGGTGTCTTGTGGGCTAATATGCTGAGGCTTTTATAGGGGAGTTTAAAGGAGCATTAATTAGCAAAAGTCCAAAACGTAGGACTGATTCAGGGGCAAAATAGCTAATATAATTATCTTAGGATTTGGCCTAAAATGGGAGATTTGCTTTTGGGGCTGTTTTGCTTCTTTGGGCAATGTCACACATGGGTAAAAATCAGCATAATCTTGCATTAATGCTAAAAATTTTGAGATTGTGTTCAACCAATGGGATTAAGGTAGGTATTAAGAAGGAATCCTAGTGCTGCAACTGAGATTTGGACTCTAGGAAGTAGGATTCAACACCTCAAGCCAGGTGTCAAAGTTTAAGTCCACTTCAGAGGGTTTCGTTGGAGATCCCTTTATGTCCTCTAAACTACATGTTCCCAAATTTTCCCTTTTAGGATTTATGGGCTTAGTTCATGAATCAATTACATACATTTTTAATAATAAAATAAACTATTTAGTTGAGAATTTCATGAGCTTGGAGGTCTTGGTTATGGCTTCCTTGAGTTGTGACCAAAACTTGAAGAGGAAAGGTATTTATTGCCCATTAGCCTTTAGGTGTTAGCCTCTAGCACTGTTCACGACAAAGTTGGCAGTGGGACAGGTGGCCAGCTCCTAATTTGGTTTCGGGGCTTGGTTGCTTCTTGAGGTGACCTCCAGCGGAAGACAGAACTAAATGGAGTTCTCTAGCTGAGTCAGTTTGCACACATGAGCTATTTTGGCTGAGACTTCATGTTGGGCTTGGCCATGAGGGCTGAGTACTTTGGTGGGCCTTTGACTTGGTGGTCATCTCCACTTGGGCCTATCCTTTTACTTTCTCATTGTGAGCCTTACAAAATGGACAAACCTACTATATATTGCCATGGATTTTTATTCCACATGGGCTTTAGTTGTTAATAAAAATAAAATGTATTCATGAGCTTTAAATAATATTTATAATAGGTTTTGGGTATTAATTTCCATGGTTTTAAACAACAATTTAAATAGTTTCTCATAATTTTTGCCATGGATTATTTTGTAAATGATATTTTCTTTAGGGCTTTTGTGATAATATTTACCATGAGTTTTAATAGAGGCAATATCCTTGGGTTTCAAATAATATATGGTAGCAACCACTATAATGGAATAATGTGATAGTTTTATGGGTTTTTTCTATAGATAATCATAATATACTTGTAGGGTGAATAATTATCATGAGTTTTGGAAATAGATATTATGAATGTTGTGATGTAAGATAAATAGTGACCATGGGTTCTTATATAAATTCAATGGGTTTATATTATGGTTGAAATATATAATCATAACTTTTCATGGGCTTTTATATTAGTAACACAAATTCATAATTCTCCATGGGCTTAATATATGTTTGCCATGGGTTTTGAAAAAAGGAATAGTGTTACGTAACATAAATAGTTACCATGGGTTTATAATATGGGATGAAATAAATAAATATTATGAGTTTAAGATAAATCATAACTTTCAATGGGTTTTTATATTAGTAACACAAATTCATAATTCTCCTTGGGTTTGATACATGTTTGCCATGGGTTTTGGAAAAATGAATAGTATCACATAACATAAATGGTTACCATGGGTTTTATAAGATAGATTTCACATGCTTTTAGTATTATAGTAATAGGTATAAGAACTTAAAACATTGTTAATCATTGGATTTTAAGTGAAATACTTATGATATAGTATTTTGCCAAGTATTGATAATTTTGAACTTTTTACTAGCTTGGGCCTTTAATAGTGCTAACGTAAATTGGGCTTTTGATATTGCCAATGAAAATTGGGTTTTTGAAATATTTCCAAGTATAAGTAGCCTTAGGCTTTAGAAAAGAATGTGATTTGTGAATTAGGCTCGTAGGGCCAGTTTTGGGCTCGGCTAAATAATGACACTAAAATTAGATAAGATATGAGTTTTTTGAGTTTTTTTTTGTGATAATTTATATTATGACCCAATTTAAATAGTAAGATATAAAATATTTGTGGTTAACATAATAACAGGACAAAAAATATTTGGGAAAACTCAATAACTTATTAGTGGTGTTTGAAAATAAATAGGTGGTATTTAAATAAAATTAGGTGAAAAAAAAAAAAAAGTACCCTAACAACACCTAATCAAGAACTCTGGAATTTTATTATTATTTTAAAAAAGATACCACAATGGCTCTCTCATTTTTTTTTTTTTTTAAATAAGGGCTCTCTCATTTTTATGAGAGAGTCATTGCGGTATATCCCCTTTTATTAGCTAATTTACAATTTTTTATCGTAACTTTTCGGGAATTATTGTATCATTGCATCTTATATCTGTATGTACTTGGAAGCATATCCTTATTTCTTAGATTAATAGACAACAAATTATAGATGAAATCAAAGAATCAATGGATTTTATTAAGTAAAGAATTAGAGAAATGATATTTCTACAATATTTTTACAACAAATTTTAAGTGACAGATTGTCACTGATTATTATTACTGGAGTAAAAAAGTAAGCTTAGTATTATGTTCAAATTTAAACCAATAACAACTAACCATCTAAAATTTGTTGTAAAAATGTTATGAATGTAACATCTCTCAAAAAATTAAGACCTAGTTTCAAATTCTATAAATTTTATTATAAATATGAGTTCTCTTGTAATATGTTATCTAGAAAGTAAATGCAAAATATAATCATTTGCCTCTTATATGGTGCAGATGTAAGTATTACTGTCTTCCTTTTCTCATACAATTTCAAATTTTTACACATCTCATTAATCTTTGAATCCAGACCTATCTCTCATTTTCAATTCAATGTTTTGAGGTGACCTACATCAAGCTATCAATCACAATTACAAGTTGGAATGATAAAACAAGATGTACACGTAAAATTTTGCTCAAGTCTATATCCCATTTCAAAGGGTTTGAATTGTATGCAATGCAGGAAAGGAAAGCCTTGCCCCATCTCAAAAGCTTATTTCATTCCAAGTTTGTAACACCTCAGGCTCAAATTCAATTAACCACAGCCATGAGTTTTCCAAAATTCCTAACATCATGCCAAAGAACTTTAAACATAACAGATAGAAGGAGATATCTCCACAATCCGAGCTGGCAAGATAGCAGGCCCCACTTTTCAAAGGCACTCTCTCACACCAAAAGCAAGCAAGTGGAGGAAGAGGATGCCACGTGTGAGACCAAGAAGTCCACGGTCTTCTACGTGTAAAAACATGGAAGGAGAACTGAGATCGCGCGCAACACCAACCTCTTATCAACAAAAATCCTCAAAAGCAATAAAGCCCTCTCACTAACATAGCTCACGTTTTCTTTCCCTTCTCTCTCTCTCTAATCTATAGAGTCTGTCAGCTTCAAAACTTCAATTCTAACACTACCATGACCATAGTGGCTGCAGCTGCAGCTCTCTCTTTGCCAATCTCTCTTTGTAGATCATCTAAGCTCAACACTAAAAAGGTACAATCTTTTTTACTTGTATTGCTACATAGTTTATCCGGGTACTTGTTAAACTTGAAAAAGGAAAAAAAACCTGAAGTTTGTTCATTCATTTATTATTTTTCTTGTATTGTAGACCAAAGTAGAAGAGTTTTTTGGTTGGTTAGTTGATTTATTAGTTAAGTTGTTTATATTCTAGTTCAAAATACCAAAAGACATGGTTTTCTCAGCCAAAAATATACCTGTGTACCTGCCAAATCTGAAGGAAAATTAGTTAAATTTAGTTGTTGATTGAATTTTTATCTAGGCAACCCCAGAAGATTGTCCTTTTTTTTCTTTAATGCAGGCTGCATTTTTGGTATGGGCTACTACATATGGTTAAAACTTAAAAAGTTACCATTTCATAGCTTATGTTGTTGCTTTTGGGTTTTGAATTTCAGGGAGTGAGAGGAGGATTTCGGGTGGTTGCTGTTTTTAGAGAGGAAGGAGGGCTAGAGAAGAAGAGCACTTGGGGACAGCTTTTTGATGTGGAGGATCCAAGGTCTAAGGTTCCCCAGTGTAAAGGGAAGTTCTTGGATGTAAATCAAGCCCTAGAATTGGCTAGATATGATATTCAGTACTGTGATTGGCGGGCCCGGCAAGATGTCCTCACAATCATGCTTCTCCATGAAAAGGTTTCCCAATAACTCTTCGATTTCTTGATCTCACCGGCTTAAAATTCATGCATATTGGGGTTGCTAAATTTGATCCTTCGCTAGTTGGCTCTGTTAAAATAAAATTCTCACTTTTATAGACAATTGGGTGTAGGTTGTTGAAGTTTTAAATCCTCTAGCTCGTGACTACAAGTCCATTGGCACAATGAAGAAGGAACTTGCGGAGTTGCAAGGAGAATTAGCACAAGCTCACAAACAGGTTGGAATTATTTGTTAATGAAATAGCAACTTGTGTATTGATAATTGTAATGCTTTTATCATGTCTGTCAGGATACATACCATCAATAAGACACAAATGATCAAATTTCACATGACTTGATCTTAGACTATACAACCGTTCATTAGATTATTGCTTTTCAAATACAATCTTATAAGCACTTGGTCTGACCAATGAATAACAACAGGTTCACATTTCCGAAGCAAGAGTTGCCACTGCTTTAGATAAACTAGCTTACATGGAAGAATTGGTGAATGATAGGCTGTTACAAGACAGAAGCACTACAGCATCAGACCAAACATCCCCTTCTCCCAGTACTTCTACACAATCTCTTGAAGTTGTACAGAGAAGGTCACCACGTAAAAGCTTGAACGTATCTGGTCCAGTTAAACCTTATCATCCCCGCTTGAAGAATTTCTGGTATCCCGTTGCTTTCTCCAATGATCTGAAGGAGGATACCATGGTAAGCTAAGAGCATTTAAGTTTGTGATACATTCTTTGTATATTCATTACTTATGTGAGCATTGCTCAGAAAAAATAAAAATAAAAATCTCATCAAGAAACCAGTTGTAGCATACCATATTATGATACAATGGAGTTTTTCCCCCCCATTGAATGGTTAAACAATAGAAATTAAAGAACTAGAGTGGCACTACATTTTTGGGACTGTCAATAATGCCATCACCACCATAAAATTGCATGCTTTGATGGATTACATTATAACTGTGGTGGTTTTGTTATGGGGAAACAGGGATGTTATGATAAATAAGCCAGCCCAATAAATTTTTTGCGATTTTCTGCAACTAATGATTCTCTGGACTTCATCATATGAATACTTCATCATTTCTCTATTTCAGATTCCAATTGAATGTTTTGAGGAACCATGGGTTGTCTTTCGTGGAAAAGATGGGAAACCTGGATGTATCCAGAACACCTGTGCACATAGAGCATGTCCTCTTCACCTTGGTTCAGTCAATGAGGGTCGCATCCAATGTCCCTACCATGGTTAGTCAGGATCAGAAGAAATAACTATAGTTTATATCGATTGATAAAATATACAGGTCTTTATGAAAATTTGATAAACAAATTACTGGGAAAAAAAACTAATTCTTGGAATTTTGTGATTGATGAATGTCAGGGTGGGAGTACTCAACAGATGGAAAATGTGAGAAAATGCCATCTACGCGATTACTTAATTTGAAGATAAAGTCATTGCCATGTTTTGAACAAGAGGGAATGATCTGGATTTGGCCTGGAAATGACCCTCCAACGGCCACCATTCCCTCTTTAGAACCTCCTCCAGGATTTCAAATTCATGCTGAGGTATGCATTGCAATGACATTCATATCCTTTGACTATCATGAATGCCTTTTACTCTTTTTTATCTGTAGAAATATTATCATGAATACAAGAAACAGGTGAATTATGCTTATGTGATTCTATGAAAGAGCAAGTCATCTCATTTCAAGTATGAATATGACAGATTGTCATGGAACTTCCAGTGGAACATGGACTACTTCTAGATAATCTTTTGGATCTTGCACATGCCCCTTTCACTCACACTTCCACCTTTGCCAAGGGATGGAGCGTTCCCAGGTTTGTTCCTGTTATTATTACCGTTAAATCTAATCAGTTTTCTCAAGATGATAAAAATTTCAGCAATCTGAGTAGAATGGTTCCTTTTATCATGTTCAAGATTGCCTTTTTCACTCAAGACTTCCAGAAAAAGTTAAAACACAACAGGAACTTATCAGGCATCCGGACACCATGGAGAAATTATTCCATTTCCATTTTGTTTTATATAGTATTACGAGGCATCCTGCATCTAGGCACCATTTGGACAACATTTGTTTTTCAATAAAAGTATCAATAGAAGAAAAATAGGGATCACTTACCAGGATGCCAGAGTACCTAATCAGTTCAACTCATCAACCTCTCTTTAGGGAGCAAGTCCATGCATAGTTATGATTGAGATACTTCTTTCCTCATTTTAGCCAACCCCTTTTGTTTGAGACTGAGGCTTAGTTGAGTTCTTCCTTCTATTTTGTCATAGATACCTATCCTGGCCAATAGGTATGGAACATAAGAAGGAATGACTTCACTTCCTAAGGGCTTTAAAATCCTCCATCTATATTCTATATGTTATCTATGTACCCTATTTAAATTCAAGTAGTGTCAAGAGTACATTGGCCTGATGTTAATAAATAAACTTCAATTTATATCTGACGAAACAGCTCCAGTCAAAACATACCCTTAACAATTTTTGCAATCTGCAATTTCAGCTTTGTGAAATTTTTGACACCTGCTTCGGGCCTCCAAGGATATTGGGACCCTTATCCAATTGACATGGAATTTCGGCCACCTTGTATGGTGCTATCAACTATCGGGATCTCAAAGCCTGGCAAACTGGAAGGGCAGAGTACCAAGCAGTGTGCCACACACCTTCACCAACTTCATGTTTGTTTACCTTCTTCAAGGCAGAAGACAAGGTTATTATACAGAATGTCACTGGATTTTGCTCCCCTGCTTAAGTACGTTCCTTTCGTGCAATATCTGTGGCAGTATTTCGCGAAACAGGTAAAAGGATAAATAGTAATTATCTCGTTTGTTACCTTAGCCTGATACAAAAGGATCTACAATAGTTTCTTGCCCAGCTATTCCTATCTTTCATTTCTGTCCTACCATTGTTGGTGTTTAATTTGACAACAGGTGTTAAATGAGGATCTGCGGCTCGTAGTTGGCCAGCAAGAGCGCATGCTCAATGGTGCCAACATCTGGAATTGGCCTGTATCCTATGATAAGCTAGGTGTAAGGTACAGGCTATGGAGAGATGCCGTGGACAGAGGAGCTAAGCAACTACCCTACAGCGAATCAACATAGAATAAGATGTGATAATGGATTATGTAACATCTTGCTTCTTCGGAATAAGCCTGCACATATGACAAACTTGTGCAGGAAGTCAGGAACTATTAAATGAGCACGAAATGGCTGAGAATGTTATGCAGTTTCGCATACCTTTGCTCTCTCAATTGGATTTACGTTGGCATTGGCGGAAATTGTTAATTATCTGAGGCAGAGAAAAGAGTGTCTATGTACAAAACCCTTGTAAACTAAAAAGAAACTGTACACTAATTTTATTGATTCGTTGTACAGTGTCAAATCCTTTTCTATTTTTAATTTTTAACCTTCTTTTCAATTTTTCACCACAATGAAGTGAAGATTGATTTCTGGTCTTTGACGCTGGTGTTTAAAATGTGATCCCCAATAAGATTTGATGTAACCTTTTTCCCATTTGAGACTTGGAAAGATTTTAATTCGCATGTGTCACTTTTCCTTCTTCAACTCAGCTTTCCAAAATTTCAACTGCATCTTTGAGGGATTTGAGTGATATGTATCACAAATTCACAGAGAAAACTCAAACGCAGTTTCCTCTTGCAATATCACCTTAATCTTAAGCCAATTGAGCGAGGGATGGATGAGCCAATAGTTTGCCGTGCTTGGTTAGTGAGAAAATTAGCAAAAGATGCACCATAATCTAACCCTATTCTTCATTGAATAAAACTTTGATAGAGTTTTCGAAGATCAAATCTAATTATATGTCCTTGATAAAACTTGGATACAATTTTAATTATATGTTAGCAAGAGGTTTGAAACTCACTCGACAGAAAGGTTCAAATGCCTTCATTGTAATTGGTATTATAATTTCCAAAGACAATTAAATTTAGCATTATTGGCCAATGTAATCACAGGTGAATTTGATTTGACTGAGGAAAAGTTTTACTCCTTATTGTTTAATTTTCAAATTCATCATGCATACAATTATACAAAAAGTCTCAAATCCTAAATAGGAACAACATTTTATTAAACTGGGAACCCATCCAAAAAGGAGATCATATGTATCTTTTCTATGATACCCATTTACAAAAATTACAACCCTTACCGCACCATACCAAAACCCCAAACCCTCTCATACTCACAACATAACCACTAATACAAAATAAAAGCAGAATCAGAATCAGAAGAAGCTCACAGAGCAGAGCCACAAAAGGGGCAAAAACTGAACTCGGGCTCCACCGGCCGGTCACAGAAACGGCAGCGGTCGACCTCCGCAACAGCAGAGTCGGTGGTCGGCCGTGGCGGCGGAAGAGAGTAGGACTGAGGGAAGAAGAGGTTGCAGTTTCTGCAGTGCATGGAAGGCTCCTTTCCCGGCCACCGCCACACCGGAACGAAGAACAGCTTCAGAACCTTCTCGTAATCCACCAGATCCGCCGGAGACTTGCACACAATGCACCTTCCCGCACCTGATTTCAGCACTTGCCGAACTTGTTGCTCAACCCCTCCCACGAAGAAGAAAAACATTTTTTTTTTCCTTTGTTTTTGTTTCTCGCTCGCTTACTGTCACTGTTTGATTTGCTCTGCGTGCGTGTGAGTGTTGGGGTCTATTCTATTCCATAGTATAATTGTGCTCTAGATTTGGAGCGGAATCTGGAGAGTTCGGTTTTTTTTTTTTTTTTTTTAGTTAATTTATTTTGGTAATGGGTTATTTCAGCTATACCAAGGAAATTGGGATTTAGGACAACATGGATTACCTAGATACAAGAACACTCTTTCCAAATAATAATAAATATAAAAAAATTTATGGGTAATTACAGCAAATCCACCTGGGATTTGGCCTGTTTTCACTTTGCCTATCCGTGATTTAAAACTTTACATTTTGCTCACCTGAACTTCAATCCGTTATCCACCTCTGTTAAAACTAAGGGTAAAAATGTATTTTATCTTCACTGTTATGTCTCTCTCTTCTAAAAACAAAAAATAACATAAAAAACTCAAACAAACAAGATCAAAAAGGAGGGTTTTGTATCCATTTCAGATTTTTATATCCCAACCTTTCAATCAAACCCCTTTATCAAACCAAAACTTAATTCACTATCCAATGCAAGAAAACCCTCTAGAAAATTCACCTAAACCCACCATTAACAAACCCCCAACACCAAACTGAACATAAAACCCAATCTCATTCACAGATTGAAAGTAGCAGGAGAGAATCAAAGGGTTTAGAAGTCTGAAAGGGCCATGTTGATGCAACTCAAACCCATCTTCCCAGTCCATGTATCAAAGTCAAGAATCACACCCACATTAACTGAGATTGTCATGTTTGTTTGTGCCTTGGCCAAGAAATTACTTTCAGAAAGACTAACGAAGAACAAAAATGAAAAAGAAACTCGACTAGGGATCTTCATGACCATGTTTGAATACCTTGTAAGTGTTTAGATTCATGGCCTTACTGTTATTTATAGACAAGGTCGTACGATAGTCAAACGTAGGATTTTTTTTTTCATTACCCGGCCCAAACGTAGGAATATTTGAAAAGTGGGGACAAACCTAATAAATTCTTTTAGGGATACTTGAACTCAACTCTGGAAACATGTGTTGCTATCTTTGTCCTTGTATAGAGACACAAAACCCTCCAGGCTCTTTCAAAAAAATTCAAAACCTAACTTTTTGATTCATGTTATGTTTTGTTTTGGTTGTAAAAGTTGTTTTTTAACGGAAAAGCCAAAGGTGGGTAACAGATTGAAGTTCAGGTGGGCAAAGTGTAAAATTTTAAACCACGGGTAGGTAAAGTGAAAACAGGCCAAATCTCAGGTGGGTTTGCTGTAATTATCCAAAAAATTTAGTTAGTTGTCACGTTTCAAAATAATGCTGAAAACTAGCATCTCGAGTGTCTAAAACTCGTGTTCCAAGATAAAACTCTAGTTTTTAAGTCTCAATTTGTAAGAGGATGGGTCTGATGTGGAAAAAAATCCACGTGAAAATCGAGTTTTAAAGACTCGAGTTCTATAAATTGCAGAAAAACGTCGCTATAAGGTTTTAAAACATCACTATAGGGCTTAAAAACGCCATTATAGGGCTCCCTAAACTTGGTATGGGGTTATCACTTATAAAATTTTTTTTGCAGGAAAACACCGCTATAGGGCTTAAAAACGTCACTGTAAGGCTTAAAAACGCCACTATAGGAGAAATTTTATTTTGCATGGAACTCGAGTCTTAAAGACTCAAGATCTATGTGGCATTTTCAGTCCCCAAACACTCGCAAAGCGAGTCTTTCGAATTCGAGTTTTAATATGGATCTCGAGTTTCTAAAACTCGAAATGCTACTTTCCTTTATTATTTCAAACGTTGCCTAACTAATTATATACAACTCCTTTACACAGCTATTCTGCACATTCCCCCTAGATACAAGGGTGTTTTTAATCCTAAGTTTAGGTTTGCTCACTTCATCTATTGGTGAGAAATGAACCCTAGCGCCTATAGCAAGAAATTCGAGCTCATAATACCCCTATTGATAAGTGGGACAACACACTTACCTCAACATTATTTTATCATGTAAATCACAATGTTGTTGACGAGTAGTGTAAAATAGTCGTCCATAAAGTGACCGTCATTACTAAGGACGACCGTCATTACTAAAGACGATCGTCATTACGGACAACCGTTAATACTAAGGACGATCGTAAGCACAAATTAATACTCAGATATAAATTCTTCACTTAAATGGCACAAGTGTAATGGACATACAGCCTTTCTAACCACTAGCTCACAGCTGTTACAACTACCTCAAGCTAACCATTACATAGCCGTTACTAGACATTGAATGAGGAAGTTAAATGGCTATTAAATGAGCCATATAACCCTCCAGCTCAACTATAACTGATGGATAGCGATAAAATGCCTCCATACTTGCAAATCATCCATGTTAATGACGAGTACAAGTATAGATGAGCATAAGTGCATTACTTCCAAACAGCATTTAATATCCAAACGATAAATGAGCACGAAGTCGTTACTACAGTCCAATTATGCACATTTAATGGCCATTATAGACGTTAAAGGGATGAGGATAAACGGTCACTATTAGGCCATAAATCCTCCAACTATGGTACAACGTTAGAGAGGCCAGTAGACTGAGCATTTACTCACACAAAAGGCTATAAAAAGCCTAGAGAGACAAGTAAATGATTCATATTGAACACACACACAAATTACTCTACTGATTACAGATTTCTAAAGAGTTTAAACTAACTTAAGTATCGGAGGGTCCTTGGCAAGCCCTAAATCGATGTCATTATCTACTTAGTGGTTTCTCACATACAGGATCTGAAGGTTGTCCATCATACTAACAAGGCAAAATTGCGTTTTATTAGTTTGGCGCCGTCTGTGGGAAACAACAACATATCAATCAATAAGCCGTTGAATTCTCTACTGACTAAGTCCCTCGAACAAATGGACTCAACCACAACTACACCATCGGACCTAGTGGTGATGGCTTAACAAATCCAAGCACTAACGGCCGATGTGCAAGAATTGAAGAAACAAAATGAAGACTTGAAGTGAAGAGTGCGTCCAAAAGGCACAAATACATCATAGTCATGGCATAATCGCAATGACAATAACGACGAAGCCCATAGTCCAAGAAATAGCAGAAAAGAAACTTCTAAGCACACTGCACAGTCAACTCATGGCAACATTCAGATAATGAAAAACATGAGGAAAGAGTTAGACGAAGTACAAGAACATCATGAAGGGAAAGATAGTGATAAATCTTGATGGCATGATCAAAAGGACAGACTCACCCTTCATTGCCAGTGTTTTGGAGTGACCCTTGCCTCCCAAATTTCGTCCCCCACAACTAGAGGTTTATGATGGCACTAAGGATCCTTAGATCACATAGGAGCATTTAAGACAATATTAAACCTCTAGCAGACCCCAAACGAGGTAATTTGCAGATCATTCCCAACAACCATCAGAGGAGCAACAAGGTTGTGGTTTAACAAGCTGCCCACGACATCTATCGTGAACTTTAAGCAGCTGAGTGACTCTTTTGTCCGCCATTTCATTGGTGGCCAACGCCATAAGAGGCCCACCTCATACCTAACTGTGAAGCAACAGGAAGGGGAAACCCTAAGAGAGTATCTAAAATGCTTCAATAAAGCAGTGTTAGAAATTGATGAGGCAAACAATCAGGTGATAATGACAACCTTAACAGACCTCCTCTTCTCTCTAAAGAAGACTTTACCAACTACAGTAACAGACCTCCTGTTCAAAGCGTAAAAGTACATAAACAGAGAGGATGCATTAACTGTGAATGGAATAGATGGCAAGCGAAAGATGGAAGAAATCGACGAGCTCCAACACAAAAAGAAAGAGAAGAAGGATCGTTCCCCCAGTCAAAAGAATGACAACAAAAATACGCAGGCTCATACATAGGGGTGTTCACCAAACCGCATAAACTGCACAAACCGCAAAAATCGCACCAAAATTGCCTGCAAAATGGCATAACCGCACCGCACTGCAAGTAATATTGTACCGCACCACACTGCACTGCATGGTACAGTGCGGTTTGCGGTTTTATAATAAGAAAACCGCACAAACCGCACCGCACTGCACCCTCTCTATATATTAATATATTTAATTATTTTTAATATTAAATATATTATTAATAGTTTAATAACCCTAGTTTTCAAAAGAAAAAAATAGTTTGATAATCCTAGCAAGTGTTGATTAGGAAAGCCAACCCAAAAAAAAGAAAAATTATCTCAATAATTTAAAACTTGGACCAAAATAAAGGGAAAAATTAGTTTTGGGCTAGGTAGAAAAAGCCCAAAATTTGAAAAATATACAAACTTCAAATCATTTAAACCGCATCTTATACACTACACTGCATATGTGACCGCAAAAATGAGATGCGGTGCGGTTATAGTTTTGGCTAAACTTTAAACCGCACCACACCACACATGTGACCACAAAAATAAGGTGCGGTGTAGTTATGGTTTTAGCTAAACCGCACCGCAAAATGCGGTGCTAAAAATGGCCCAAAACCGCACCACGAACACCCCTACTCATACAAGATCGACAAGTATTCTAGTAGAGGAACATGTTACCTCGAATCACTCAACGGCAAACAATTACCTCGTCCATGGAATGTAGAGCACTTCAAGAGGTATTATCACTAGTTAGATAACGTTTTCAATTTTCTCTCATCAAACTGTTTTCTAAGTAGGAATGAATAAGGGGGCATTTTTCCCCACATGAATAAATGGCGTTCTCTTGAAAGATTTGAAAGTATAATTTACCATACCAAAAAAAAAAAAAAATTTCAAGAAGTTTATGTGAGGTAGTGAGTGTTTTTTTTTTTTGGAATAAGTAATTTTGTATTTTTTTTTTATAAAGATAATAGAAGTATTTGAATTCAAATAAATAACAAATACATATAGGAATAAGACATTTAAATACAAATGGGTGATGAGAATAACAATTTTTTTCCCCTTTTGTATATGAGATAGTATTACTATTTTAACATTTTTTGCTTTTACGTAAGGAAAAAAATTAAACTAAAGGGTATGTTATTTCAAAATTTGTATGAGGATATTTTAGTACACCAAAAATAAAAAACAAAACAGGAGAATCCTCTTATTAATAGTATAAATTAGTTTGCTACGTTGTTTACCAAATTAAAACATCTAGATTCACCACATTAAATCTCAACTAACTTAATAATTATAAAACTTCTAAATATATGTATATAATCATATTTATTGTACAATCAAGAGTTTATTCAATTTTGATCATCATTTTGCAACTCAATTAGATACACAATTCAGATGCAAATATCTTGTTACAAGCAACTACAAATGTTATTATGAGACTGTCAATACGTTAACTAAGAATTCTAAAGTTATGTAATAATCATTCATATAGCTATTATTTCTAAAATAAATTACATATTCTTTTTTTTAAGAATGAAATAAATTACATATTTTATAATTTCATTACCAAAAACATGCAATGCTCAGACCTTCAATTAATTTATATAAAAATCTAAGAAGGTTTACGGTCCGTTTGTTTTGACGTAAAATATTTTCAGGAAAATATTTTCCCATTTTCTTGCGTTTGTTTTGCAATAAAATATTTAGTCAAAAGTAAAATATTTTCAATCAACCAAATCAACTAGGAAATTTTTGTAAAATAATTTACACTTAAAATTTGGTAAAATATCTTACATTTGTTTTGAAGCCTTTACCCCGATACTCCCTCAGACTTTAGTCCCTCTCCTGCTCTCTCCTTTCTCACTCTCAAGTTCTCCCTCCCCACAAACTAGATCCGCCAAGCCACTCTCAGTTTCATCGACACCACTCATCTCCGGTGACTCTCATTGCTAGCTCCAACTTCACCATTGTTGTCTAACTCGCCTCCACACCTCCACCCACCAAGTTTGGTTCGACCACTAAAACCCACCAATTATTTTTTTGATCTGACCATACACCAGCTCTTAACTCTACAAATTCTTTTATCCTCCATCACACCAGCTCTACCTCCACCTTAATCAACTCACCCACCGATTCTCAAATCTAGTTTTTTTTTACCACTGCTTGGGTTTATTGATTTGGGCTTTTTGGCTAGTTTTATGGGTGGTGGTGGGTGGCTGGGATGTTTATGGGTCCATTGATGGCTGAGTTTTTGGGTGGCTGGAATGGGCCATGGTAAGGACCGGGTTTGTGGGTTATTGTGGGTGGTTGGCTAGCTTTGGCCTCCTTCTTTTTTCTTTTTCTTTTTTTTTTCTTTTTTTTTTCATTCTTTAATATGTGTATATGAGTGGTCAATGGAGTGTCAGGGTGGTGGTGGGTGAGTTTTTGCTAATCTGGTCGTGGTTTGGGTGGCTGGTGGAGTGGTGGTGGTTTGGTTTTGTGAGATTCTTAAAATTCCTTCATTCTGTTGAAACAAACATTTTTTTTTTTTTTTTTTTTTTTGCATTTTCAGAATACAAACCAAATACTATAAAATGAAAATATTTTCAATAAAATATTTTGCATGTAAAATATTTTATCTTTGCAAATATTTTACATCGAAACAAACAAAACGTAAAAGTGTCAATACACTAACAATAATGAAGTCAAATGACTTAAAAATTTTGTTTTTCATAATAGTTCAAGTAACATGTTATAATTTATGCATAATTAATAAATGTATGTTATGGTAAGATCATGTGAAAGTGATGTTGAATCACTTATTACTTGACATCTATAAGTTGTGAAGAAACATCTTATCCTTATCATGATTGTTTTTCTTTTAACTAACAATTTTCACAAATAGACCATGCAAGTTCCAATAATTTCTCTATCGTCTCTTTTATTCCATGTAATAACATTTCATATCTTTCGCATCTTCTTCACTCAAAAAAGGATGAGATGGAAATCAAGTTTCACACATCAATCTTTACCTAGACCATTTGATTGGCCTCACCCTCCTCGTTATAGCCACACATCAATTTCATCCCCATCTTTTTCTCCACCAATGAACACTTGGATTTGCAATTCCTCAACTATACAAGTAGCCCCACCTGGTCTTGTGATTTTTTACTGGTAGAAAACACCATTTTTCAGCAATGATGGTATTTAAAAGTATGGCTCATATGCCACCTACAAAGATCATTGCGGAGAACCAAGGATCCTTTTAGCTATAAGAGTAGAGAAAATGCAGTATTTCTCACATTTGGAATGTGCGGTCTTGGGTAAAAAAGAAATAGGGAATAAATTTTATTGTTTGTTTTATTACATTACTATTGTACATAATTTTTTTTAACCTTAAACTCAAAATAAAAAATTTATTCAATTTCTCTTCAGCTAAATATTTGATAACTATGATTTGAAAAATATCCAAATTTCAAAAATGTATCTTATTAACATGGAAATGATTTATTTGTTGGCTATATATATATATATAGTTGAAAAATCAACAATCCTCACTTTACTTCCTATATAAAAATTAAATATAATAGGGTAAATTACAGTAACATCCCCCGAGTTTTGAGGAAATACCAAACACGTCCAAAAGTTGTTAAAAATGACCAATTTGCTCGTTAAAAACAGACGGCATGTAAAGCCATTTGAGCACCATATATCAAAGCAAATTTTCTTCTCTCTCTTCTTCATGAATCACACTAGAAAATCTCTCTCTCCTTCACGCCCAAAAAATCTCTCTCTCTCTCTCTCTCTCTCTCTCTCTTCTTCACGCAAAAAAAAATCTCTCTCTCTCAAGCTCAAAGCTAAAATTTCAGACTCGGGACCAACAACTCCTCCACCAAAATGGTTTCAAAGCTGGTTTAACCACAAATCTCACGCCATACTCCACCATTAAAAGCTTGGTGGTTGGGTTACGAATTATGATGAATTGTAGATGGTGATTGCTAGTCACGATGAGTGGAGACGGTGGTTGCAAGGTCAATCTGGTGGAGCTGCTGTTATGGGTATAGGTTTTATTTTATTTTATTTTATTTGGGTTTTGTTTGGGTCTGAGGTGTGAATCATGTGATGTTTGATGGTTGGAACAGTTTGGGTTTGAGGAAGTTGTTGGGTCACACAATGCTCAACGATGTGTCGTTTTTTTTTTTTTTTTTTTTTTTTTTTTTTTTTTTTTTTTTTTTTTTTTAAATATGGGGTTTGTTTGGGTTTGAGGTGTGAATCATGTAATGTTTAATGGTGGGAACAGTTTGGGTTTGAAATCAATGGGTGGGGTAGTGATGGGTGGTGATGTGGTGGTCGGCGGTTTCTGTGTCACACAATGCTCACCAATGGGTCTGGGTTTTGTTTTGAATTTTATTTTATTTTTTGGATCTATTTGAGGTGTGATGTAAATGAATCTATTTGAGGTGGGATGTTGGATGGTTGATTGGTTGAGTTGATCTATGTTTGATTGCCTTGTGTGATACTGGATCAAATTGGATTGATCTTGGTTTGATGTAGGGAGGATTTTTGTTTTTGGAGTGTAATGTAATTTTTTTTTTTTTTTCCAAATGAGAATGTATGGTTTTAATTTGAAAAATGGGTATTGGTTTAGTGATTTTTTTCTATAATCTTTCTCAAAATACATGTTTTGTGTATATCTTTTGGACTGGTTTGAGCTATAGAGAGAAGCGTTTATATTATGAAAGAAGAAAGTGAACAAATAGAGAACATGGATAAATAAGAGCTTGTTTGGATAGTCCAAAAACTGAGTGATATCACTCAGTTTTCATGATCCATCATCCAAAACTTGTGGGTCCCACGAATGATATAGTGTTTGGCTTGATTTTGGATGTTTGTTTCCATCATTCAAAAACTCAAAATTTTGAGTTTGGATGATGGAAACTGAAAACACAATTTTGGTGTTTTCAAATTATGGATGATGAGTGATAGTGGCAAAATGGTAAAAAAATAAATTTGCGCGACCCATTCTCCTGACTTGTCACTATCAAGTAACAGTGCCATACCACTTTTTTTATCTTTTCCTTTTTCTTTCTTTCTCTCTTCTTCTACTGATTTCCATCGGCTTCCTTTTTTCTTTTCTTTTTTTTTTTTTGCTTTTTTTCTAGTTCTTCCTTTCTTCTTCATACCCACTCCACCACCAACAATATTTTTTTTTTCTTCTTCTTCATTCTTTCTTTCTTCTTCTACTAAGTTCCACTGGCTTCCTCTTTTATCTTTTTCTTTTTTTTTTTAGCTTTTTCTCTACTTCTTCTTTCTTTCTTCTTCATACCCACTCCACCAACAACAACATTTTTTTTCTTCTTCTTCTTCATTCTTTCTTTTTCTTTCTTTCTTTCTTTCTTCATCAGACTCACTCCACCACCAATGGGATTTTTTTTTCTCCTCTTCTTCTTGGTTTTGTCTTTCTTTCTTTTCTTCTTTTTCTTTCTTTCTTTCTTTTTCAAACCCACTCACGATGTTCATCCACGCATAAATATATACCCAAAAACAGAAACCCACTCCTCATTTTCATGATTTTAGTCTTTGATCTAAGGATTCCTGGGTTTGGATTTGGGTTTTCTGTGTTTATGGGTTTGGGTTGGCAATTTTGGATCACCAATCTAAAGATTTTATGTTAATGTGTTTGGGTTTTCTGTGTTTGTAGTTGTGGCTTGAAGCTTGGGCTGTGATGGAGGTAGGTTTGTGTGGTTGGTGGTGGTATTAATGATTGGAATTTTTTTCTTTTTATGGGTGTAGCTGATGGTTGGATTTTCTTTTTGTTGAGATTTTTTTTTTTTTTTTTTCGTTTTGTGGCCGTCGGTGGTGTTAACAGTGGTGGGTTCTGAGTTTGCCATTGATGGTGGTGATGGACTTAGGAGAATATGAAAGAGGGAAAGAGAAAATTGACACGGGTAGCAACCATAACCCCTGTGTAGTCAGTGGGCTGGGTTCCACCATTTTGGCAAAAAGTGGACTTAAAAGTTGAGATATGTGATTGAGTTTTGTAACCAAACAACAATTTTGGAATTTTTGAGTGATAGTGGGGTTTGTGTTATGAGTGATGAGATTTGAGTTAGAGTTATGAAAACTGAGTAATGTCTAAACCAAATGGGCCATAAATCGTTTGGAGAGAGTGAACAAACGGTAATACAAGCCGTTTGTGTTCAAGTAGCAAATTGGTCATTTTCAAAAACCTTTGGATGTGCTTGGCGATTCCCCAAACCTTAGGGGAGGTTAATGGAATTTACCCAATATAATAATCAAATATAAATCTTCTAACAAAATATTAGAATTAAAATGACTTTAGAGGGAGATCTGAAGAAGGTTAGGGATGGTAACTAAATATTTAGGTAATAGAATATTGAAAATAGTTTTCATAATTTAAGTTGCAACGTAGTATTGTACGTGCAAGTTAGATTTGAGCTTATTTAGGAGAGTGAAATAAGTTATCTAACAGTACATTTACATGAGCAAACTCAATAAGATACAAGCTTTCGCATGACACTCAAGAAAATAAAGAAAGTGATGGTAGGACATGAAAAAGATGCACATTTAGAGAAAGAGAAGAAGCTAACTATCAAGACAACATAGTAAGTATGTGGAAAACCCTAGAGAAGGGATAAAAAAACCATGATTTGAGCAAGACCACAACATTCTTGCTCGGCTTAGCTTCTATTATGTATCAGAAAGAGATTAGTTTACAATGGAGTTGCCTCTTTCTTCCTACCAACTCTTCACTTTCAACTCAAAATATCTAGTTGGGTTCTTGCCCTAGAAGTTCAACTGCATGTTCCTTTTATACTCTAAGGAACATGACTGAGTACAAGGATAGGTGTCAAACTATCATGATCTCTCTCTCTCTCTCAAGATCTTTTTATAGCTGTAAAGTTATCTACTGACTAAGGGATAAGGATGGCACCAATGTGGCACTGGGACCCATAGGTAGGTAGCTTTGCCACTATTTTGGAGACAAGTCTTGGTCATCAAGAGGGACAACAAGAATATTATGGTTGGCACACGTGTCTCCAAAGTGACTCACCATGCATTCAACCAATAAGGGATGTCATCATAGCTTTCAACTTTGAAAAGTCACTATGTCCTTTTTTGGTAATGCTTGAGTACTGTGTCAGGTGTAAATCTCACTTGCTTACCAAGGCAATCACGCCTTTGGCACTGACCAAGACAAAGCCTCTTAGCCATTAACTGCTTCCCCTTATCTCATAGCTACTCCACATGTAGAGTCTAGATTCAACCACTTATGCATTCTCTCATGTCTTAATGGTGTTATGTACAAATACTTAGTACTATATGATAAAAGTTTGTTTCTCAACAAATATATTTATATATATATATATATATAAATAAAAATTGGGTCCTAAAATTTATGGTTGCTCTAACTATATTCTATATATAACAAGTGACAATATTCTTTGACTAAGCTCTTTTATATATATATATATATATATATATATATATATATATATATATATGTATGTATATTAATTATTGAAATATTTTACCTTGAATTAAACTCTATTATCAAAATATTTAGTGACTTATTAATTCTTACGACAGTTTAATTTAGTTAGAACTTTACTTAATAAATTTCAAAAAATTTAAAATTTGACTTCACCTAAAATTCAATTTCCAAAAGTCTCTAGTAATTAAAATAAAAGTTAATATTTATTTTAGTTATTTTGATTATATGTCATATTTTGTGTTCTAATATAGTAAAACTTACACACTACATACTTGTGGCCAAGTGATTTAATATATGTAATTATGTATGTATTTGCACGTTGTAAATTATTGTTATTATTATTATCATTATTTTGGTCATGTAGCTCGTTTATTGTTAATGACATAATGTAATTAATTAACTTTAGGTGAAAATCCACAACTCACCACATGGTGAGTTGTGAGTGGTGAATAAAAAGTGGTGGGTCTACAGCTCCACCTTTCAAAAATCCCCACGTTGCGAGATATGACAAAAGTTGTATAATTTTTTGTGGTCTTATCACTTTTCTTAAAGTTTTAGGTAAGAAAGATTTTCCTTTGCAACAATTATTAAATTAGTTTATCTTATTAATTTTTTGGATCATTTAATTTAGTTACAATTCTATTACCAAAGTTTGAAAAATAAAAATTATACTTCAATTAAAGTTGATTTATCATATTAATTGTATTAGTGTATATTTCTATAAGCTACAATAGAAAGAGATTTTAAAAAAAAAAATACAATCTAAATACTATAGCTAAAAACACACACACATATATACATATACCTATACCTATACATATACCTATATATATGTAATATGAGGGAAAGGATCTATAAATCTTAGTGTATGTTTGTAGCCGCACCTAGTGTTGGTTACATGCTAGTTAAATTATGGTGAGATTTACCATAAATGTGAAAGAAAGGAATACCACATCATGATAATCTAAGAATGCTTATAATTACTCGTGTTATCTTGGGATCTTTAAATTCCGAATTCCAAAAAACATTTCATTTTATCAAGCGTCAGGCCCATCAAAGAGAGCTTGATTAGGTGCAAGGGCGGCTCTACATTGAAAGTAGGGTGGTAACAGGACCACCCTGACTTAGAAAAAAATAATTATTATATATAAATCTTAAAAATTTATGATTTTTTTACCCTTAAAAAAATTTTGTGACCACCCTAAATATTTTTTAGAACCAACATAATTAAACTTTGAACAAAGTTTAACAACAAACTTAGTTGTAAACTAAGGCCATAACTTCACTCAATATATTTTTAATTGGATGTGAATTTTGACAAATCCCTCATTAAATTACTTCTTTTTTTTTTTTTTTTTTCCTCCATGTTTGCAAAATTTCAAGAAGATCGGAGATCAATAGCTATGTCTTCAATCAAATATTTAAATTTCAAGTTTTTGTAATCTAAAATTATACATAAAAAATAAGTTTATAGATCAAATAGTAAATATCATCCGATTGTCATAAAATTTGACATGTGTTTTAAGAACATAAAGATCATGCAATTCAACAATATATTTTCAAAATATTTACCCATATTAATTTTTTTAATGTGAGTTGTAGCATTATGCTATAACTAAGTTTGTACTCAAATTTTGAAAGAGATGCAGCTTACAACATTAATAATGAAATTATCATACAACAATTTCTAAATAAAAAAACTCGTAGCGGAAAATTGTAAAACTTTTATATTTTTGCGTGTTTTTTTTTTTTTTTTTCAACATACAAAGTTATCTTTTTATTATATTTTATATAATTTAAGCTCCTTAATGATCGCCCTTAAAAAAAAATTTCTTCCAAACTACTCTTTTACTAAACCAGTACCTCTGGATATTGCACAGGACAACATTTGTACTAAACCAGTACCTCTAGATATTGCACAGGACAACATTGGAGGAGTGGGGTACTGGATATTGCACAGGATAGATTGGAGACATTGCACATGACAGATTAGAGACATTGGAGGAGTGGGCACTGGATATTGCACAGGACAGATCGGAGCCATTGGAGGAGTTAGATTCTCCCTCACAGTTAGAGCAAAAACTAACTGAAAGCCCTTTTTTTTAAGATTAAGGTCTGTTTTTGGTTTTGACACTATAAACCAGAAATAATTGCCAAATTGCTTGAACTAAAACTGTTTATAGGCTTCCAAAAAAATCTTATATATATAATTTTTTATTCACAGAGATTTTGACAATTTGACGTTGCCCATTTCTACCAAAAGAAATGGAACATTTTTCTTATACCTTAAGTGTTGAAACATTTTTCCAACTATAACTCTATAAGCTATTTCATCATGCTTAGCTTCATAAATTTTGGAGTAGTATTCAGTTATTTAAGCTATTTCATCATACTTAGCTTCCAATATTTCATAAATTTTGGAGTAGTATTCGGTTATTTAAGCTATTTCATCACTCTGTGCTATGAAGGCAATAAAGTATGATAGTTGATATTCTACCAATGCTATAGCGTCTTTTTCATCTCTAATCTTATCTATGCTTAAGGAAAAAGTTTAACCTACCCGCTAATAATTAATATAATAAAAATGGGCGGGCCGCTCTCCTTAGTTTCACAAAGAATTGAGTGGTTTTTGCTCCTTGCCCTTAACTCAACAAACGGTTATGCTCGGGTTAGGGTACCTTAGACAACCTTTAATGTTGCCTCCCCTTGCTGAAAACCCCTTTCATTCCACTCCCTTACAAAGACCGTGGGAGTCCCAATAAGGTTCAGTCATTCAAAAGCAAAAAAGGACAGGAAAATCCCATTTTGGTCGAGCTTTCCTTCTGAGTTATTTCCAACACAAACATTGCGTACAATTCTTTTATCATTGATCACTAGTATTGTAGAAGTATAGCTTTACTCACACAACCAAATTAAAATAGACAAATGTAAATGAATTGATCAACATAGGACATTAGGACCACAAAGTTGTAAACAAATCTGAATATATGGCAAGTAACAAGAAATTCTAGAGAGTTACATTCTTCTTTCCCAAAAAGTATGTACAATTTGGCATAAGGAACCACCATACCACTCTTCCAATAATAATAGGTCGATTGTTTTGCTCCTTTATCTTCTTCCAAATAAAGAAAAAAAGAATCTGAGTCCTCAGGATCCGGGCTTTCCCAATAACTAAACAATATATCCTGCCTAAATCTGGATCAGAGAAAAAAAGGAATTCCAGTTATAAGATATCTAATAATGAAACCAAATTGAGATCTCATTCAAGGATAAAGATATAAAATATTCGGCCACTCTCAAGCCTTTTTGCCAAACATGATCTCCATTTGAACACAAGAATCATATTTCAAAACTCTTCAAAACATATTACAAACTGTACCATCAAACAAAGCTCTCATTAAACCATAATCTTCAACGCAACAGCAAGTTGGCCAGTGATTCATATGCACAACAGACATGGCAGTCAACAACAAAAAAAAAAAGTAAAGCCTGTCAGACACCGAAAGTTTCGGTAATTTTTATACACAATCGCCCGTATTTTTGTGTTGTGTTGAGCCCAGTCGAGTACTATCTCAAATACTATGTGAGTGAGATGTGAAACATTCAGTGCATGTCTATGTAAAAACAAATCTCAATGTTACATGATATTAATCAAGTAGGCATTGGAAAGCGACACAAGGGACACAAATGACTTGTATGTAACCACTTGACAATACAATCCTTATGATAAAGATGCAAGCACGGCAAGCACACAACCTCCAACCCATCACAAAACTCTTCCAAACAAATACTACACTCCCTCATTGAACAAAAACCATCAATTCTCACTTTCTTTAAGCCATCAATAGAAGACTTAGCAGCGGGTACGGTCTTAACCGTCCTAGCTTCCATGGACTCCCTTATAGCCCTATCGATTTGGTCACGTTCATCATAGGGCGTGACAACAAGAACGAACACCGCTATAGGGAACAAGACACGGCCAATGTTACGAGCATCGTTAAACATGACAGAAGCAAAAGATAGTATGGAAGGTGTGGCCGTGTCCAAGAAATCTTGGGACACGCCGGTGTTGGAGAATATGTTGGCCAAGATTGTTGGACCAACAGCAAAGAATGCGTTACAGGGTACGAGGGTTGATTCGTTAAAAGAAGTTAAAGGAACGAGGTTGCGTTGTGGGTATTCCAAACGGAGGACATGGCAGAAGTACAAGCGAATAAGAAAACAGTGGCAGGGGAGTTGGGTGGTGTTGTTGGGTAAGTCGTTTTGGTCATCTTCACAACAGTGGTATTGGTACACGGATTCCATTGGGGATGGGTCTTAGAGAAAAGAGAAAACAGAAAACAGATTTGAGTACTTCAGATCAAAGTATAGAGTGACTGAAGAGAGAGTTTGATTTGTTTCAAGGTTTTGAAATAGATGTTATTTTTCTTATTATTTTAAAATACATAAACGATTTTGTTGCGAGGAAATACGGAGATATATAGGAGATATACGTGACGTGATAGAACTCCAAAGGAGGTGCGAAAACTCAAAAATTATGTTGTACAGTGTGAGTTAATAGAATTTAATTGAAGGGTTTAATTTAAATTGAATTTTCCATGCCAAGTAATTATTAAGAAGATTCTAAAAATAAATATATATAAAAAAAAAAAAAACTAATTATTAAGAAGTAGTGCTAAAAAAATTGATATTACTTGGGGCCAACTACAATATAATGTGAATTTTTGTGAGGAAAAATCCGCTGCCTCTAGTAATTTCCCTTATTAAATGAGATTGATAGGGTTTTATTAATTACTAATTATTATTGCTTGTTATAAACAGCGTTTTTTTATTTTATTTTTTTGAGAATTGAATTGTGTTATATCCTGTTGTATTTTTTTTTTTTTTTTTACAAGAATCGGAGGATGATTCCCATAAATAAAAAAAGAGGATAATCATTATTAATGATTCCTTAATCACCTAATATAGGGGTGTGAACAGATAATTAACATATTTGCTTTTTGTTGCGCGCCCATCTTCCTCACATGCCTGTAATAGTTGGGCAAATTTCACATCTACTAAGTTGACAGGTTATTACTAATTCTCATATGAGTCTGCCATTAATACTACTTTATTCTTCACTATAAACAAATTATATTTTCAAACATGTGAAATTTGTTATCAATTTTGGTATGTATATAGACTTATTGAAATTGTTTTTAACTTTTACCTCATAAATCTAAGCACACAACTACTTACACACTCAATTTCACAATTTGTTGATTTGTGCAATTATAAATTATTTACATAAAATGGTGGGCAATGCAAGGTAGAAATGCCCACCACTCACAATCGCATAAATCAGTAAGTTGTAAAATTAAGTATGGAATCAATTGTCTCCAAAATTATAGGAGGCTTGGACTAATATTATTCATATTTGCAGTCATAATTATATGTATTGAACACTCATGAAATGTAAATGAAAATGTAAATCTTGAGACGACAAATGTGGAATTCAAATAATTTGTCTTAATTTATTTTGTTCCACATTCATGTAAAATGAAGCATTACGCATTTATTGTATTCCCAAAGTTTTCTATACTATTCCCTTCTGAGATAGGAAAATTAGTTTTTCAAATAAAACTTTTCATTTGTGTTAAACTATTAATTCATTATTACGGGGCAAATGCATTTACTTTCACGAATTAACTATCTATAGATGATGTACTATTTATTTATGAGAAATGTTATATCCACAATATTTTCACAACAAATTTTAAGTGCTAGGTTGTTATTAGTTGTTATTAGTTGGTAAAAAAATAATTTTAGTGGTGGGTTCAAATTATAACCAACAACAATTTATTATCTATGATTTGTTGTGAAAATATTGTGGATGTAGCATTTCTCTTTATTTATTTATGTAAAAAAGAATTTACATTTCTATTTTAATGGAATATGACATTCTTACTCAATTTTAGTTATTTTTCCACTAATTGAATCCAAAAACAAAAACAAAAAGGCAAAAGGTAAACACTAATTTTATAACTCAATTAATAAAAAAAATAATTGTGCCCACAAGTTAATTGAAATAATTAAATATTTGTCAATTTACTCAAGCCGACATTCATATTCTTAATTATATTAATCTTAACAATTTACATTTCCTATTATAAAAAAAAAAAACAAAAACAATTTACATTTCTTCCTAATTTTTTAATTTGCATATAAAAGTAGGTTCTCAATACCCTAAATTTGTGTCATGTGTAACTCTCCTTTAGAAATAAAATGAAATACTCTTCATTGAGCTTCCAAATTTAGCAAAATTTTGTATTTTTGTCAAAGTATTAATTCATTGTTATGCATTAAAGGGAAAAATATATTTATATTCATATATTAATTATCGATAAGCAGTGCATTTATTTATGCAAAAGAAATTTATATAGTTATTTTCTAAAATTTGTATTGAAAACCATTGATTTGAAATAGGGATGGCAGCAGGATTGGGCAAAGTCGAACTATGTGCATCATCCGTACCCTATCCCTTTTTGAAGATAGGAAAATCTTGCGCAAGATGGCAACGAGGTTGGTCTAGCGTAGGGCAGGTAGAAGATATTTTGTCATCTCTATTCTCTAATGAAATGGCTTCAACATAATTAAGGTAGAGATGAAAGTAAAAGTGGATTATTAGAGAGAGAGAGAGAGAGTAAAAGTATTTGGCAGGATCAGCATAGAATAATTAAAGAAATATAAATATTGATTAGTATATTTATAAAAATTAGTGTATGGTGGGATGCAAGTTTTTTTATAATTGGGATAGTTACAAAGTTACAATAACGGGAATAGAGATTAATTATGAGTGAGCAATACCACTTAACCAAAAGACTCTTCGCACCTATTACTAAATAATTTCACAACCTACCCTTGCTTTATTTGAATATAAAATAATTGAACTCCGCCATACTGTTTAATGAATGGAACTTCCCTAATATGAATGAATGTATTGATAGGAAGAGAAGAAAATAATATAGTATGGAACATTAAAATTAGTGATTTTATTATTCCTGTAAGGAATGGAAGATAAAGACTAATAAAAAATTTAACACGTAAACGTTATGTTAAAGGTGGTGTGAAGCAATTCCTGGCAAAAAGGTAATCTTAGAACTCGTAAAATGAAACAGAGGAGCTCATGGTATTTTGATATCTTAATTTGGATTTTGGACTTGCCAATGGATGTGATCTAGAAACTCAACGCAGGAGAGGCCATTCATATCCCCGCCTAACGACTGCATATATGATAACATTCCGAGGAAGCACATTGATAAAAGCACAACCTCATTTGCTTCAAACTTATAGAATTCTTACACCCAGATGAGACTTTCACATTGATCACAAATAAAAGTATTCTTAACAACAGAAACTATTAGTTTCTGATGTAAAAACCTTAACATGCACATACATGCATGAACATATATACAAGCATCTAATGACTAAATACAAATTCCCATGTTAGTTTATATAGGCTTCCAAACTGTAAGCACCTCTTGGAACATCTCCAGCATTAGTTCCCTGTCTGCTTGCCTGAAAAAGTTATTAACCTCATCTCTAACATCATATATCTTGCCAAAGTCGAACAAGTATGTCAAACACCCTTTCTTCAACCTGTCCAACTGATAAAGCCAAGCCTCTTGCAGCCTCTCAAGCACATTCGCTGAGTTAATGTCTTCTAGGAGGCTTTCCTCGCAAGCATCTTTAAGGCCAGCAATGTCATATTTGTTGGCTGCCCCCAGTAGTGCCAGCCGGTGCTTCCAGAAATCTTCTTGTTTTATGGTTCCATACAAGTAACTGAGAAGTGTTGTGCAGGATTCCAGTGACATGTCTTCTATGTAGATCAAAGATGATTCCTTTTCCTTTAGGTTATGACGAAACATGCTTTGAAACACAGGGGAACTTGCTGATAAAATTGCCTTGTGAGCTCTTAAAGTGCCATCGGCAGTGTTAATTGTCACATCAGAATGGATAGCCTCCTCAAGCATACGAGAGAGACACCGGAGTGTGCTTTCGGCTGCCACAGACTGCAGAAGCCCATCACTTGGCCATATAGAACTGGCTTCTCCACCCTGAGTTTCAGCATGCAAAGATCAATACTTAATGAAGAAAAGGTACAGCAAGCTTTAAAGAAATTAAGAGACGTAGGCTTTCCAATAGTTTTGGAAATTAGGCTTGGTTGTTGTTGTAGACACTTGCATTTTGTTTTGATGCATGATTTCCTAAGTTGTTGTTGTTGTTGTTTTTTTTTTTTTTTTTTTTTTTTTTTAATTAAAAAAAAAAAAAAATCATGTGAAACATGTTTCTTGCCTAAAGTCACTAGGTCATAGACTCAAAGGAACCAGACTGGAAATGAGTATCCTTTACAGGTTCCCAAATTCAACTTTCTACTACTAGAAAAATTTTAGGACACATTATAATGCATATATATTAAAATGGAGCTCCACAAGAGAGATAGAGAGCAACCAGCATATAAAACACTTTTACACCATCCAACATCATAGCACCTCAAATTAGGAATTCAGAAAGTTACTCACATTCACAGGGCAGATCTTCAGGTCCAGAAACTCAACATCAATGATGAAGCGACCATGAAAGGTGGAATCAACTGGCCAAACAAAGTCTTCGCAATTCCGAAGCAGTCTCTCATGAACTACACCATGATGCAAGATAGAATTATTTATACACAAAAACATATCACCGTATTGGAGCTTAAAATGACATTCATGAATTTCAATAATCTCTATTGGAATGGGGGGAACCTCTGTTAGAACAGAAGTTAATTCTTTGTGCCAAATAGGTCAAAAGTTTTTTATTTTTCCCACTGTAATATGGGCAAGGCATAAAGAATTGCAGTCTGACCTCATCTCCCTTTAAGAGTCTAAGTTCTATAATATGTATTCATAAATTGGATATATATTACAACCACAGTTGGATTTTTTATTCTTTTTTTTTTTTTTTTTCAATTGAAATATATACACACACTACATGCTGGAAACTCAAAACCAGATGAAGAGTATGCTCTCCTATCCAGTCTGGGGGTCTAGCAATTCGAAACTTGAGATACTTTAATGAAGCACTATTGGGAGAGAGAGAAACACGATGGAGAAGGGTTATAAGGGCTAAATATGGAGCTGAGGAGGAAGATTGGTGCTCTAATTCAATTCCAAGCTCCTAAGGGGTGAGCTTATGGAAAACTATCAGTACTGGTTGGTCTACCTTTTCACTCTACATTCAGTTTCAGATTGGAGATGGGACCAGAGTGAAATTTTGGCATGATGTTTGGTGTGGGGATAATCCTTTGAGTATGTGTTTTCCAAATTTATTCAGAATCAGTAATGATACAGAGGCTTATGTGGCTAATCTCATGCAGTTTCCTAATGGGGTTCTTTTTTGGGACTTAGAATTCCTGCGAGATATTCATGATAGGGAATCAGATTCTCTATCTGTTTTTTGGAATGTTATATATGGAGTCTCATTGAGAGATATTGGTGAGGATAAGATGTGTTGGACACCTGCTAAGAGCAAGGGTTTTGAGGTAAGTAGTTATTATCAAGCTTTGCTGAGTGTATGTACTCAATCCTTCCCTTGGAGAAGTATTTGGAAGCAAAAGGTCCCCTCTAGAGTTGCATTTTTTGTTTGGACTACAGCTTTAGGAACGATCTTGACTATTGATAATTTACGTAAGAAGAAGGTGTTGATTCTAGAATGGTGTTATATGTGAAAAAGTAATGGAGAATCGGTAGACCATCTTTTACAACATTGTCCTATTGTTTATGAATTGTGGTCTATGGTGTTCACGTTGTTTGGTATCCACTGGGCAATGCCAAAGACTGTAGTTGAGCTCCTTGCTTGTTGGCAAGGAAATTTTGGTCATCATCGTAATGGTGTTATTTGGATGGCTGTCCCTGATTGTTTGATGTGGTGCATTTGGCGGGAGAAAAACAGCCGGTGTTTTGAAGATTCTGAAAGGACTATAGCCAATTCAAAACTTTTCTTCTTTAAAACTCTATCGGATTGGATGTCTATCATAGGAAGTCATTCTATTTCTTCGGTCTATGATTTGATGGATGCTTGTAATTTATGTATTTGATTATGTTGGTCCCCGGCTGTGTACTTCTTGTATACTCGGGTGACTCATTATTAAAGTTCTTGAATAAAATTTCCTTTACTTATCAAAAAAAAAAAAAGAATTACATTATTTACAACATACACAGAAGAAGACTCATGAAAGAACATAACAGAAATTTTGCAGACCCATAATATGGACTAAATGAGTAAATTGATCATTCAGAAATATAACCCCATGTTTGGATGGAGGGAGATGAGGGGAGAGTAGAGGAGAATGGAAGATTACTAAATGTACTAAAACTCGAACAGAAAACTGCATGACGCCTGCTTAATGCTTATTGTAACTCAAGTCATACACACTAGGTTCAGCAACACTAAGCTAAAAGTATCCCCAAGAAATAGATCCCTTCCAATTGAACCCACAAGGCCACAATACCCTCACTATCTATTCAAACCTCTTGCATAATAGATGAAGGGAGCAAGTGCAATCCTCATCAAGGAATTACTTAGGAGAAAGGAGAACATGATTTCTGATTACAAGGCGTTCAACCCACTTTTAAAGAACAAAATAGTCATGTTGACATATGTTCATATCTGAAATCATATCCATATCTAGAACACTACTTTCAACAAGAAACCGGGTCCATTGGGCCACACAAAAGCCACCTCCTCTAAGTTTGTTGTTACTTCTTTCCTGTTCTCTGGATGAATACATCTACTTAGTTTGGATATCAAGGCACATAAAGAAGATGCTTTTGCCACACAAAAAATCCTCATAGTTTCATGATTTTGTGTGCAAGAATGTACTGTTGCAGTATATTCTAGCCAGACTGAGAGCAGAGTTGAGTTTAAGTAGATGGAATAAGTTTAAAAATCTATGTCAGAGAAATCAAAAAGACACTACTTTACCCACTTCTCATAAGCTATACTCCTTGTGCCTTTTGCTTCCCTTGGAAAAGTATCAAAAAAAGTTTTCCCTGAATTGGCCAAGCTCAAATACAGATGTTATGGTAAGTATTTCTTAATAACAATCATGCATTGATCAAAATGATAAAAACTAATTTGCGATCAAATCCTAAATCCCATCCCCATACAAGTTTTTATCCAAGTTAAATCACATCCACAGTTATGCTCTGCGCTTTGCACCTTGGCTCCAAAGACATTTTTGGAGCTTAAGTGCGCTTGACACTTTTACCAACACTGAGTAGTAGTTCTCCCTTATCCCCCATCATTTTGTAATACAAACTACTAAAAATTATTAAGAACAAAACATCTACAGCATCAGCTTGCATAAATGTTCACCTTGCTTTTCTTCTCATAGTAATTTGCTTATAGGTTTTTTCTTTTTCTTTTTTTGGCACAAAAATAAACATCTCAGCCACATAAGACTCAAAAATCAGAAACACACAACACAGAGAGACACAAAACAAGCATGATGCATATATAAACACATAATCAGAAAACAGAAACTGGGTGCATCATACTTGGGGATATGTAAGGCTTGCGATTAAGGCCAGTGTTAGAGACTCGGAGGACAAAGCGAGCAAGTGGAGGCTGTTCCTTGGAGAATCGTGAAGGCTCTGGAAATAGACGAATGTAGAGGTACCGATTCTTCTCTATCGACAAATGCCTGCAAACCCATATCAAAATCAGTGAATCAAACACCAACCCATTGTCCATTATTGCATACAGAGGCAGTACAAAGTGTGTGTGAGAGAGAGAGAAAGAGAGAGAGAGTGTGTGTTACCAGTTCCAGATTCCGACCTTGAAAGGGTCAGACTTTTTGTAAGAACAAGAGCCGAAGTTCTCGATTTTCCATTGAGCTAGTCTTGAGATCGTCTCCACCTTTGAATCAACCATCTTTTTCCTCCTCTATGAGCTCTCTGTGACTGCTTTTACAAGTCTCACACTCTACTTTTTATTTAGAAAGAAAGTGGGAGAGAGAGAGAGAGAGAGAGATAATGACTTTTCTGTTTTTCCGTATAAAAAAATTTTCATGACTTCATAGGCGGAGACTCCGTCCACAACTTTTTGTTTTTGATGCTATACGTAATGCAAAAATTACTTTTTTTTTTACGGCTTAGTTTTATTTGGTAAACTATTTTAAATATATGTTTTTAATTTTTATTGTGTTTTTAAATTTTAAATAATATTATACATATTTTTATATACTTCTTCATCTACACGTATTTTTAAAAAAATAAAAATTATTGTTTAAACACACGTACCAAACAGGTTCTTAACTCTCTTTTTTTTTTTTTTTTTTTTTCAGTTCTTTTCTTTTATTATTATTATTTTTGGAAAATCAAGGATATATTTTTTGAGAGTATTCCTTCCTTATGATATTTTGTTCTCTGTACTCTACCAAAACATAAGTGAGTAATGCCAATTGTGTGTTGATTCTTAATTGGATTTTAGCACTTTCAAGTAAGTTCACTGTATGCATTTAAAAATAAATTCTAAAATTTAATTAAGAGTTAACACAAAAATAAGATGTGATTTGGCGTAGAAAGGAGTGTATCACTAATATTTCTTTAGAAAAATTGACATGAATGCACCGTGTACTGTACTTTGTATGAGAGGAGGTCTTTAGCAATCCAAACCCAAGGTAGACAAAGTAGGGTCCCAAATGCCACTGGTAGTTAGCCAGGAGATTTACCGCTTAAGAATCCGATTCCAAAATTAAATGTTTATACCTTAAATTCTAGGCAATTTGGAACCCGTAGTGGAAAAAGGTGCCAGCGGTTGTTGCCAACAAACAAACATTTGATTACAGATGAGTTCTATATGATTAGCTGCGGCCAAAAAAAGTGTAATTTATAGCTAAGTGGATAGTTTGGTGGTGTGAGATAGTGCATAGAGAGACATTATGGATTGTCTAAAAATATAGTTGTTTCTGCAAAGCCATATAGTTGCCAAATTGCCAAAAGCAAAAAGAGTGTTACACGAGACCTTTTGGTACATATCATGCTTGAGTCATATTTGAAGAGGATTTTGAAAAAAGAGGGTTGGGAGAGGGACTAGAAGTAAAATCCAGAAGAAACAAGCCCATCTGCATGCAATCCTTAAGAATATGCAATGTGTTTCTGGTTTATGGCACTTCGAACATATATAGTTGAGATGCCATGTTCAAAGATATAACTTCGAGTAGGAAGCCTATGCGTCATTTCCATATAAAGTATCAAATTTTATTAGGAATTAGCATGTAATCCATGCTGCCACGCAAATGGATAAATGTATTTAAAATTAAATACAATTTTTATTATAAAAATAATATAGATAATTAGTCAAATTATTTTTAAAAAAAAGCATATAACGCATGTATAGGTATAGATACATTTAAAATTAAACACAATTTTTATCGTAAAAATAGAACTGATTAGTCATATTTTTTTTTAAGTAAACGTAATTAGTCACATATTAAAATTTTTATCTAAATTTAATTATCCCTTCGTCCCACTTTTTTTATTTTGTTTGAAAAGACAAACTTTTTAAGGGAACATTATTTATTGTCTTATCTACCTTTTAAAAATGTATAAGTTTCCAAAACTACATGTGGGTACCTAAGATGTGTAGGCATACTTTTGCAACGTCCTAGGCATGCTTGGCAACGTTCTTGGCCGACCTCGTCATGCTTTGCAAGGTCTTTGACATGCTTTGCAAGGTCTTTGGCCGACCTCGGCATGCTTTTGCAACGTCCTAGGCGTCCCACATCAAAGAGAAACCCCCCCACTTGCTGCCTTATAAGCTGTGAAGTCAAGGGAGTAGTATACCACCAAGTTTAATAGATGTACAATAGGAACATTAATAAATTAATGACTTTTATTTTTAAAAACAGTACAATATTTTGGGATATCTCAAAATGAAATAAATGACAAAAAAAGTGGGACGGGGGGAGTACTACTTATGATCATTTTTTTTTTCTAATTTTTAATAAGATAGAACGTATTGTGATCTATGTTGTGTGGTGATTTTTATTGAATATATGTGATTGTTTTTTTAAAAAAAAATTTTATAGTTCATTAGTATTAGATTCTTAGTATTTTGCACACATTTACTCACTTGACACAAAAATTAAAAAACTTAAGTATAAATTTAAGTGGATGACTATGGTGTGGTTCCCACATAAATTTAGACACATGGTGCGAAATTGGATTATAATTTCAAATTATAATTGAACTTTCTCTAAATTATATATATATATATATATATATATATATATATATATAAAATGATGATTCTCTATTTCAATTGGACTTTTATGTGATTCAAAAATATCATCATTAATGAAGGGTAACTTTATTTAGAAATAGGATCATATATGTCAAATAACAAATTTCATTTTGAATTCAAAAAGAGAATTCCTAAAATTTGGGATTTTTTTTCCCTTCACGTTCAAAAAAGAAATTACAATTACTACTTATCTAAAATTTCTCCTTTTTATTTTTTTGAAAAATAAATAAATATATATATATATATATATATATATATATATATATATTTCAAATGATAATAGATGCAAATTATTAACTTTTACCCCAAAAAAATAGAAAAGCCTCACGCCCGTGCTCAAAGGCTAGTATATATATAGGGATTTCAAATCAGCTAATTACATTTATTGTCACACCAGCTTATAAATTTTATCTAGTAAAATTTGTTGAAGTTTTAATATTTTCCATATTAAAAACATATACAGTGCAATTGTGTTTGTCAATTATCAAATTATTAATTGTGTATGTTAAAAAAAAAAAAAAAAAAAAAGACATAGTTCATGTTACTGTATATGGATTTTTTTTTTTTTTGGTAAAACAAATTTCACAAAATATTTTACAAGGTGTCAAGTTGTTAATGGTAAATAATTAAAAGATAATGTTAGTGACGGGCCTAATTAAAAACTAATAAAAATTTGACAAACTTTTTTTTTAGTAAAAAAATTTGTCAAATTAATTGTTGTAAATATTATTGTGTCTATAGCATCTATTTATAATATTTACATTATAAAATTTGGATCCCACATCTTGTGGATTCACACAACGATGACAAGTGACACAATTTTCTACTAATTTAGAATGATGTGGACAAATAATGACACATGACAAATAGCAATTTGTCCATCCATAACACATTCAACATGTGTCAATACGTTTAATCCTAAATTAATTAATTAATTATATATTCTCTTTATTTTTATTGTTATTGAATTCCTTAATTCCTTTACTGTTTCTTTTTCTATTTGCTTCTCCAAAAGATTAGTGGCTGTGACCCCTTAATGATAAAACCCATTAATTTGCTTGAAACCTATTGTGTAACATGGTATTAGTTCCTCTTATTATAACTTTATTAGCTTGTAATCTCATGTATATGCATGGTTACATTTAAAAATATACAATAAGATGTATAATATAATTTCTATATATATAATTTAAATACTATTGATAGTCATTTTTATATTTTGTTAACTCTTTAAAAAAAATTATAAAGATATTATTAGTGTGGGAGCGAAAACTTGAGCCTTTGCGTTGGGCTTGAGCCCCACTCTTAAATAATAATGCGTCCGAGGAGAAGAAAGTATGGGAAAAGGCCCCGTAATAGATAATAGAGCAGATAAATATCCAAGGGTGTTGGTCCGAGAGGGTCATCCTCCTCGGATCTGACATATATCAATAAAGTGAGCTTCGTCTTGCTCTAGACCACCTTCCAGGAAGCTCCAGCGACGAAGATAGACTTCAAATGTACAAAGAAGGGATAAGAACACAGAAATATCTAAGGAAAAAGCTGCTACCACCGCATTAAATGCATTACAGCAGCTTTCCTCCTGGCCGCATTAATGTGGAGAAGACCTCTGAACAGTGTTGACAATCACTTTTACTCCCAGAAAATCAAAAAGCTGTGGGAAAGGAGAGAAAAACTCGAGTACGAGGCTAGAAAGTAGACAAGTGGACGGTAGGATTGAATAAAGGATGACTATATAATAGAGTAAAGCCTCCAGAAGAAGGGGATCGAGAGATATTAAGGAAAAACATTGAGGAAGATATACTGTAGCATTCAGAAGAACACCACGGAAATAGCCAATTTGTCTAAGAACTTCCTCCTCGGACATCATCTGAAATAGCCAACTTATCCCAAAAATTATTCCTCGGACTTGATTTTAGCATTTGATTGTGTTTCATCCTCCTCGGACAGACTCATAACCCCTATTAACTGTTATAAAACCCATCACCAGCCCAAATCTTTCATCCACTCTCATAAATTTATTGTATTTGGCTCATTGGGCCCATATCCTATTCCATCTGGGTTTAGGCTACAATTTGTGACCCTACAATTAGGTATAAAATGTAAATTGTCCATTTTTTTTTAAATTATTGTGAAACACTTTTTTTTATAATTCATTTATTCTAGACTCTTTGATTTTTGTACTTAATAGCTCACTTGGATAAATATTTATGATGTGGTCTTACATTTAATTCTAAAATTAAGAAATAAAATTCTTTAAGAATAAATAATTTAGGACACATGGCGCAAAATTGAAACTCTAATTTAAAATTTTAATTTGAATTTCTTTCATCTTCACCTATTATTATATATAGAGATAAGCCTAATTGTCATTTCCCCTCCTTCATCTTCTTTTTATTTTTTATTTTTTACCAAACTTAAACAATTCGATATGGTTATTGATAATTTGATGACACTATATATATTTTAGCTGTACACTTTTTCTTTTTCTTTTTTCCTAAAAAACCATTTAAGAAGTCTTGCAATGTACAACTTCCTGCAACATAATCTAGAAATATACTATATTAGCAATAAATAAGAGAATAAGCTTGGGTCATTGCAACTATGCGTTAACATGACCAGTTGTGCAAGAATATTATGGAAATTGGGTTTATTTGGTTGTGTTATTTAAATAATAATTTTTGTTATTTAAATAATATAACATATATTTTTACTCATACATATTTTCATAACACTTAAACAATATTATTAGAATAATATTACCGATCATGCGCTGAGATTTTGGGAAAGAAAGAGAAGATATTGTGATAATATCCACTTATACAAGTTCTGTTTAGGGTTTCCACTGAACCTAAAATCTCTCTTGAAGTTTTTAATCGTGGATCAAACTTTAACTCAGCGTTTGCCACAACACAAAAGTACAACCGACACCCACTAAACAATATTAATATGATGTGACCCCTCACCAACTTATCAGATACCTTCCTTCTAAAAACACTTATCAGATATTTCAATTCAACTCAATTAAACAATCCTTTATTATATTAGACAGATTATTTTGGTTTTTTTTTTTAAGTCATCATTATATCATATTTACATTAAGGTAATTTTCTTTTTCTTTTTTGCTGAATCATTCATATCAATAAACCTGTAATAATCTGAAATTATATAGTTTTGTTTAGTATACTCCTTTAAATACATATTTTTAATTTTTAAATAATATTATAAATATTTTAATATATTTTTTCACCCACATTTATTTTTATACATATTTTCAAACATATAATTTTAATTTTTAAACACATGTATCAAATATCTTTTATATCTGGAGTTAAGATAAAACTTTTATTTTTTGTTAAAATCCCATTTCAAATTTTTTTTCACTGTTGTCACTTTTGTTCTAGTGTTTAATACTCGAAAAAGAAAAAAGATAGCAAGAGTGCAAGACAACTTTCTTCTAAAACGCAAGCTTGGTTGTCTTTTCCACATCAGAAGTCCATCTAATACGCAAGTTTGGTTGCTTTTTGATAATCTTTCCACCATTTTTTTATGGCATCTGCGTTTTGCTTTTTAATTAGCTTTCCACCATTTTATGGTATCTCGACCCCACATGAATAATAAAAGAAAAGTGGTTTCCAGTTCTTTGGGCTATGTTTGGTTTGAGGGATAGGGAGAAAATGGAATAGAAATGACCCATTATTTTTTTGTTTGGTTAGTAAAGAATAGAGAAAAGAAATGAAAATGTGAGGAGAAGAGATTTCTACATGCCAACAATTTTTTATTTTAACTTTCCATTTAAGTCCATAAAATTACTCTTATATCCTTAAAAAGTTTTGAATCTTTAGGTATTAAAAAGATAAATGGTGATTGAACAGGCAATTTACATAAATAATTAAAAATTTTAAATGATAAAAGTATTTAATAGAATATGGGTAAAACTTACTTTAAGTATCTTACATTACATTAAGTTTTTTAATAAATTCAAACATGTATTTTCATTGAATTTAATTGTACTTATACTTTTAAGTTTGTATTTTTTTTTTTTTAAAAGAGGTCACTGTTGTTCTCTAATTTTGATTTTCTATATCTTCAAACAGAATTAAAAGAAGCAAACAAAGTAAATCAAAGCAAGCAAACAGAATTAAGTAATCAATCTCTTCCACAGGATGGAAGAGATTGATTACTTAACTCAAAATCAAAGCAAATTTGTGGACCCGTGACTCAACACCTCTCAAATTGACCAAAACACATTACTCTCCCTCATTCATTGACCCAATCCCTCTCAAACCTTCTCACTCCCCACGGAGGCCTAAGCACCCACCACCTCCAAAATTAGAAACCCCATGCCTCAGCAACTATTATCAAAGCCCTTTAGTAAACCAAATAAATATAAAAGAAATCACTATAAAAAAAAATTAAAATTAAAAAATTAAAGAAGAAGAAGAAGAAGAAGAAGAAAGACCCCTTCCAATATTTTGCATGACCATGATCCTCTAAAGGGTGATTATTGCAACGGCACCCACGGTCATGCCCTCCGCCCTCACCCTGTCGTCTAGGTCTCTATGACATGACTTTAAAAACCTTCATTCATCTGATCAAGAACGATGGAACTCATGCTTATTCATCACCATCGCCAATGGCGGCTTTTCACTTGTGCCATGCTGCCATCATTTTATGGTGGCACACCTCAAGAAAGTTAGATAAGATAGAGCCATAGAGGTGTGAGAGGGTGAGAGACTAATAAAGATGGAACAGGGTGTGAGAGGGAGAAATGAGGAACAACAATATTATAGACAAAACATTTATCAATTTTATTATATACCAATTACAACATGTCTATCAACAATTGTATAAAATGTTGTGAAAAATTGTTGTCTTTAGACTTATTAAATGACAAAAAGAATAATGGAGAATATTTAAATAGAATAGAGAGTGAGAGAGACTAAATAATTGTTGGAGGGCATATTGCCAAAACAAATTAAGTGCCAGTGAATATACCTCTAGCTTTCCTTGCATTTTAAAGCATCCAGAAGACAAAAAGCTTCTCTTGCCAAAATTAACTGTGTAAAACGGCCTTTTTGTTTCCGAAGTATCAATCCGCTAATTATCACAACTAACATCAGAAACGCAAAACCTCTTGACAAAACACAAGGATAAACATTTCTTATAACTAATAAATGCTTATTTGAAAAGTTGTCATGGCAACTGCCTTCATAGAGTACAATTTGGACAAGTATGATCCAGTTTAACATTATCGTAAGCTTAACAATGACATTGTTGTTAAGGCATCCAACTGCCAATCTGCAAATAATACAGAAGCAAAAATTTTCTGAAACTTGGCCTCCTTTAATCTGCACGAGATTGGCCCGCTCGGGATGAAAGGATGATCCCCACAATGAGACCATAGAGAGCAAGTGCTTCAGCAAAGATAAGGATTAGAATCATACCCACGAACAGCTTTGGCTGCTGTGCATTAGCCCTGAAAATAATCCCCAAAACCAAATTTAGTGCAAAAATTCATCACATGTGACATGCCATTTGACTCTATACTTCGTAATAATAATATAATACCAACAAATTACATATTACACAATCTTATCAGAACATAATGATTCAAATAAAAAACAAAAACTAAACATGCAACTCAAACACAAAAACACTTCGCCCATTAAGAAAGCAATCAAATAGCTAAAAACCTAGGTCTAATAGGGAAAAAGGAATCATAAGTCCCACAAGATCTTTATGACAGTCAACCTTATGCCACACAAAGTGTTGACTTTGACAAATCCATATCCATGAAATGCAAAGAAATGTGCATGCCCCAAGCTGAGACCCCTCAACCAACTTCAGTTAAACAGTATCTGAAATTGCAATTCAACCTTCAGCTTGATGCACAGCCACTAAAGTCCCACAAGACTATTATGTTAGTGAACCCTCTGCTAAGAAAAGCATTGTGTCCAACAAGTCTATTTCTCTTTGTATGAAAAGAGACTTCTAGGCAAGCCATCAGAATATGTGAGAACTCCAAACTGAAACTTCTCGACCTACTTCAGTTCATCATGTCTAAATTTGCAATTCATGCAAGAGAGAGAAACGAAGGTTGGGGGGGGGGGGGGAGGGGGGGGAGAGGAATTCAATTTTCAAAAAGCTCAATTCTAGTTATACCACCAAAAAGGGAAAAACCACTAAAAGATCGTTGACATTATACTACAGTTCCAGATTATTGCACCACCAGCACTCAGATGAGTTATGGCAAACAATTTTTCCTAAAATGAGGCAGAGCATATCTCACATTTTAGAAGTGCAGAGTAATAATAATTAATGTAACTCCCCTATTTGAATTTTTTTTTTTTTTTTTAAAAAAAAAAAAAGGTTAATGACTATTATAAATTTATAACTCCAATCCAACTCTCATCACTACTTTATAAGAATAAAACTTAAAAATATGCTGCCAAGAAGGGCAAGAAAGCATATAAGTCTGTAATTTAATCCAAAGACAGTGACAGTCAAACCCTGGTCATCAGAGCATGCATACCCCTTCCCATACACACAATTCCAAAGCTTAGCACACATTTAAAAGTCAAGTGTGAAAGTAAAACTTGTCCTCTCAGCAAGAGCAAAAGAAGGCAAGTTACCAAGCTCCTCTCATTTTCCCATAAAAAGAAATGTGAGCCCCCGATTTTGGTAACTCAAAGCTTACTCCCAATACCTGAAGAGTAAGAGATGTCTTGCTTATGGTAAATCAAAGCTTACACTCAATGCCTGAAGGGAAATAGATCCCTTGATAAGCAAGGCATCTCTTACCTTCCATGTTGTCAATAGACATCACCATAAAACTTTTCAAACTAAGACTCCATTTGTTTCATTATGAAACGTTTTCTGTCGAAAAATATTTTCATCCCATGCAAGCTTGCGCCAACAAGAAACCATTCCATTGCTCAACCATAGATGCAAATCAAATCTAGTGGACTAGATAACGGAAGTGGAATTGTACACAGGTAGCAATAAGATATAATGAAATATAGCTTAAAATTTAGTCCTAGCAATAATGAAATTAAAAAAAAAAAAGGGAAAACTTCTAATTGTTCATATACACTCAATTCTTATGAATCAAACTTTAAAGAGCCCCGCTACTGCCAAAAAAATCACACCTTCTCAATTCTCACACATTCATTTCAATGGGCCCCAACAGTAGAAAAAAAAAAAAACAATAGCAATCCTACAGACACAACCAAATTCACACCTCACAAACACTCAACTTATTATGCACGAATCACAACTTAACACATTTAGTTGTGCTATATATATATCCTGATTCATATATATATGAAAGAAAAATAAAACCCATTTTCCAGTAGACTTACTTTCTCAACTATAAATCAACATGTTTTTGTTTTGCACTAAAATAAAAGCAGCAGTAGTAGTAGTAGTAGAAGTAGTACCTGACACCGGCATCACCGACAATCCCAATGGCCATACCAGCAGAGAGACCAGCGAGTCCACAAGAGAGACCAGAAGACAAGTGAGCATAGCCATCAAAGAGATAGTAAGACTTAGCCTTGGGGTTAATCCCAGTACTAATAATGACAGCAATGATAAGGCCATAGATACCCAACACTCCAGCCATAACAACCGGGACTATCGACTTCATCACCAGCTCCGGACGCATCACTCCCATCGACGCCACCCCAACTCCGCTCTTCGCCGTCCCGTACGCCGCTCCCATGCACGAGAACACCAGAGCCGCCGCCGCTCCCAGGAACCCGAAGAAGGGTGCGGTTTCGTCGCCGCTGAATACGGTTGAAGAAGATGACATGTTTGGTTGTGGGAATTGGATGAAGATCTGTTCTTGGTTTTGGATCGGGAAGAAGTTCAGGGAGAGGGAGAGGGAGTGGCCGGTGAAGGTGACGATTGATTGGATTTGGAGTCACTCACGGTAAACAAACCAAATAGTCGTTGGGGTTGGGGTTGGGGTTGGGGTGTGCAGTGCTTTTTGTTTACGAAAATGAGTATAGATGAGATCTTTTCGATTCCTAGCAAAACATTATACCATCCGACGCGGCACTTCGTGATAGGGTCAAAGCCTTTTTTTCTTTTCTTTTCTTTTTTTGCGTCTGCTTTTCTGTTACTGATACTGTCCACTCCCTCTTTTCTTTTGGCTGATGTTTTATTTATTTATTTTGGAGTACAGTTGTCTTAAAATACAAATCCACTGGGGATGTATATACTTAGTTAGACAACGTATGAAATAATAAAGGAAAGTAGCATATTAAGTTTTAGAAACTCGAGATCCATATTAAAATTCGAGTCCGAAAGACTCGCTTTGCGAGTGTTTGGGGACTAAAAATGTCACATAAATCTCGAGTCTTTAAAACTTAAGTTCCATGCAAAAAAAAATTTCCCCAATAGTGGCGTTTTTAAGCCTTATATATAGTGACGTTTTAAAGCTCTATAGCGGCATTTTCCTGCAAAATTTTTCTTATAAGTGATCACTCCATACCAGGTTTAGGGAGCCCTATAGTGGCGTTTTAAAGCCCTGTAGCGGCGTTTTTCTGCAATTTATGGAACTTGAGTCTTTAAAACTCGATTTCCATGTAGATTTTTTTTCCACATCAGACCCATCCTCTTACAAATCGAGACTTAAAAATTCGAGTTTTATCTTGGAATTTGAGTTTTAGACACTCAAGATACTAGTTTTCAGTATTGTTTTGAAACGTGACAATTAACTAAATTTTTTGATATTTATTGTTATTTGAAAAGGGTGTTCAAACTTAGTGCTTGTTTTGAAACTCACAAAACTAAGTGATATCAACCTATTTTCATAACTCATATTCCAAAACTGGTGGGACCCACGGAAGAGTAGTTGTTTGGATTCCGTGACTCATATTCTGTGACTCAGTTTTCATGATTCTGTGACTCAAAAAAAATGAGTGATAGTGAGGGAAAGTGAAAACTCATTTCAGCTGTTTTCAAAACTCATATTTCGTTACTCAGAGGCAAGTTTGTAATATTGTTGAGATTGTGGGCCCCAAAAGCCAGGCATTGTCACATCCCACCAGTCACTCTCTCTTTTCTTTTCTTTTTCTTTTTTTCCTTTCTTCTCTACTTTTCTTTATTTCTCTCTTCTTCTTTATCTGTTCTTCTTCAAAGCAAAAAACTCATACTCACCGACCACTCAAACCTATCACTCACGATTTATTTTTATTTTTTAAATAACTATAAAATCCAAACTATTTTATTAGTTAGCCAATGTTTGAAACTATTTTGGTATCTAACAAATCGAGTCCAAAGGAGTAGATTTTGGTGTATAAATTGAGTATATTGCACTCGATTTCCCATTGCACCAGCAGTTGAGCTGGACAAACTGTCCACGTAGGCCTGGAAATCAAGCCCAAAGGACTCGCTTTTCCTTCATGGAAATTGAGCTCAAAGGACTCGGTTTAGTTTAATGGAAACCAAGCCCTCTGAACTCGATTTTAGTTCAGCCCAGACACTCAAAACAACACTCAAACTTACACGGATTTTTTTCTTGTTCTTCCTTTCCTTTTTTTCTCCAAATGCTGTCCCACTCTCCACTTCCAAGCCCCAAAAACCCATGAACAAATCAAATCCAAAACAAATCAAACCCACTCTCCAACGTGTTCTTCTCCTCCATTGGAGCGGCGGCAAGAAACCACACGTCCGATCCGATTTCCAAGCTTGAAGCTTTCGCTGCTTGGGTTTGGTCAGAATCGGTGCCTAGGTGCATGAGTTAGAAAAATTGTGTCCAGCGCTGACCCATGAAACAGTATTTTGCATTTTGAAGAAACTAGACAAAGACCCAAAAAAAGCTACAACTGGGTCTGTGAGAATACTGGGTTTAGACCCAGTTCTTTGGTGTATAGCTAGGATTTTGGTTAACAAAGAGACAAATGAAGCAGTTTTGGATTACACTCCGTCTTTGCATTACTAAATTGAGTCCATAAGGCTCGGTTTCCATGAACAAAAATCGAGTCCAATAGACTTGATTTTCGTGAAAGAAAACCGAGTCTATTAGACTCGATTTCCAAGCCTACGTGGACAGATCCTCCAACTCAGCTACTGGCACAACTGGGAAATCGAGTATGATGTACTCAATTTATAACCCAAAATTGATAGTAACACGCTCAATTTGTTAGATTCCAAAATAGTTTCAAACCTTGGCCAACTAACAAAATAGTTTGCCTTATATAGTTATTTTTGAAAAAATGTCGTCACTCACACGCCGACCACTCACACGCCAACCCAAGCTGAGAGATCATCGGCGTCGATCTTCGATCACACGCTGAAAAGCTCCACCATGCGCTCATTCTCCTCATCACTGCTATCGTACTCGTCCTTTGATCTAGTCAGAGCGTCGAAATCGGCATCCACAGCAACTCGGATCTCCGTTGGAAATGATTCGATCTAGAAGCTCGTTCTTCGATTTGGAAGCTCTGTTGTCAGCACCGGGAACAGCTCCGTTGGAAGCTCGTTTTTGATCTGGAAGCTCTTTTTTTTTTTTCTTTTTCTTTTCGTGGTGTATCATAAATAAGTATGAATGGAGTTTTGAATTTGGGGTGATGAGCTGCTTTAGGTGGTGTTAAATTGTTAAGAGTTTTTGCTGTTTGTACTTTTTTTATTAAACTGTGAATGGAGTTTTTGTGTTAAACTGTGACTGTGGTGGTGGCAAAATGAAATTTGCAGTGAAGAAAATGGTGGGAGATGATGGTTTGGCGGGTAGGCTAACAACAGTCTCTAACCATTGCTCAGGTATGGGTCCCACCAAAAGTAAAAAAATTTGAGTGATGAAAAGTTGAAAATATGTGCCAAACGGGTGGAATTAGAAAATTTGGGTATTTTAAGTGATGAGTGATGAGTGACCACTCTAAGTTTCACTATTTTTCATTTCAGTCCTCTAAATTTGCATTTTGTTATTTAAGTTCTCTAAGTTCAATCTTTCTCAATTCAATCCTCCGTTAACAGTCCGTCTATTGGTACCTTTAAACTACTCAAAATGATGTTGTTTTGGCCTTAATTTAATATTTAATATTTATTTATTTCTTAATTTTTTTTAAATAAAAAAACCCATAAATTAGAGACAGATGAGAGACAGATCGAATGACCAAAAGAGGATGTTGCTACCTCAGACTCTTGTCATATAGATCAACATGTATCTTTCTACACCATCAATCAAAACAAACAAACAAACATAGATTGATCAAACTAAATCACCAAATTTTAACCCACAAAAAAATAAATAAAATTCGAAAATGTCTCCAGAGGTTGATCTTTGAGAAAATGGTGGTGACCCCTCGTCCTTAATCTTTGTCATTGAGATTATCAACAGTGTACAATCTCTTATAGCTACAAAGTAATATAATCTTTCCCATCAAAGTCTTCAACAATCTTTGCATCCCAACACAATTTTTTTTTTTCTTTCAAAGGTCATTTAATCCTTTATTGAAGTTTTTTTTTTTTTTTTTTTTTTTTTTTTTTTTTAAAGCTTTGAGAGATGGACGGCAAGATGCAAATCATTTCAATTTCTTGATCTCTATTTCTCTTTCTCCATCTCAGTCTCAGTTATTGGGTTAGGCTAGGGGTGGGTGGGATTTGTATTGTGTTCTTCGGATGAGGGAGGGACAACAAGTTTGCTTAATTTAATTTTTTTTTTTTCAAATTAACATTTTTTTAATTAAGAATAAATAATAAATGAAATATTAAATATTAAATAATGGCCCAAACAACGTCGTTTTGCGCAGCTTAACGGCAGATATGGACGTTGAGTTAACGAAGGACTGAATTGAGAAGATTTGAAATTTAGAGGACTGAAATGACAAAATGCAAACTTAGAGGACTGAAATAAAAAGTTGTGAAACTTAGAGAGTAAGTTTTGCATTTTAGCCTTTATTTATTTATTCTCTATCTTTTTCTGATGACTATTTTGTTTTTTCCTGTTTTCAATATGAACACCTTTCAATTAACTATCTATCTATATAATTAGTCTAATTCAATTCTAACTAAAAATTAACTTTCCTAATTAAGGTTATTTTCAGTGGATTAGACTTAGGTGGAGTTTGGACAGCGTTTATGTCTGGCGTCTTTGCGTCTGGCATTTAAATAGTGGGTCCCGTGCACTGTTCACGGGACCCACAAGTACGGAATTCAACAAAATTTTCATTAAAACTCAATCTCACGGTACTATTCACACATTTAAAAATTATTTTACTACAGTGTTTTCAATTTTTAGTAATAAGTGATATCCAAACAGATTAGAGCTTTCATATCCGATTTTATATGATTTAGCTATACTGCCTTTAAAAAATATTTTTTCTACTATAGTTAGTGTAAGGACCCATTTTGCAGCCCAAGCCCAAAGTGTGTGTGATCTTGGCCCAGTGAGCCCAGTACAATGAATTTGTAGAGAGTGAGTTAAAAAACTAGGTCTTAATGAGTTGAACAACGGCTAGTATTAAATTAGATTACAATCAAACACAAATAACAGATTTTAATGTCAATGAACTTATAGTCCGAGGAGGTCTCCCTTCTATAAATTGATCACAATTTAGTTCAATTATAATTTAGATTGCTATAGTGTTGTTTCTCTATTTTTTCGATCCCTTTCTCATGGAGGGTCTCTTACATTATATAGCTCCCTCTGGGCCATTTTGATCCTACACTCGTTGATCATTTGAGCCCTTACTTTAGTGTCTGTCTCATCAGACACCCTCTCTGGCTTTCTGTGATTTGTGGTAACCAAAGCAGCACTATTCAGGGTTCTCCTCAACATAAATGCGGTCAGAAAAATAGTTACAATGCATTTAATGCGGTGGTAGCAACTTTCCCTAAGATATTTCTGTGTTCCCGTCATCCTTATACGTTTATGATACACATCCTTGTCACTGGAGCTTCCTGGAAGGTCACTGTGATAGCTGGAGTACATGTTTAAGATGTAATTATCATGTCCTAGGAGATATTCCTCCTCAGACCACCCTCCCATTTTGTATTTTGCTCATTAGGTTCTGAGTCTGAACCACTCATTGTTATTCGTTCGTCCTCGGACTACTCATGCTCTCAACCAAGACCCAAGGCCTAATATATGAGTTGGACCCTTATCCCTACAATTAGTTATAAAAAAGACCTTATATCCTATTCTTTGATCATTTAAGTGTTTTATAAAAGAAAAAAAAGAAAGATTCTTATAACTGTTATTTTGATTATTTAAGCAATTTATAAAAATATTCCTATTTTTACTATTATTATTATTATTGAAGCTTTTTGTCTAGCGTAAAACTTATTGTAGTTAAAAATATCAAAATCCTAAGTTTGTATTATTATTTAAAGACACATTATAATTCAAAATATAACTTTCGCTTCACAATAATTGCTTTTTATTATTAAGTTAAGACACCAATTAGTGTCTAGTATAGGAGGGTTTGAACTCCATATCTCTTATTGGTTGATAAAAGATTTTACCAATTGAACTATCTAGAATCCACAAGCATATTATAATATTAGTCAAGGTTCATTGTATTATCCTAAACTCCAAATCCAAATTCATTTTACTAAAAACCCTATTCTTATTAGTAGTGTAACAAATTTTAGCTATACATTAATGAGCAAAGCATGGTAACTTATAATCCTTGAAAGTAGCTGATGAAGGGAAATTTAAAGGAAGAAAAAAAATCAAAATCAAAATCCTGTCTTACACCGGCCCCTGCCATGAATTAAAGTGGCCACTTAGTCTTTGACTGTACCAAGCTCACATTTGTTGCATTCCCTGGATTCACCAGTGAGTTGCTACTGAATCAGGATCGCACTATCAACTTCCCTGTAATTTTCTCTGTGCTGTACCCAAGCTTTTATGCAGACTACTAACTTTCCAACAAGTTTAATGATGAGATGGCCATGCTTTTGGTTTTTTTTTTTTAATGACAATCTGCCTAATAATGCCAAACCAATTTCAAAATGACTTCTTTGACCTTTACAGTTGTTTGAGAGGAATGTTATTTAAACATTCATTAAATTATTTTCCTTTTCTCCCCTTCCAAACAAGTTATCAGGGGCAAAGTAGGTCAAAAGGGGATGACCTCCAATTCATTATGTTGCACAAGAAAGTGAATTCTGTAATTGCAATTGAAATTTCTCTTTAACACAAAAAGATTCAATCAAAATTAACTGCGTGCAGTACATGTAAAATGACTCAAGTATGATAGACAAAAACTAATTTTGATTCTGTTGTAAAATTAAAAGATCATCATTCATGGTATTTATTCCAATAACTCCATCTTTGTTCAAAGAAGAGTAGGGTTAGCAACAGTCAAGGTAAAGACTAAAGAGAATGATTTCCATGGGATAAGCTATCTCAGACCCGGTCTTTCTCATGCATTGGGTGATCAAGGGTCCATTAGGCTCGGTCTTCTCTACCCGCTGCCAACTGAGGGATCAGGCAAAATCACATTTGAGTCAGCCGAGTCATGGACAGGTCATCAGATTGGGAAATTTTACCTGCAACAACAACAACAACAAAAAACCTGTTAAGTTTCCTACACTTTCACAAGAACAAAACAAAAACAGATTGTAAAATGTTGTATTATGATACTAGTGTCCCACATGGATTAAGTATAATCTTAACCATGTGTTTATAAGCTCTTGGGCACCCTCACCTTGCAAGCCAGTTTTCAAGAGTGAGTTCTACCCATGGGTTCCTAACATGTTGCAAGAAACCCCATCACAGAAACAGAGGACACATAAACAAAGCTCCTAGACATTCAAGAAACCCAACACAGAGATGATATTTAAAACACAAAGACAAGAAGCAAAGCACTAATAAATCAAAGTAATTGTTAACATAAACACCATAAGATTTCTTAGAGGTTCTTTTTGAAAAGGAAACAAGGTGAACATTTGAATTATAAAGCTAAGAGAGAAATTATACAAAAAAGCCACATCTTGGGAGATTGGAGAATGAGGTAAAATAGTGATTAAGAACCTGGACCTACTTCAATTAGAGACAATAATGGGCAACCATGGTTGAGGGGTGCCTATCAATCTCATTTTGTTCGTGATTGGGAAGAAAAAACTAAGAAAATTTGAGATACATTACTCAAAGATGTGGCATAGTCTATTGGACAATGGAGAGATAGCAGTGGCATTGTCATCTTTTATTTGAGCAGTATAATAGGCATAATTTTTTTTTTTTCCAAAATTTTATTCATTCACGATCACTGAGGTAGTAAGTTATAACTGGAGCACAAAACATTTATATAAAAAAAAGCCACTAGTCAGAAAACAATTAAAGTCATAGGCTCCAATGCCCTCTTTTAAATTTCAATACTTTATCAACTGAGCCATTTCCTTTCTTAGCAATTTATCAATTTTTACAATTTTTTTTTTTAAAATCAAATCTACTTCCGAAGACACGAAGCATAATCCAATTCAATTTTGAAACAAAATGAGAGTTGCATTAGTCTATGGAAAGAATTTGGTATACTTCCACAAGCTGCAAAATATTCCACTATTACAGAGACCAAAGTCTTACTCAAAGTAATACGATAAGCCCTTGTTGGTTAAAGGATTTCAAACAGCAACTCAGCCTAGTTCAGCTCATTAAATTATTCGAACTACTTCAATCCAACCATCAATAATAAAGACAAAAATAATTTCAGGGTAAAAGACTAAAAGCTATTAAATAGCATGCACAAGGAAAAAAAAGGTTCAACTAGAGCATTATAACAAAGAAGTATAATTAAATAAATTGTTGTTGCCACTAGATTAGAGACCTCACTAATTCATACTTGAAGTGCAAAATCCATAGATGGATCAACCAGGAAGGTAACATCATCCTTTTTTCCTTGAACTCTTTTAATTAAGATATATCATCCTTCAATTCCAACTATAGCAGAGAGAGAACCATCAATAATAATAAGCTCCTACATGTCTAGGGAACAAACTAATAAGTAATAACCAGAACACATATATCATTCCCAACATTTTTACCAAATTATGAAACTCAAGAATGTCTATACTACCAACAACGGTTTAGACCAGAAAGCATTTAATATGGAATGGTACTCAAAGACCTTGAACCTATGACTATTGGCAAAGCCCAATCCTTTCGAACCTCCACCTTTTGAAAGTAAGGATGGCGTAAGGGTGGACCTGCTGGAGTTTGAATTTCCTTTCACTAAGTATGTGCATGTGAGAGATTCCTACCAATTAGCAAAAATTTAAAACTCTTGTAGACTAAATATTAGCTTAAAGCATTGAAATTTCACAATTACACCTAAGATTTCCACATCAATTTTTCCTTTCATTTTTCAGAACTTTATTTTAATTGCAGGCTTCTGCACAAGAAATATAATTTAAGTCCATGGGAAATTCATCTTGAAGTTTAGTCTAATAACAATTCCTATAGCCAAGTGTGATGATGATTTTGTATCCATATTCCTAGAGTAGCATACATCAAAACTTGAAACAGCTAATTCTAATCGGCGTCCAAATAGTGTGAACTTAGAGTCATTTAACTCTATTCAAACATGAGTACCTTTAAAAGGAGCAGCAATATATCTTGTGGCCAAAAAAGGTGTAGACATGTGAAATGAGTATCTTTGGACCTTAGCATGCAATGGATTTACAAAATTGGTGCTACCTGCTAATAGACTGCTAGACCAAAATCAACTGATACTTCCATCACTGAGTAATGGATAAGAACATGAATTTTAAGTCCAAGAATTGTGAGCAACTTATCTCACAATGACCACACAATGTAGGCTGAAATCATCCATCATGTTGACCTTCATCAATCTATAATAGCATATGCCATTTTGAGGGGGAAAAAGACTTGACATTATGTGTAACACATCCAGTGAGCCAAGAGAAGTAAATTATTATTTGCCAATATTTTACTTGTCCATTGACTTGTAACTTAATACTCAACGGAAATCGAACTTAGCAGCAAATCAAATGACTAATTTCTTTTCATTAATTTTTTTTTTGGGTACATTAATGTCCTTCCAAGCTGCCAAGAGCCTTCTAGCTCAGTGGCATTGCTTGGTCTTCTTTATGAGTAGAACAAAAGGTTCAAATTTTCCTCCCCCACTTGGTGTAAGAATTGAATAATATAAATAATTAAAAAAAAAAAAAAATTTTAATGTCCTCCCAAATTGGGTTTGTAACCAATCCTAGGAGTAGAGCCTCTTAAATGAGAGAGAGTGAAGAAAGTGACGGGCACCCGAAGATGCAAATGAAACAATGCAACTAAAGGAGGAGATATACTTTGGCATCAAATGCAAAGGAATTGAATGGAAACAACGGAGAAGAAAACAGTTTAAAGGTTGTTTTCAGATGGAGGCATATTTCTTTCAAGTTCAATCAAGATGTTCCCATTTTCTTTGATAGTAGATACAGATTGAAGTCGGAATGGTTGTTTACAAAGGTATGGACCATTGAAGACGAACCTAAACCAAACCCATTGCTAATGGTTTATTCAACTACCAATTGGTCCAAACCTAATTCAAATTCATCTGTTGTATCCCATGGAATCCTTAATTCAGATGGCAAAGAGTTGTGAGAGACCCAAGGACGCTGACTTCATTCTGCATTCAAGTCTTGTATCCAAGGCTTCTAAAGGGATAAGCGTTTGATGACAAACTCAGATCATACTCATCACTATGCAAGCCCTTCAAACCAAAGTCAAACCCATTACCAGTTGTTTCCATTGAAAGCCTCAGAACTCCTTCATTTTTGAAAACCTTGTGACCCATCAATGAGGGTCAAGAAGTGGGAAAAAGAGGTAGTTAAGGTGGGAGACTCACTGTTATGAGGGACCGAGGAAGACCACCACCATGACTAGCTCTCGAAAAGGGCAATTAAGGAGTACCAGAATTGTGAGGACAATGTATGCACTCTACATGGAGCACAAATCCTTTTATGATAGCACTAACATTTATGGGAGGAGAAGAAGAGGTATTACTCCTATCCTCAATTTTACATAAAACTTCAACGTGATTTTGTTCAAATGGATTTGAGTCATTGAATTTGTTCTGCAATGGCCAATGAGAACTAGAAGATAACCACAGATGATCAAAATTTTCATGCATAGAAATTGCATTAATGCAAATTTTTTCATAACCATTGATGGAAAGGTAAACCTCACAACCAAATCCACCTATACATGCCTTTGGTTTTAAAGCAATGCATATAAAAAAATTTAGAAATTTCGGACCAACCCAAAATGAAGTGAAATTTCCAACACTTGGATGGTTGAACCATTTTGGACTCATTTCTTAGTAGTCTAATTTCACAATTATTGTCCTCATCTTCAGATACAGATCCCTTAATTTTAGATTTGAAGTCATCAAAGAGTGAGGGAGAGAGAATAACCTGATGCAATAATAAGGTTGATGATTGTGGATCCATTAGTATGTCACTTCTTGCACATTCACATACTCCATCTAGTAAAAGCCCAAAATTTCTCTCAATTTCTAGCAATTAAAATTCCAAAAAATGTAGTTTAGTAAATCCAATAATGTATTTGCAAAAGATAACAATTTTTTTCTCTACAAATTTGAGAGAGAGAGAGAGAGATACCAGACTCAACCATCTTCTTGATGATTGTGGATCCAACAAGAAGCAATTCATTGCATGCACTCTTCTTATAGATTGTGGAAGCCTTAGAATTTCTTGAAGTTACTTGCACTTGTTTATTTGAAGTGCCTCAAGTCAAGTAAACCTACTAATGATTTCGGGGATGGTAACGACTTTGGTTCCATATAGATCTAAATATGTCAATGCAAGGAAGCAATCAGGCTTCATTAAAAAAATCTAACTCAATTAGATTTCCATAGTTGGGGAGATTTAGTGTTTACCAAACTACGAAACCCATACCTGGAGAAGTCATCAAATGAATTGCATGTCAGTCTCAATTTGGTAGTAGAAATATGTAACACCTCAAGCTGTAGCAATTTATTAATGCTATTTGGAAAATCCTAAGGCTTTGGAAATCATATAGGTTTAATCTCAGAGGCCCAGTAAGATACCCGATTGATGAAGGTAACTCTCTAATACCACTCCTTTGTAATTCTAAAACCACTAAACATTTCATTTCTGGTCCAATATTGGGGAACTCAAACCTTGAGCAGCCCTTAAGATAAAAACATTTAAGAGATTTCAACCTGAGGTTGCATGGAAGAATTGAAATTTTCACAATCTTCGAGGCTTTGAATCTTATCAAGAAGTCCAATGGACTCTTGAACCTCAACTAAATTTTTACAAGAAGAAAGGTCCAATTCCTCTAAGTTTGGGGTGCACAAGTCAAGTACTTTCGTAATAAATTCACAGGACTCGAGATTGATACATTTCAAATTTTCGAATTGGAACTCTTGTAGAAGGAAAAACTCAAAGTTTATCTTCAACAAACTTTAAAATAAAATTTTAAAAAATTGTAATTCAAAAATATAAATAATCGTACCTGTTTGAATAGCAACTCCACTTGAATGTGACTACATGGCATGTTATGACAAGTTGCTGTAGACAAAAAGCGGATGGCAATGAAAAATAATAATCGGGCCAATCAAACCACCCTAACCCATTGGTATATATTTAAGATCTTCACAAATGATGACATTACGAACCATGAGCAATTTGAGATTTTCCAACCTTTTGAAAGCATTAGCGTGCAAGTTCACCATTATTGGTTTAGCCAAGCGCTACACTATGCCTAGAATTTTACATGATCCTTAATTGCACAAACCATTAAGGAAACCACACAACATAGCAGATTTGAAATTTGAGAATAAAATAGTATATAGATAAACTTATTTTTCTCCAACATTAGAAATGGGGGTGGAGAAGTGAAACCAAAGTACCATTTTTTGAGTTAGCACTTCATGAGCATCTTTATAACACCATATCCTTTGCTATGATTTCCAAGCTCTTTTGATTCTTGTGGAAAAATTTCCCTACCCATTTGTTGGGTAGCAAGTCATGCATTGATAATTTTTTTTTTTTGATAAGTAATAAGAATTCATTGATAATAAAAAAGAGACACCCAAGTACACAAGGAGTATACAAGGGAGAACAAGTCAAGAACGAAAATTACAAAAGTCAAGTAAATCCAAAATAGAAAAAGAATGGTTTCTCCACACAGAGAACCAGTCAAGTAAGGTTCAGAAAAAAAGAAGCTTGATGTCGGGCATAGCACGCTCAGAGTCTTCAAAGCATCTATTATTCCTCTCCTTCCAAATACACCACATCAAGCAAGGAGGAACAACCTTCCAAATAACTCCATTGCGGAGGCGACCAAAGTGACCTTGCCAGCAAGCAAAGAGCCCAATAACAGACAAAGGCATGACCCAAGTAACTCCAAATAAACCAAAAACCATATCCCATAACTCCGAAGCAACCGGGCAATGAAGGAAAAGATGGTTAACACTTTCACTATTACACTTGCACATATAACACCAATCCAAAATGCAAACCTTTCTTTTCCTTAGATTGTCAATAGTCAAACATTTCCCTAAGGCTGCGGTCCAGACAAAAAATGCCACTCTAGAGGGAATCTTCTGCTTCCAAATGCTTTTCCAAGGGAAAGCATGCTCACTATGCCCAATAAGGAGATGGTAGTAAGCACTAACCGTGAACCCCTTCCTCTTACAAGGCAGCCAATATCTCTTATCCTCCTCGATTCCCCTTACAGGAGTGCTATAAATGGAATGGATGAAGCTCATGAAAGCTTCCATTTCACGATTGTGCACCTCCCTACAAAACTGAATCTCCCAACAGTTATGACCACAACAGTTATGAGACACTTATCCATACGTCTTCTAGTACCGTAATCCAGACATAAATTGCAAGCATTTATAATATATTTACAACATAATCCTTGTAGAATCCCTTGAAGAAACATGCAATATCAAGAAAAATATATTTTCCATCAAAACTTATTTTGAGTTCTTGGATTTTTTCTTGAGGAATATGTTTATACTTTTCTAATGCACTTTCCCATTCACATCTAATGGAAGACCACTGGCGTAATGTATAATCTGCATTGCAAGTTTTGAATACTCTTCCTTAAGTTCATTTGTCTATCTGGAAGACATGTAGTTCAAAGAGTTCACGAGCTTCGCATTGATTTAATTCCTTATCCTCATAAATTGGATGATCTTTTCCAAGAGCGCTTGTTTGTCTCTTGTTGTTATAATGATTCTACTTCCTGAAGTAAACCAATCACATTCTCCAAACAAATTTTCTATTTCTCGATTCATCAACATCATCAAGAATTAAAAGAACCCTTGTATGGAAAAGTCTTTCTATCATTCTATTGATTCCTTCAGGTACGCTGTTTACCTTGAAATATCTATCCCCAAAGATCTTAGAAAGAAGTGTTTCTTGTAGTTGGAGTAGGCCATCATTTGTTCTTGACTTTTCTCTTATATTTTCAAGAAAGCAACTTCCTTCAAAATGATCAGCAATTCTATTATAAACAGCTTTTGTGATTGTATTCTTACCTACTCCCCCCATGCCATGAATTCCTACCATGCGAACATCATTTGACTTCATATCTATGGCCTCCACTCGAGAATCAATTCCCAGCAGATATTTAGCAACAAATAACTTCGTGCAATTCAATTTAATACTTGATATCTCTTTAAAAATTCTTTGGATAAATTCAAATTCAGATTCAGTGCACTGCCAATCACAAAACATAAGAAACATATTATAATTTGGACACTAGAAATATAAATATGGAGATGGCTTAAATTCAAGATGATCAGTTCTGTACACTACAACTGAATTTAATGTTAATTAAAGTCAAATATCTGAGAATTATCATTAACTTTAGCACATCCCCCCCCCTCTCTTTTTGCTAGGAAAATAGTTTTAGTATGGATAATTGAACTTTCTACAAATTACATAGGATAAACTCTTAATTGGTAAGATTATCTGATCTTCAATTCTTCTATTTCTACCATATATTCTATAGATTGTTAAGGCATCCGTTAGCATTTTCTTAAATAAATAAATAAGCATACAATAAGAGTAGTCGTTAGATATATATACCCATCCTTGTGAACATTCTCCATAGAGGTTACATAGAACCTGTAAAACCATAGCGAGTGCGTGCACCTCTGGAACTTAGGAAGAAGACATCATTGTTTCATCGGAATCTATGAGAAGAAGATTGAGATTTGAGAAAGATCAAATATGTGATAAAATGGGAATTATAATAAGAGATGAGTTAGTGTGTGCGAAATTGATCTTACCTTTTTCCACGGAGTCCAAAGTCCTGTAACAAATGTCGAGCTTCGGTGAGGCCCAGACTGAATTGAAACTAGAAAGGCTATGAATTGCGAGGATCTCAACGAAAGAGAAGGAATCGAATTGGAAATTGGTTTGAGAAAGAGAGAGAAGGGAATTTGGTAAAGGTATGGAGAGGTGTGCGCTTCTTTATCCGTATATTTTTTTACTTTGAGCTGCCCACCTCAAAGTCTAAAAGAGTTTAAATTCGGTCAGGACTTGGCGTAAACCCAAGTATTTATGCCCTCCAATGAGATAGTGCCATGTCAGCACTTTACCAAAATATGAACGTTAAGCACCCGCACATAACAACAGCTTATAATATCAAATTCAAAATACAATTCAAATCAAAATTCAAAGAAAAATGATATGTCTACAATATTTTTACAATAAATTTTATGTGGCAAGTTGTTATTGGTTGTTATTATTGGGGCAAAAAAGTAATCTTAATGTTAGATTCAAATTTGAACTAATAACAACTAACTACCTATGATTTGTTGTAAAAATATTGTGGACGTAGTACCTCTCAAATTCAAAACACAACCCTCCTCCTCACGTTCAAACCAAACCTCCATGGCTCCACTTTAACACAACTCATTTATTAAACGGGTCTGTCGTATCGACTTGTTTATTAGATTTTATCAAAATGAAAAAAAATAAATAAAATTTATGAAAAAACAAACAAATAAATATTTTTAATATAAAATTCAAAACTAACAAGTAACTACATCACAAATAATCATTAAAAACTAAAGTGTATCCCAATATCACAAATAATCAATCACAATATGTTAAAAAAAAATAAACCACAACAACTAATAAGTTTATATACCTAGAGTTTGAATGGTATATTAATAAAATGTTATTTAATTAAACAGGTTAAATGGGTCAAGTAGGTTCTATATGTTCAACACTAACCCAACCCGTTTATTAAACAAGTTAACTATGTCAACCCAAATATGACACAAACTCGTTAAGTCTCAACACATAACCTGCTAATTTCGCATCACATCGTGTTGGATTCGCGAGGTGTGTCCAATTTTGCCACCACTAGATAAGGATCAAGCTATCTCACCACCTACCTTTATGGCATGCATCAGATGGTCCCAACCATCTACTACCTCTTTTGGGCAAGATACCATCCCAGCAGGATATATTCCCAAAAGAAGCCATGGTTGGAAACCAAATATGACCCCTTTTCTACCCACCACCAAACCACTCTCTCTGAATCCCTTGATTATGGGCCCACTTCCCTTGTATTGGCTAAGTATAGGTTGATGGTGCTCTGGCCCTTGTGTGCTTGCTCTACTATCTTATATTTTTGTCTTCTTTCAATCCTACACCATTTCTGCTGTAGCAGATTGGTTTTGTTTGGTCCTGCTGCATGTCTATTCTATCTGTGTTTATCCTCTATGGAAGAGGGTATGGGCTCTTGGGCTTGCCCTGTTTTCTTTTTGTCTTTTGTTTGATTTTTTTTTTCTTTCTCATTCGTGCATTTTCTACTACTGACTTTGTCTTATTTCTACATGCGTTTCTTGCTATGTTTGTCATTTCCTTTGATTTGGCTTTTCTTTCCTTCACGTAATTCCTACCGCTAACACTTTTTGTTATTCCTTATTTCTTCATATTAGTTTTCACTGCTATCCTTTTATACAAAAGGATTTGGGCCTTCGTGGGCCAAATAGTATTTACTGAATCAAAGGGTATTAGACCCAATTGGCCTTATTCTGCCAAATCCATTCTGCTGAATAACGGTATTCTGCAACAAATCTGTGTTCTGCTGTAAATTTGTATTCTGCTGCAAATCATTTTTCCTTGCATTTCTTTTTTAGCCCAAGCGTAAATCTAGGCTTTTATTTCTTTTATGTTTTCTTTGGGCCTTTCTTGCTCTTTGGTGTTCTCGGCGGGCCTTTAGGCCTTACTTTTCGTTGGGCTTTCCTCCATGTGGGCTTTTGAGCCTTGCTTTTTATTGGACTTTCTTTCTCATGGGCTTTTAGGTATGGATTTGCAAAAACAAGCTTCAACAAACCTAATTTAAAGTCAAGTAATTACTTAGTTCAAATAAACAGATCTAAGTTAAACAAATATCAATCATATCACATAAAGCTAAAAAGTAATGAACACAAGCAATATGATAGCCCATGAAAACCAATGAAACCATCCAATTTCAAGGTAAAAAATATGGGGAGGATTTAACCTAAACAATCAACAATGCAACAAATTCACTAAACAGAATGGAAGTGTTTGCAATAGATTCAACCCTAAATTTAATGCTACCTCTTGTAGTACTTACTTATGTGACCACACACAGCTCTAAATCCATGGACTCTTCTATTATGAATTTGTTGCATACAAATGCTCATGTTTGTGACTTTGAGATCCCACTCAAAGGTTAAGATCATCACAATAGTTGATCTTGTTGTAGCAACTTATCTCCACCGCTACTTGTGTTTTGGATCTTCTTTCCGATAGATTAGAAGATTACAGAACATATCATATCTTACAAGAATAACTCACAAGTCTTGAAAAAGTATATTAAGGTTTTGCTTTTATACCTAGCAGTGTTGGACTCAAACCCTAAACATTTCGCAAGCTTTTGGGCATGATTTAAAATCTGTAAAAATCGCAGTTTGATTAGTCAAACCTATCTCTTAATCGTTTGAGCTTAGCAGTTTTTGAATTGTTCTTCCTGTAGCTTGTATGTTCTTATATCAACTTGAGCAATGTCTAAAATTATTCTAAGACATAAATATCTTATACTAGACATGTTATTGTACTCAGTTTGCCAACATACATAAAATTAGAATCTAAACATTTAATCCTAAATATTTAGAACTTAACATATATATTTTTATTTATTTATTTTGGGTTTTGGGTTTGATCTGGTGATTTTGGGTTTTTTTTTTTTTTTTTTTTGTGTGGTTGGTGATGGTGGGTGCCAATTTTTTTTGTTTTCTTTTTTATATATTGTAAGAGTTTTTTTTAAGTTATTTTAAAGTGTTAAATGTTAAAATAGAGATGAGATATATGGCATATTGTTAAGTGATGCGTTAAAATAGATAAAATAACTTTTTAGTGTCTAAGAGCATTCTCATCAGGTGTGTCAAATGCCAAATATTTGGCATTTGACACACCAAACACCACTATTCAAACCTCATCAGCTATTCTAAGAGCATCCACACCAGCTTGTGTAAATTTATCATCTATTTTACACGGAAAAAGCTACTTTTTCTATTTTACACTATCACATTTTTAAAACACCCACATCAGTTCATCTATTTTACAAATCTATTCTAATTAAATAATATTATTTATTATTTTTTTATTATTATTTATTAAAACAGTTTTTCTCTCATTTCTCACCCGTTTCTCTCATTTCAGCAAAGTCACCATTTTCTCTCTTTCAGCTCAGTCACCCTTTTCTCTCTTTCCCTCACTCACTCCAAGCTCGCCGACCCAGCCGATCCAGCTCACTCCCAACTCGCCGCCGCCTCTGCCTCAGCCACCAATCGAATCGGCCTCCTTTCGCTTTCGCCCACCCTCTTTCCTCCACAACCGACCCTTCGCCTCCCACCTCCAACCGACAACAGCAGTGGAAGATCCAGCAGCAATGGAAGACCCGACGGCAGCAGTGGCAGCAGATCGGGCGGCAGATCCGGCTTCGTTGGTCTAGGTTTTCCGGTGGGTGTGTACTGTTTTTGGGTTTGGTTTCTGGTGATTTTTAATTGATTTTGAGTTGGGTTGATTTTTGGGTTTTTGTTGATTTTGGGTTGGGTTGATTTTTGGGTTTCTGTTGATTTTGGGTTGGGTTGATTTTTGAGTTTCTGTTGATTTTGGGATATTTTTCTGTGCTAGGTTGTGGTGTTTGGTGGTGGCGCTAGGTTTGGTGGTTGGTTTTGTTGTAGTTTGGTGGTGGCGGTGGCGGTGGTGGTGGCGGTGGCGCTTGGATATTCTTCTTCCTTGCCGCGTTAGTTTGTTGCAGTTTGATTGAGGAGAGAGAAACAAATAATAAAAAATTATTTACACATTGAACAGTAATCGTGTATATATGCACGGTTACTGTTCCTTTCCACATCCGGGTGTATATTTTACACATCTTTACACCCACTGATGTGGGTGTTTTTTTGCCTAAAATGTGTAAAACTTGCATCTTTTTCTATTTTAGAGGACTTTACATGAGCTGATGGGAATGCTCTAAATGTTTCAAAAATTTGAAACATGCTACAGTACCGTCTTAAATATGAGACAGTACAGATAGCAATGCCAAATTTTTTTATTATTTGTTTATTCACTGGGTTTTCTTTCTCATATTTCACTCCGATGTTCTCTTTCTCTTTTATCTCATCTTTTCTCTCTGCATCTGAGTTCTTCTCTCTTGCCGATCTCGCCAAAGCTGCCAATCTCACCACCAATCTCGCCGAAGCCATAGTCATCCTCCACAGCTCCCTCTTCACTCTCATTCTCTTCCTCTCTCATCCTTAAGCTGCCTGAAGCTGATCTCGCCTAAGCCACCTCAAGCCGTTGAAACCGATCTTGCCTGAAGCCGATCTTGCCGCTGGCGTCTCCTGCCTAAAGCTGATCTCTCCGCCTGAGTTGTGGGTTTGTTTGATTTGGGATGGGTTTTGAGGTTTGTGAATGTAGTGGGTTGTGGGTTAGTTGTGGCAGTGGTATTGTGGTTGTGGCGGCAATTTGGTGGTTGTGGTGGTGATTATTGGGTAGTTGTGGTGGTTATTTTTTGTGTTGTGGATTTTTTTTTTTTTTTTTTTTAAGGTGCCGTTGGTGGATGTTGGTTTGTGCCGGTGGTGGCTGTCGGTGTTGTTGCGGCAGTGGTTGTTGGTGGCCATTTTTGCAACAGTGGTGGAGGAGTTGTTGTTGTTGGAGAAGTTTAATATATTATTTTAATGTATAGAAGGGAAGAATAAAACATCTAATAAATGGGACATTATAAAATGATGTGCTAAAATGATAAAGTAGATTTTTGGTGTGTCAAAATGACATTTTTTATGAAAGAGCTGATGAGAATGCTCTAACAGTACTAGCATCAAAAGTGCTAAATGCTAAATTTTTAGCTTTTAGCACACCAAAAATTAGAATCCATGCTTCATGAGATGTGCCAAATTCTAAAATTTTTTAAGGGCATTGTAGCATGTTGTAAAAAAATTATCATTTATTTTATTTTATTTTCTGCCTTTCTTCTCTTTCTATCCTCACTCTCTTCCACTTTCAAACTATGCTCACTCTCCCCTCCCCCCTCTCAAGCAATAACTTGCTTCACTCATAATTCTAAGATCCAAATGATATAAATGAATTATATATATAAAGCTCTGGTTTTGGACTATGATGTACCCATCATGAGAAAGTAAACGATAAGGTAATTTTTCTTAAAGGAATTGAAAGCAGGTTTTGTGTTGATTTAGTCTTTTGTTTGTTTGCTTAGCTCCATTGCTACCACCACTACTCCTAATCCACCAAACACCAAATAGTCTCTTTGCTCCACTGCTAATTTCTTGGATCTAAACCCTTGCCTCCTTTGTCTTGGTGGTGGGTGGTGTTTTTGTGGTTATGGGTTGTTTGCTAGTGGGTGTCAGTGTTTGGCAATGGTTATTTGGGTTGATCTAATTTTGGGTTTTTGGTGGTTGGTTGATTTTGTGCTAGTTTTACGGTGGCTAGTGGTGGATGGGTTAATTTTGGCGGTGGGTTTGCATTTTTTGCGATTATGTTAGGTTGTGGGGTGGTGGCTGGTTTTTTATTTTTTATTTATTTTTTATTTACATAACAATGGGGTTTTTTAAAAGGATATTTTAGTGTGTGTGGCGGGCCTTTTTATGTTGTTGGGCTTCGATCCCTCCTGTTGCACTATGGCCCATAGATTTGAGGTAAGAGAGCTAGGACTGGCCTAAATAGGACTACACTTTAGGCTAGCTTGTGCGCAAGTCGGGTCATCCTAATATAGATGCATTTTGGCAGGAGCACCGCGGGCTAGGCATATGGTATGGGCATGGCAAGAATAATTGTTACAAATGTTATAGCAGGAATACAATATGGCAGAATAACTAAAATACTAAACATAATGAATAAGACTAACACCAATAAGGAAGGTAACTAATAAAGTTATAGTAGAATAACACAATAAAAGGAAATAACGCTATAACTAACAACTTAATAACTAAACAGTAAACTAATCACCCAATAAGCATAAATAGCAAAAAGAAAACTTTTCTGCTAGGAAAAAGTAGGCATAGCTTTTTAGCAGAAGCGAATTTAAGAAGGGAACTATTCTTCAATGTGAGTAACCTTAAGGAAGGCTTTTGCCATAGAAGTTACGCACTTTGGAAAAAAAGGGCCTAAATGGTTTAAGTTTCGATTATCAATCTCTTAGAGAGTGGGTTTATCAAGAGGGAGAGAAAAATGTGGTCTATTGATGCATGCCTCTGTTCCTACCACTTGTATTCCTCTGGTTTTTTTATGCGTTCTCTTTTTTTTTTTTTTTTTTCTCTTTTCTTTCTTTTCTTGCTTTTCTTTCTTTCTACCTCTCTTTCCTTCCGTTCCTCCTCCCTTTCACTGTTCATAGCTACCCATTTTTTAGACTATCTGCCATGGTGGGACTTACCATTTTTGCCTATCAACTGTTTTGGCTCCTTATGGGTGTCCTTCTAGGACTATCCACTAACCTGCCGGCTACTCAGCCACTACCATTGTTCAAAGTGTGTTGGTTGCATCACTCTCCATTCTCAGACAAAATTACTTGTCTTGTTTCTTACCTCTCTCCGTTTTTCACTTCACACATCCAAATTAGGATTAAGCCTCTTTATTACCTACCTCTATAGCATGCATCAAGTGGTTTTAGCTTATACTTACCTCTTTTTGAGTGAGATGCCATCCTAGCAGGACATCTCCCCTAAAGAAGCTTGAGCGGGAACCCTCGAATAGACCCCCTTTTTCTCTTCACCGCCAAACCACACCCTCTGAAAGCCTTGACCCGTGACCCACCTCTCATGTATTAGCTGGGTACAAATAAGTGGTGCCCTAGCCTTTTGTGCATGCTCCACTCCGTCTAAATTTGTTTCTTTCTAACCTTCACACCATTTTTGCTATCTTTGTGTTTGTGTGATTCTGCTGTACATGCTAGTTGGTGTTTATCTTTTGTGGTGTGAAGGATGCGTGGGCTTTTAGGCTTGTATTCTCTGCCTTTTACTCCTTCTTGGACTGGATGTTGCTTGGACAAAAGCCTTCATCTTCCTGCCAAGCCCATGCTTTCCTTTCCTGTGACCGTGGGCCTTTTGACTGTTGATCCTGCCGTATCACTTCATCATGTCTGCTATAGCTTTACCTCTCTTTTTATTTCTGGTTACCTCGTGGGCTTGCGAGCTGATGCTCCTGCCATGCCAGCCCATTTCTTCATCAATCTTTTGCCCAGAGCTTCCTTAGCCCATTTTCCACATCTTTACCTCTTTTGGGCTTTATTGGCCAACACTCTTGTTGTACCAGTCCATTTTACTACTTCATTCCTCAGGTTTTCTCGGCTCATTTACTTCTTCTTTACCTCTTTTACTTTCTTGAGTTTTTTTGCTAGATTCTTTGAGCTTCTTCGACCCAATTACCACATCTTTACCTCTTATTACATTTCGGGCTTATTGATATTTAAGTCAACCCAATGAGTTTACTAATTAATTTCTTGGGCTTCTCTAGCCCATTTACTTCCTCTTTGCCTCTTATTATTCTCATGGGCTTACTACTTCATTTCTTGAGCTTTCTTGGCCCATTTACTTTTTCTTTACCTCTTTTTATTCTTGTGGGCCTACTGGCCATCAATCCTGTTGTACACACAATTTTCGTAAAAGAAGAATCACACGATCACGAAATCGTGTAACAAATTATCAATTGTATTGATTTGTATATATATGAGTATAGTCCTCTATTTGACTCTTTACAATGAAAAAATATAATAAAACTCCTTTAACTCGATCTCCAAGTAACTTTACGATCCAAATGGCTATGAAGCTTGATCTTGAATCAAACTTTGATGTCTCCAAGTTGGATGTGTGATTGGATGTACTTGAGTTTTGATTTGAAGTTGAGGGCCATTAGCTTGATCTCGAACTTAATTGAAGGAAAATCTTTACTTTGATTTGAAGAAGTAGAAATGAGCATTGATTTTGAGGGAGTAAGGGTGCTCTTTTGGATTTAGAGACGACTCTCTATTTTGGCAGAGTGTCAGTAGGGTTTTTCTCTCTAAGTTTTTCCTCTTTTTTTCATATGAGAAGCCTCTATTTATAGGCGACTCAATAGTCTTTAATTTGAATTTTCTTTCCTCAGCATTTATTGAGAGTTAATTACAAATTTTGAATTTAAATACAAATTTGAATTTAATTTTGGTCTTGCATTTAATGAGAACATTCCATATGAGTCTTTTCTTCTAAAGTTGCCACTTGACCTTCTTCATTTGATGTTGCCATGAGGCTCGAATTCATTTGCTGATTGTCCATATCATCAATTATAACTTAATTTAATAAAAAAAATACACGATCATGATCAATTGGACGTCTCTGAATGCATCATAAAATTTTGATGTCTACCCCTGCCATTTCAGCCTACTGGGCTTGTTTGCTTATTCCTTTACCATTTTCCTCTTCTCATCTTCTCTATTGTTGGGCTTCTTCTACTGTTGGGCCCTTTGTCAAAAATGGGCATCAACAATGTGTTGTAATGGTAAAATAGAAAATGTGATACAAGGTGTATTGTAAAAAAGTATGTTAAAATAATAAAACAACTTTTTGGTGTAATAAAGTGACATGTTTTTAGAACAATCGATGGCCAAAATGGCCCATTAGCATGAATTTTGAAAATATTTGGGCCTGAAACACTGTTTGCGAAATAATTAGCTATCTACCACTTTTTGGGGTACTCGAGCTTGGTGAGCTCGAGTACCCCCTTTTTTTATCCACCGTGGCACCTGAAATCAGCATTAGGAATTTTTTAAAAACTAATTGGTACCCGAGCTTGGTGGGCTCGGGTACTTTGTGAAGTACTCGAGCCCACCAAGCTCGGGTACCAAGCTGGGTAAATAAAAATGGAAGAGAGCCATATAAGCCCATCAACCCAGTTTACCCAGCTTGGTACTCGAGCTTGGTGGGCTCGGGTACTTCACAAAGTACCCGAGCCCACCAAGCTCGGGTACCAATTAGTTTTTAAAAATTCCTAATGCTGATTTCAGGTGCCACGGCGGATAAAAAAAGGGGGTACTCGAGCTCACCAAGCTCGAGTACTCCAAAAAGTGGTATTTCCCTACTTATTTCGCAAACAGTGTTTCAGGCCCAAATATTTTCAAAATTCATGCTAATGGGCCATTTTGGCCAACAATCGATAACATTAGCATTTTTAGAACAGCTAATGTTAATACTCTAACATCAAGATTGATTAGACATTATAGCCAAAAGTCTTACATTTCAGTGACAATAAGACCCTTAAAAATAAAATAAAAAGAAAGACATAATTTGGCTCAAAACAAAATTGTAGTCTTGGCTCAAAATACCAATAAAAAAATGATAAAATTTAGCTACAAAATAGGTTGTAACCTAAGATTACAACCTTATTCTTATTCAATATCTTTTTATTAGAGGTAAATTTTGATAAATCCACCATTAGATTACATATTCTTTTTATATCCTCCATACTTGCAAAATTTCTAGAAAATTAAAGATCAATAGTTATGCTATCAATAAGTTGTTTAAATTGCAAATTTTTGTAGTTTAAAATTATGCATAAAATATAAATTTATAGGCCATATAGTAAATAATATCTAATTGACACAAAATTTGACATGTGTATTAAGAACGTAAAGAACATGCAATTCACCAGTTAGATTTTCAAAATATGTAATGATGTTTATTTTATTAAGTAAGATTGTAATTTTAAACTACAACCAATTTTGTAACTAAATTTTGTAATATTAGTCATGGACTTAAAATAAAAAAGATTAGGCGAGTTACATGCGTTGCGTACAAGTGTCATTTTCTTAAAATTAAAAAAAAGCTTATAGAGCAGTATCCTGTTAGTATGTACTGCAATGGTCACATGTAAGTAATAGCTATTAACAGTTCCGTCAAAAAAACTCTAAACACACGCAGAAACAGAGATGATGGCAAGCACAACCATTTCGGGAACAGGAAGCGGTGGTGCAGAGGTTCCAAAAATCGTGTGGAACGAAACCCAGCACAGGTTCGAGACTGAAGACAAGAAAGCGTACATAGAGTACGTGATGAGAGATAATGGGAAAGTGATGGACATAGTCCACACCTTCGTACCATCTTCCAAGAGAGGCTTAGGCTTGGCTTCTCATCTCTGCGTTGCTGCCTTCAACCACGCCAAATCTCATTCCTTATCAGTCATACCCACCTGTTCTTACGTCTCTGTGAGTCCCACACCGACCCTTATCAATACCCTTTTGCTCTGTGATTGAGTTTTTCTTTTTCAATACTTGGTTTCAATTTGATTGTTTCACTGGGTTTAATTGCAATTGATTTGTTTGGTTTCACTGGGTTTCTCTTATTTTTTTGGATAATTCTAGGATTGAAAATTATGAGATTAAAAAAAAGGGTATTCTTTTGATTTTGGGTATAATTCTGCTTATCCAAAGGATTCTGATAACTCTTATTAGTTCTGTAGTGATTGGGGATACTGATGTTTCAGTTATAATTCATGGTACAAACCTAAGCAAAACCACAAAAACCCTGAACTGAGGAAAGAAAAAAGCTGTTTATCATTTTAGGTTCATCCTTTTGGCATTCTACAATTTGGTGTCATCCAATTTTTATTTATAAATGATTCATTCGTAGCATTGCATTGCACAGAGGCTAATGGGTGCTTAATCAAAGAGAAGATGGCTTTAAGGTGGTTCGGTGGGGCTCATTTGTGAAATTGTAAAACGTAGAAGAATAAACTTTATGGTTGTTAAAGATTGTATGGTTGGGGTTGTATGTGTTCCTTTTCATATTTTGTTCAAATGAAGATGTGCAGAGAAGAACCTTATTAGTTTGCAACTGCTAATTTTGGGTGGTGGCTATATTTGAAATCTTAGGACTTGACAAACGCAAATTTAAACCACATAATCCTTGATTATCAGGGATAATTGAAAATTTTCCTTTATATGTTGTCAACTTGTCATTGGATATCGTATTTACTTGTTTGATTGTGCTACATGGTTGTTGATAGTATCCCTGATTCATTTTAAGCTTGATCATTTTGGAATAATACCCCTTGATCATGATATATAAAAATTGATTCCGGGGTAATTTGCTTATGTTACTCTCTAGAATTACTGGCTAGTCTTCACTTGGATGGTATTTTCTAGGCTGTGCAATGAGTTTACACACTGTTTTATTTACTGGCAGGACACTTTTCTTCCGAAGAATCCAACTTGGAATTCTCTTTTGTATTCGGAGGATCTCAAGTCCATTATATGAATAAGTTAGGCTCATCAGCAAGTAATACTGTAATAGAGGAAGACATTTTGTAAAACCTAAGTGGAGGTTCTTTTGCTTCCACTCTTCTCATCTTAAATGGGTTTTTTTCTTTTTTCATTTGCAGCCTGCAGCCTGAAGACGTCATATTTTAAGCTGTGTCTGCAGATGGTGTAATCGTCTCTATCTATGCCTTGTGGTTGTAATTTGACTAATAAGTATTTATCCTTACTTGCTCAAGGTAATGTCCTTGATGAGCGATGAAACGTTTTTATTTTTTGAATGAGAAAATATACTAGCTCTA